>JAJOZX010004063.1:0-442671 GCA_023014485.1 Bathynomus jamesi
GAATGCAACAGGTATTGAGTCCTACAGAAACTAAGAAATGCCATCCTGCGGGAGACACCACAACTTTTGCCTTCTTCGCGATAACGACGCCCACACACGGTTTTCGTCACATTCCAACTTCGGTAAAATTACTAACCTAACCTAATTTAACATACAGTAGTACCAAGCCGTTATGAATTTTTGTCTCCGAACTGCGTCTGGCATCTGGAATTCGCCGCAACTTTTGCCAGCTTCCAGTGGACAGTTCTCACTCGCCTATCGTACAGCCCAGACCTTACCCCCATCAGACTATCATCCTTTTGTCGCCCTGAAAAACGCCTACAAGGGTGGGGAACCTTTGTGTGGCTGGCAAATTTGAACTAAAATATTCTCTGCCGGGCAAATTGCAGCTTTAAATATAGTTTGGGACATAATTAAGATGTAAATACTGAATGACTTTAAATAATCAAACTGTTCGCGAGCAATTAAAAACTAGCCCGTGGGCGGCAGGTTCCTCACCCCTGGCCTACTTGGATAATTATAGGCAGTTAAGAAATAAGCTATCAGGTCATCCCATAAGTAATGTCGTTTTTTCAGATCGGAATTTGAAGGACAAAAAAACTCTGAAACTTTTTAATCTACTATATATTTTCCATCGGAATCAATGACACTCTGCCAACGTCCTACAAGCTTTTCAATGCCATGTTTATAAAATTCAGGCGGTTTTGAGGTAAAAAACGTACAAAGACTGGTGTGCAGGTCATCTAAAGAAGTATACTGTTTCTCATCAAGATAGTTTTGCAGACTCCTGAAGAGATGATAATCTGAAGGCGCAAGGTCTGGAGAATATGGAGGATGTGGAAGTTTTTCCCACCCAAGCTCCTCAATTTTTGCAGAAGTGATCCGAGCGGTATGAGGACGTGGGTTGTCGTGGTGGAACACAATTCCTTTCCGATTAACCAAAGGTCTCTTTTCTTTTAGTGCAGTGTTCAATCGATCCAGTTGTTGACAGTAGAATTGAGCGGTGATTGTTTGGTTGTGTGGTAAGGTTTCGAAGTGTATTACACCTTTATCCCACCAAACACTAAGCAACACCTTCCGAGGGTGAAGATTTGGTTTTGGCTGTGGTGTCGCTGGTTCTCCGGCACAAACCCACTGTCGACGGCGCTTAACATTGTGGTACAGTATCCACTTTTCATCACCAGTCACTAAACGGTGCAAAAACGGATCTTGGAGTTCACGGGAATGAAGAGCTGTGCTAATGTTTACCCGCACCCTCAGATTGTCGACCGACAATTCATGTGGCACCCATTTCCCTAACTTAGGCACTTTCCCGAGTTGTTGCAAATGTCGATGGATGGTGGACGGGGATGAATTGAGTTTCTGGGCCAATTCTTCGACAGTTGTTGAACAGTCTTCTTCAAGTGCGGCTAACAGCGGGTCATCATCAAACTCAGCAGGGCGTCCAGAGCGTGCTGCATCTGTCAAACAGCAGTCACCATTCCTAAACTTTTGAAACCATCTTTGACATTTCCTCACATGCAGAATATCGTTGCCATAAACGTCCTGAATGTTTCGCGTTGCTTCAGTAGCACTATTCCCTTTTTTAAACTCGTAAAGCATTATATGCCTGATATGCTCTTCTGATACCGCCATGTTTATGAGGGGTTCACATAAAGCAAAACACACGTCTTCACTGGTCAAGGTCTGTAAAGTATGTAGCGAAACACGATAGATCTCCTCTTAGATATAACCTTCAGAAAATTTATGCTTAAAACGAGTAGGACTAGTTTAAACTTAATCTATCGTAAAAAACGGCATTACTTATGGGATGACCTGATAAATAGTTTGATTAGGAAGGGCAAAAGGCATAGCGAAATAAATCTAGCTAGAAATAGCAATAAAGATCCAAAAAATTCTTTAGTTTTTATAAATATAATACAAAGCATGATAGGATTGGCCCAATAGAACATAATAAAAGAAATGTATATCTTGATGAACTTAATGTTAATGAAATCGCCATAAAGGAGTGTACTGTAACAAAATTTCTTGGTGTAATGTTAGATAAGAATTTGCAATAGAGTGATCATGTAAATTATATCGCGAAAAAGATTTCAAGGAGCGTTGCTATAATGTTTAACCCTATATGGACAACTATTACAAATTTCTAACCTTTCATATACACGCATTTATAATTTAACCCTCCAGAAAATTCTGTCCATAGAGGGTTAAACTTAGAAATGTAGTCACTAAACAAGTTTTATTGACTCTTTATCATACTCTTGTTCTTCCTTATATAACATGCTGCACCCTTGTTTTAGGGAAACTCCGCTAACAACGCATTAAATGGCATCTTTGTCATCCAAAAACGAGCAATAAGGTTATTATCTGATGCTGATTTCCTTGATCACTCTAGTGCATTATTTAAAGAGCTAAACCTACTAAAGCTCAACGATATAACCAAACTGGCACATTTTATTTACGAGTGTAAGAACAAAATCATTAATTTGCAATGGGTAAATAGATATTTTGTAACTCATCAATAAATCCACTCGTATCAGACCAGAAATAGATCAAAGCTTGTTATACCTCAATTTAGATTGTCTTCATCTCAAAAACTACCCATTTTCATTGGATTGAAACTATGGAATGACTTACATGTCGATATAAAAAATATTGTGAATGTAAATTTGTTTAAAACCAAGTTGAAATCCCAATTAATAATGGCATACTAACAAAAATCTAGGATTAATGTCCACTAATATTGTTTAATATTGTCCACTAATATTGTTTAATATTGTCCACTAATATTGTTTAATATTGTCCATTAATATTGTTTAATATTGTCATACATGTTTTAGCTATTAATAATACTTATTTACTTATTTATTTATTATTAATTAATAACAACTAGCTGCTTATTTTTAATAAGAGCCCACTAAAGCCTAAAGCTTAAGGGTCAAATTAAATAAAATAAATAGTCGAGCTTCACAATTATTCATATCATTGTAAATTGAAAAAATGTATTTATTTTATTATTATTAATAAAGGTTATTCTATTCTATCTGATAGGATGTTTGAAAAAGATCAGGATATTGTTGGTATTTTTAATGATTATTTTAGCTCTGTTTTTACTGAAGAAAATTTAAATAACCTTGATTTCAATCCTTTAGATCCTGTAAATTCAGGCATTCTTGATCATATTCATGTAAGGAAGGATGATGTTAGGCAAGTGATTCATACATTGAAGTTAAATAAAGCTGCTAAACCTGATCATATATTTGCTGAGATTCTCAGAAGGGGAAGAAAGCTTATCTGAGGCACTAACTATTTTGTTTGCTACGTCAATTAATTATGCAGAAGTACCAGATGAAAGGAAAAAAAGCAAATGTAGTAGCCATTTACAAAAAAGGTAGTAAGGAGAAGGTTGGAAATTATAGGCCTGTTAGTTTAACATCATTGGTAGGAAAGATACTAGAAAGAATTATGAAGAATACTCGTAATAGTCAAGATCATTTGGAGAACTTTAATCTCATTTCAAGTTCACAACATGGATTTAGATCAGGAAGGTCTTGTTTGTCTAACCGCTTAGACTTTGTAACTGATCATGTAGATAATGGAAATGATGTAGATGTTATTTATTCAGATTTTAGTAAAGCATTTGACAAGGTTCCACAGAGGAGACTTCTATGTAAATTAAAAGCTCATGGGATGTTGAGGTCAATTATAAAATGGTTAGAAAACAGAGAACAGAGAGTAATTCTAAATGGTCATGAATCTGGGTGGCAGAAAGTGAAAAGTGGGGTACCACAGGGATCAGTTTTAGGTCCATTACTCTTTATTTTATATCTAAATGATTTGGAGAAAGGAGTAGGTTGTAAAATTTCTAAATTTGCAGATGATACAAAAGTAGTTGCCCCAGTTTCAAATATAGAAAATTCTTATAAACTGCAAAAGGATCTTGATAGATTAGTTGCTTGGGCTAATAAATGGCAGATGGAATTCAATGTTCAAAAATGCAGTCATGCATTTTGGTAAAAATAATGAAAACTTTAGTTATGAGATGCAAGGGAACTGGTTGGAGGATGTTAGACAGGAAAGGGATCTTGGCATTATAGTTTGCAGTGATCTAAAATTTTCTAAGCAGTGCTTAGAGGCTAGAAATAAAGTAAATAAAATGTAAGGTATTATTAAGAGGAATGTTAGTTACAAGAGTAAGGAAGTTATCTGTAAATTATTAGTTCTTATGTTAGGCCTCACTTAGAATACCATACTGCATTCAAGCTTAGTCCCTTCACCTTAGACATGATATTGATATGCTTGAAGGCATGCAACGTAGGGCAACCAAGCTTATCCCTAACCTAAGAAGATTAGAATACAGGGATAGATTAAAGGAATTAGGTAGGTTTAGTTTTGAGAGATGATGTATGAGGGGAGATATGAAAGAGATGTTCAAAATGTTTTCAGGCTTGGACAATTTAAATGTACCTAACTTTTTCTCACTAGAGACTGATGCGATAACTTGTGGGCATAATAAGAAAATTAGAAAACAGACTTGTAGACTTGATCCATGAAAATACTTTTTCAGTCAGGGTAGTAGGTTTTTGGAATTACTTGCCATATGAATGATGTGGTAAACAGTAGCTCATTAATTAATTTTAAGAAAAATTTACACTTTCATGAGTGAAAGAGAAAGTTTGTAGATTGTATATAGTGTATATTCTTGGCTTCAGTTATATAGTAAATAGTTGTATATTAATTAGCTGACTTGAGTTTCACATTTTGGAAGATTTTTTTATTAAAATGTAGCTCATGACTTGGATTACCTTGCTAGGCCTAAGGGGCTTCATGTTTTCCAAATGAAATGTAATGTAACAGCTTCATCAGCAAAGCATGGACTTCTACCACACAGGATACACTCACTGCCCACCAGATGGGCAAACAATACAAAAGACGACTTTATTGCACCACAGAAACACAAATTAATGTAGTTTCTGAAGAAAAAAGTTACCTCAATCCATGTCCACCTTCAACCTGATGAGTGTCTTCCACATTAGAATGTTCAGGATCAGAATTTGCTGCAACTGTATTTGTATCAAATGCATCACTAGCAGTTCCAGATGATGCTTGAAATATATTATCACTAGCATCATTAGATATGGGTGAGGAAGGTCTTCTATGTTCTCTGGGACCATTTGATTCTATATTAATTACTACATTTTCATTTTCTTGAAGGGGTACAGAAATGAAACTGTCTTGATCATTAAGAGTATTCATGGGGTCAATTCTTCTCCCAACATGAACATCGGATGAAGACCAAATGCCTAAAATGTTAGAATTGTGGTGTCTTTCTCCCGTGGGTGAGCTGCTGACTGGTATACTGTTATGGGTATTACCATTTTCTGTTAGTAATCTGGAGGTTGGAAATATAAATAAACAATTAAACTTCATATAAAACAGGCCTACCTCAAACTATCTAATGTGTCAACAGCATTACTATAATACTCTTACAGCAAATAACCATTACTTACTATACTTTCCTATAAAACACAATTTTATGAATGATAAATGCATGTAGCAATTAAAGGGCTATGACATACCTCCTTGCATACACTCTGAGTGTTCTTCCACTCGTTCTAGAAACAAATGGTGAGAGAGAGGTAAGGAATCTTCTCCAACCATTTAAGCGATGTGAAGATAATGGTAACACAAATCCAGGATCATTTAATTGCCCATTAACTGATGATGGAAGCCTTCCCCCATGACCTGCCATTACTACGAGATAAAATTCAATGTTTCAAATTACTAAAATTAATTTAAACCCACAAACTTTAATTTTGGCTGGAGTATATAAGCCCTATACACCTACAATACACTGGCAGTCAAAATTAAGAGTCTACCTCCATAATTTGCAAAATCATTACATCTGATGAAGCATATGAAGTGAACAGTGCTGAGTTAAGACCTGGGCAGTTCCAGGACAAATGAAGCAGAAATGTTAAATTTACACCCAACCATCTCAGATTTTGCTAATTTTTTGTGTATAGGGTTAGTTTATACAAGGAATTCATCATTTTGGATGGTCATAGTGAAGTCAATAATTGTCATAGATCCATAAAACTATATATTTTTTAATTCAGAAAGAAGTGTAGAATCCAAATATGCAATAAAAACAGATATAGGAAAATTAGAAATTTTTTTACCTTTGTGACCCAATAATAATTAATTAAATGATCTTCAAGTTCACTGATACAAAAAAAATTCTTAATAAAAAATAAAGCTATAACAATAACTTTTATTGCATAAATTGAAAGGATATCTTATTGACCATCTAGACCAGTGGTGGCCAACCGCGGCGCATTGCGCCAAAGGTGGCGCATTGGATGATTAGAAGTAGTCTCATTAAGGTAAGTAATGTTTACATTGTTTTATATTAAATCATTATATCATGTAAAAATGCTAAATATATCTATATTAACATATTTTATACAAGAATTGAATGGGGGTACAAGACTTGTATGGCGCATCTGAACTCATGCATGAAAAAATTGGCGAATGAAATGTAAAAGGTTGGCCACCCCTGATCTAGACTGTCTTATTTAGGTTGAACAGTGGTTACAATTATGATTTTTAACTCATGCTTATTGTTATTAATTTTGCATCATTTTTCTTATAGATCATCAGATATATTGATATTTTCTTATAGTATTAAAGGCATTAGTTTTCAGATCTATAATATTAGTAAATATCTAATATCAACTGGCCAAAAAGTGTGTGCTGACCCTCTTAAAACACACGAGAAACATAATAAAGGCACTTATGCCAGTGCGTGATGCACTTACAGGAATGCATGGATTAGCATTTGGTGATTTTATTTGCAAGAATTGTTTTAATGATCTTCATAAAATCAAGATCAGAGAGAGCAATTTGATTGGTTCTGTAAATTCTGTGAATAGTCAACCAAGTGATTCCCTGACCTGCATGAGGGTTCCACTCCTGAAAAAGCTTATGCAGCACAAAATTGTGCAGGTTAGAACTCTCTCTCCATAATATAAATGGAGTTATGGGAATAAAATTTTAAAAATTGTGTATAATATAATTTTTACCTGAATAAAAGCTTTTAATTCATTGTACAATAAATGTATAATAATACTGCATGTAAAATAATATACAACATGTATAAAAAAGTAAATCTTTTAAAAAACAAATTTCAAAAACATCACTATAAAAATAATGTAATAATCCAGAGGAGCATGCGAAAGATGACTCAATATAAACTAGCCAATCATACAAGAGACATGCTACCAGGCATGTTCCTGCCAGCTGCAAATGCTAAAGTATCATAAGCGTAAGTATCGTATCATATATATATATATACGGAGGTGTGTGTGTTTTGCTGTTGTGGGGTGTGTGTTTTGCTGTTGTGGCGGTTACACGTGTTTCGATCGAAGTCCGAATAAAAGCGGTATTACAGTAAAAATCCTGCAGTTAATCAGTTTTAAACGGTGCCGATATTGTGAGTTAATTAATAGTGCATAGCGGTATTTCTTTTTAAAAAAGTAAAAATTGCGGCGTATACCAAAAAAGTAAATAAAATCAGTGAATTAATATATACAGCATTTGTTTGTTTTTTTTCCCCTCGAGTCTCTTTGTGAGGAAAGTTTTGTTTTTGAAGTGCCCACAAATATCCCCCCATTATCCCCCGCAGCCACAGTCGAGAGGACCAATCAGTGAGAAGTATACAGTGTGCCACATCCCCTACCCTGGAGTAACGGAAAATTCTTTCCCTCACACAGCTTGAGTCATCCCCCACCCAATACCTCCCATAATACCCCCTTTTTGAGTCACTTCACCAACATGGAAATTAATGCATACATGCAACTCTGTGGTATCTGTAAAGCTGCAACAGGATGACAGAGGCGATGAGGTGCGATTTTTGTCAGCTACTTTTTGATTTTAAATGCCTAGAATGGGGAGATGAAAAAATCTCCCTTATAACGAACGCAAAGCAGTTTAATGGATAAAATTTTTCTGCGAGAACTGCTTGACCGAATTAAACTCTTTTACGGTATTTAAAGCAGAAAGAGACTACGAGAAGAGAATGAAAGAGGAAAGTGGAAACAAAGAACAGTGGAAAACGGAAGAAACGGAGAAAGGCGAAATAGAAAGAATTCAAATACCGTCACAAAATGAGGCCGAAAACACACAGGCGACAAAGAGTGTAAAGACAACACACAGCATAAGGGCAACGAAGGACACAAACACAACTAGCACAAATAGGACAAGACAAGAGGGCAGTCAAGTAAACGAAGTAAAACTGTCCCCCAATAAGGAGCAAAAAACAAAAGCCAAGAGTAAATATGGGGAAGGAATTATATGCAGGTATTATATAAAAGATAATTGCAGATTTAAAAGAGGACAATGTATATATGAACATCCCCCAATATGCAATTTCTTCTATAATAATGGTCATTGTAAATTTGGAGACGGATGTAAATTCTACCACCCGGACATTTGCAGAACTTACGCAAAATATGGAACCTGCAAATTCGGGAATAAATGCTACTATCAACATCTCCCGACGGACTCAACGAACAAAGGAAAAAGTTTAAATGACAATAGGAATAAAAATAACAATAGGAACAACAATAGGAACACAATAAGCGAACAAGAAAATTTTTTCAACATCTCAGACACCTTACGAATGCTAAATGTCATCCACATGCAGTTGACACAGCTGGAAACCCCCGAGCCAAATCGCTACCGGGCAAGAAGCTACCAATACAAGTAGGAGGAAACGGATCTCTTTCGGAGGATCATAGAGCAACGAATCAAGCGATATCGAAGGAAAACGAACTTGAAATGCACAAGGGGCAACGAAAAACAGAGAACATAAAAATTGTCCTGGCTAATATTCAAGGAATAAGACCAAACCAATCACTCAATAAGGTTTCGTACCTGAAAGGATTTATGGACGAAACAAGGGCGGACATCGCATGCCTCACAGAAACTCATCTTAAAGATTGCCAAGGAAATTGTGAAAACTGCGAACATTGTATTGATAAGAAAGAGATAAATATAGAGGGCTTCAACTTACTAAGAGCGGATAGAACGACGAGACGGAAAGGTGGCTGTGCTATATATGTACAGGAAGGTCATATGACAGAGACGATAATAAGTAAATCAAACAGCTATGTGGAACTCCTAGCAGTGAAAATAGAAAAACTAAACTTGATAGTAATAGTCATCTATAGACCTCCAAGCACCCCAACCGAAAAATTCTCGGAGGCCATTGATGACATTAGAAAGCTAATAAAGGCCATAAACCCTCCATCCCCCAATATAATGATCTGCGGAGACTTTAACTTCCCATTTATAAAATACAAAAAGGTGAATAGGAATATATATATTCACCAGGACAAGGGGGGCACAAGAGAAGATCAGGAACAAGCAAAAATGTTGATGGCTCTCACAAACGAGTTTATGCTGACACAGGAGATAACAGAAAATACCAGAAAAAATAACTGCCTGGATCTGGTATTCACGAATAACACGAACTTGATTGCTGATATAAAAATAACCCCAACCATTATCTCAGACCACAACTTAATCGAGATATCAACAAATATGATGGCAGCATTAGAAGACAATACACATATTGTGGAAAGAAGTAAATTCGGGGCCTTTAACTTAAACTCGAAGACTATAAATTGGGAAGCAATCAGATCGCACATGGCCCAAATAGAATGGAGAACAATTTTCGAGAATAAAACAACTGAAGAAATGCTAACAACCTTGGAGGAAAAAACGCTGAGAATTTTAGAAAAATATGCTCCGAAATCACAGCCAAAAGGAAAGAGGAGCTGGCTAGAAAGGCAAAAGAGAAGACTATTCCGCAAAAGAAAGAGAGTGGAGGCGAAGTTAGGAAACTGCGGAGATAATGACAGGAAAACAATAAAAGAAAAACTGGAGGGTATCGATAGGGAAATACAAGCCCTGATTAAGGACCATACAGAGAGGGAAGAGGAAAAGGCGGTAGAAGCAATAAAGGAAAATCCAAAATACTTCTATAGCTATGCAAAAAGGAAAACAAAAACGCGCGCCGCTATTGGGCCCTTAAGGACGGGAAATAATGAACTAACCGACGATCCAAAAGAAATATCTGATACATTGAGAGCTCAATATGAATCAGTTTTCAGTACCCCAAAAAGTGACAAAGCGATACCTGACATAAATGCATTCTTTGAAGAGGAATTGCAAGGAGAGTATATAACAGACTTTGAGTTTACACCAGAAGATGTAGCGAGAGCTATAGGACAAATGAAACTACATTCAGCTGCAGGTCCGGACAATTGGAACGCATTATTGATTAAAAACTGTAAAAATGAAATAGCTACACCTTTATACTGGATATGGAGAAGATCCCTAGACACTGGGGAAATACCGAGCATCTTGAAAAGAGCAAACATTGTCCCTATATATAAAGGAGGGGACAGATCTCAAGCAAAGAACTATAGACCAGTGTCATTGACGTCCCACCTCACCAAAGTATTTGAAAGAATAGTTAGAGAGAAAATTTATGATTTCCTGGAGACACGGGAAAGATTCAACGAAAATCAGCATGGATTCCGATCAGGTAGATCATGCCTATCACAACTAATAGAGCACTACAACAATATCCTAGATGCATTGGAAGGCAATGACAACTACGATGTTATATACACAGATTTTGCTAAAGCTTTCGATAAATGTGACCATGGTATAATAGCACATAAAATTAAAGACATGGGAATAACAGGCAAAGTGGGAAAATGGATCTACAACTTCCTTAGTGATCGTCTGCAGGTCGTCAAAATTCAAGGTATATCATCATCAGAATCGGAAGTACGCAGCTCAGTACCACAAGGGACAGTACTGGCCCCACTCCTGTTCATTATCATGCTAACAGACATAGACAGCGGAGTAAACAGCAATAGTATAGTAACATCCTTTGCAGACGATACAAAGATCAGCAGAAAAATCAGCGATGTACATGACGTGGAGGCCTTGCAGAGGGACACGAACAAAATATACAAATGGTCAGAAGACAACATGTCATTCAACGCCGAGAAATTTCAGCTCTTGAGATATGGTAGAAAAGAAGAACTTAAACAGACTGCATATTATGCTCCAGATAGACAGGAAATTCAGAGAAGCATGAAAGCGATTGATCTCGGGATAATAATGACAGATGATGCGAAATTCGAAACACAAAATCAGATAGCGATAAATAAAGCAAAAAGAGTCGCCGGACAGGTTCTAAGAACGTTCAAGAGAAGGGACAGGACAGTAATGATTCCCCTGCTAAAAACACTGATTATACCAAAACTTGAATACTGCTCAGTTTTGACGTCCCCATATAAAAAGGAAGAAACTAATAAACTAGAAGAAACGCAAAGGCATTTCACAGCCAAGATTGATGGCTGCAAAGAACTCAACTACTGGGAAAGACTACGTAAACTAAATCTGTACTCACTGGAAAGAAGAAGAGAGGTACATCATAATCTACATATGGAAAATGATCGAAAAACTGGTACCAAACCTAAAACTAAACCCAATTACCATTCAAACAACACTGGAAAATAGGAAAGGCAGAATGTGTAGTGTTCCCAAATTAAAGCACGACAAGGGACCTCCTCAACCCTGAAGGAAAATAGCTTGGTTGTCAGGGGGCCAAGACTTTTCAACCAGCTTCCTAAGGACCTCAGAAACGTAACGGGGGTCAAAGTTGAAGTCTTCAAGAAAAGACTGGATGCCTGGCTCAGGACAGTACCAGATGAGCCGGGCGTGCCTGGCTATGTACGGTGGAGAGCGCAAGAAAGCAACTCGCTCCTCCACCAGGCCAGACCTAGAGGCGGGGCCACCAGCTTGACCTCCGTGTGAAGAGAGACCAACACGAAACAACATAAGGTTCATAAGGTGTGTGTATATATATATATATATATATATATTATATATATATTATATATATATATATATATATATATATATATATATAGGGTGTCCCATAAGTCCGGCATCATAGGAAAAATAATTAAAAAAGGCAAGACAAAAGCTTTTATTTACAGAACATGCTCAATATGCCCACCATTGTTTTCAATACACAAATTCAGCAAGCACACAGTGAATGATGTCAGGAGTAATGGTGTTACATGCCCCAATAATGCGCTGCTACAAATGTTCAACACTCCTAATTTTCTCTGTGTATACCAGCGCTTTCAAGTGGCCCCAGAGATAAAAATGTAGTGGTGTGAGATCTGGGCTTCTAGCTGGCCATTCCACAGGCCCTCGATGTCCTATCCAATGACCAGGGAATTGTTGGTACAGGTATTCCCTTACTTGTTACTTGGGTGCTGTAATGTGCAGGAGCGCCATCTTGCTAGAACCATGGGAAATTTCCTTCTTCGTTCAAGACACTGGGAAATGCTTCTTCCTTGAGCATACGTAGGTAGGTGTCTCCAGTGACATGTTCATCAAAAAAGAGGGGGCCTATGATGCGATCCTTCCAAATGCCACACCAAACCATCACCGGAGATGCACCTTGTTCCTTTGAAGAGGTATACCAGTGAGGGTTGTATTGAGACCAGTAGCAGGTGTTCTGTCGATTTACCTCACCATTTCCATAAAAAACAGCCTCATCACTGAACAGAATGGTGGATGGGAAATTGGCATCCCGAGCATATTTTGTAGAAATAGAAAAATATGAATTTCTCCTATGATGCCGGACTTATGGGACACCCTGTATGTATATATATATATATATTTTTTTAAGTTCGGGAAGAACCGATTCGCCTCTATTTAAAAGGGCATATCTCGGCGGAAAAACAAAGAAAAAGTGAGAGGAAAGACAGAGGAAAAAGAAAGGGTGGAGGGGACAGTCGAAGTGGAAAAAGACCAAGGATGACAAGGACTGTAGGGTCGAGCCCCATCATCCTTGGGTGCTAGGGCCGGGAGGGCGCACGTGAAACCTCCAGGAACGAGCACGTACAAGTATATGTATATGTATATATATATATATATATATATATATATATATATATATATATATATACAGGGTGGGCCGTAAGTTTCCATACATAGGAAAAATAAACATTTTTTTATGGACAACCATTTTTATTTATATAATATGCTCTACATGGTTGCCATTGTTTTGAAAACACATTTCAATACGTGTTCCCCGCTGTTGATGAACACGCATTAGCACAGTTGATGTTATGCTTGTAATGGCGTTGGTGATACGTTCCTTTAGATGATTTATGTCTCGTATCTTTTCCTGATACACCATGGCCTTCAAGTGCCCCCAAAGATAGAAATCAAGGGGGGTGAGATCTGGGGATCTGGGAGGCCACTCCACAGGACCACGCCGACCAATCCAAGCATCCGGAAACTGCTGATCCAAATACCGACGCACGTATTTAAATTCTCCTATGTATGGAAACTTACGGCCCACCCTGTATATATATATATATATATATATATATATATATATATATATATATATATATATATATATATATATATATACAGGGGTGGATTAACTGTACTTGGGGCCTGAGGCTAATTTTATTTTGGGTGCCCTTTTCTATAGATTCTTATTAACAATACACATGCAGTATGTAGTACATTTAGGGCCTACACGAATTACATGTAGGGTGCTTAGGCTAATTGAGAAACAAACATAAAAGAACCTTAACACAGTATATTTTCCCATTTACTAAAACAAAACTATTAAACAAACTTTACTTTAAGGCCTATAAAACGTAAAATAAAACAGGGAATTTGTCAGTTTGTGTACTCTGTCATATTTAATCAAAGTAGTTTGCCTTTTGAGCTTTCTGGTTTGCGAAACCTCAAATTATATCATTGAAACTCAGTTCCGGCAAAATGTCACTTTCTATGTACAGGCAGTCCCCGGCTTACGAACAAGTTCTGTTCTCACAATGGTCTTTAAGTTGAATTTGTATGTAAGTCAGAACCCATACAACAGTCTGTACTTAACGTCTGTTTGTCTAATAGTATATATATATATATATCCCCGCAAGGGGGTTCTAAGCTCGTGCTCTTGAGTGCTCTTTGTGCTCGTTTGTACGTGCTTGTTCCTGGAGGTTTCACGTGCGCCCTCCCGGCCCTAGCACCCAAGGATGATGGGGCTCGACCCTGCAGTCCTTGGTCTTTTTCCACTTCGACTGTCCCCTCCACCCTTTCTTTTTCCTCTGTCTTTCCTCTCACTTTTTCTTTGTTTTTCCGCTGAGATATGCCCTTTAAATAGAGGCAAATCGGTTCTTCCCGAACTAAAAAAAAATATATATATATATATATATACACTTAACATATGTATGTATAAGAAACATTAAAAACACACTTCCAAATATACTTAAACACTTTAAACACACTCCCAATTTATAAAAGCTACTAAACCATAAAAAAAGATAAAGTAAGTAGTGTGCCGATTTGTTACTACGAACCATTGTAGGTAACTTGGATTTTTAAAATAATAGACTTTATGGTGGTCTGTTCATATGTACGGAACGTCGTAAGTCAGACATTCGTAACCCAAAGACTGCCTGTACTGGGTGATTACAAATGATTTTCCCAATTTTAAACATTTATTAACCCCTTAACTGCGGAGCGCACATATTTGTGTGCTCGGTCATCAACGAGGTATTGCGGAACACACATATATGTGCGCCATGAATTTATCGTGAATAACAGCCTGCGGAAAGCACAAATATGTGTGCTCGTTTATGATTCGTTGATTTTGTTTTAACTCATGACGTCAGTCACACTCTGATTGGTTAAAAAATATCAGTACATAAATTAGAACTGTTGTATTTCAGTTATTGCCAGAAATTGCGTGCGTGTGAAGTGTTTTTTTTTGCCTCCCTTATTTGTGACAATGGCAAAATGTAAACCTCAAAGTGATAGTGATTTGCGATTGTTATTACATGATGATGATGATGATTATAGTTTGCGTCTTTCTGATACAGATAGTGATGATGATTTCAATTCCAATACTGAATCTAATTCTGATCAGAGTGAATCTGAGGATATAGCCAATTCAAGTGCAGATTCATGGCATCCAAATGGTAATGTGCACAATCCTTTCCCATTTATGGGTGATAGTGGCCCTAAAATTAGTAATAATATAGAAGCAAATGATGTATTAGGAATTTATGAATGTATAGTTACTGATGAAATAATAAAACTTATTTGTGATGAGACAAATAAATATGCTGAAAAGTGTATTTCAGAAAAGAGAGGGCAACCATTTGGAATTCCTAAATGGAGTAGGCTTCATCACTGGAGTGATGTTTCTGTGCAAGAAATAAGGCTTTTTGAAGGCATATTGCTTTGATGGGAATTGTACAAAAAACAACTTTACAATCATATTTTTCTAGAAAACCTCTACTAGATATGCCCATATTTTATAGTATTGTGAAAAGGGGTAGATTTTTGTTGGTGATGAGGTTTTTGCATTTCTCAGACAGTACCGATTCAAGCAATAAACTGTACAAAATTGATGAGGTATTAGACTTATATAAACAAAGCTTTCAAAAAGCTTATGTCCCTTCTCGTGACATTTCAATTGATGAAAGCTTATTACTATGGAAGGGAAGGTTGAGCTGGAAAATGTATATTCCCCTCAAACGTGCAAGATTTGGAGTGGAATGTTTCATGCTCTGTGAAGCCAAAACAGGCTATATATATAACTTTATTATATATACAGGTAAAGGAACACAGATTCCTATAAATGTTGGTGATGTAGATGAAACAAAACAGTCCCATTCAACCAACATAGTCATCTCACTTATGGAAAATATGTTGGATAAAGGGTACTTCCTAGGCCTAGAAATTTTCTGTATTTTTCTGTATTTAACAAATATATTTTCCTCATATATATAGTCTAAATCAAGTTGAACAATAATAAATGTTGATACATCATCGAAAAAAACTATATAAGCAACACAACAAACAAATTTCGGTAAACGCCAAATTTACAAAATTTGGGGAAAATGACTGCACTGTGTGTTCGTTTTCGTTCGGAGCCTCACGCAGCTAAGGGGTTAAGAAAAAAAGGCAAAGCTACAGCAAAATGCAAGATATACAATTAAAGAAGTCAAAAAGTTTTATTTACAAGCTATTGAAGTTCAATATGTGCTCCTTTTGTCACTCTGCAGACATCAAAATGGTATTCTGTTTTCCTCCATACATTTTGTAGCATATTGAAATTTTCTAACAGCCTCACGTATCCTTTCCTTCAAATGTCCCAAAGTTGTTGCCAGTGGTGGAACAAAAACCATTTTTGACATAACCCCAGAGGAAGAAGTCAAGGAGTGTTAGATCAAGTGAACTAGCCATCCAAGGAATGGGCACCCCCATGGGCCCATGCCCAATCCAATGATCAGGCAATTGCTCATTCAGGAATGTTGTAACCTCATTGTAGAAATAGGGAGGGTGGCGCACCATCCTGCTGAAACCACGCATTAGCTTTGTCCTCTAGCAGCTGGGGCACCAGCCACAGGTGTAGCATATCATGGTAAATGATACCATTAATTGTTTGTTCAGCAAAGAAGAATGGACTATACACTTTCTCAGCAGGAAGAGCACAAAACACGTTAACTTTAGGGCTATCTCTGACATGTTCAATATTACAAATAAAAATTCCTGAAATAGTCTTTATTTGTACATCTTGTTTTTCACTGTAGCTTTGTTAGTTTTTATAATAAATGTTTAAAAATCAGGATCATCATTTGTAATCACCCAGTACATCAGTGAAAGCATATTCAGCCATTCTTGTTTCATTTTTGCTCTAGCTTTATCCTTTATCTGCTTCAGCTTTGAAAAGCTGCGTGAGTTTGGGTTTCTACAGCACTGACTTGAAAAAAAAAAATGATGTAGTGAGACACTTCTTCAGCTTCAATTGCCTCAATGATAATCCACCACTGCATATATCATACACTTAAGTATCGTATGTATTGTACTGCATACACAAAAAAGTGTTAAGCAATTTTTTTAGTATTTACCATAATTTTTAAAAATTTGTGCTGATCTATCTTGAATCTTAGCTCATGCAGCTTGAAAAAAGGTTAGTGAAATGTCCTCATCCTATCTCTGAATTCATGCAGGTTGGGGGGATCACTGTACCAGTAAATCACATGCTTCTTTAAAAGTGGTTGACACCCTATCACATGTAAATTCAGATTTGGAAGAAATTTATGTACTATCCCCTTCCTCTCTAAGCAGTGAGGGAGAACTTCATGAAGAAAAAGTCAAAGGAGATCTGGATAAGATTCTTCCATTGCTTGATGTAACAGTTACAAAAAGTAAGTAACCCTAAATACTGAGTTTTAAAATAGTTTTGTAATGCTATCCTGCCCAATGCATTGAACTATCATAATACACATTTATGAAATAGTGTGTTGATTCAAAGGGTAAAATATTCTTTTCTTCAGAGGGTTTCTCAAAGGCTAGAAAATCATTAATGGCTCAAACCAAGTTTGTAAATGCATCAGATTCCATGGAGAAAGTTAAGCATTTCCTATTGTTCAAGCATCAGGCAACAAAGTGAGAAAAAGAAATCAAAAGTGGATGACAACAGTTTGTGAGTAGCTATGACCTTGAGGCTAAAGTTTTCAAGAATATCATTTGTATCCTAGTAAAAAATAAACATTCATCACCTAGTTATAAAATAAATAATATAGCTATATTACTACCTGGTCAGAATAAATATTAAATTACAGGTACAAATCAGTATTCAAGACTCAAAAAGAATTATCATTTACATGATTCATTATACGAGGTTCTCTCTTTATTTAGAGATGCAGAACTGATGCAAACCCTTAAGAATGCCTTTAGTGAAACAACAAACTACAAGAGGAAGATCCAAGTACTAACTCTCTCACCACACACTATTTCCAGAACAGCATCTTTCTTCAATATGTCCAGAAGAATGGTTTCAACTAGCTGCCAACTTAGGAAAGAGTATGGTATATTGCCAGAAGTCCCACACATCAGCAAGGATTGGGTTATCACAGAGAAAGAAAAAGCAGAAGTTTGTGCTGTTCATGAATCAGATGAAATATACAGGATTTGCCAAGAAAGAAAGATTATCTAACTATAGGGAATGATCAAGGAGAAAGCAATTGAAACAAAAAAGATTGGTTCTTGGAAATCTACAAGAAATCTTCACAGCATTCAAAGGTAATGAGACTAACTCCAGAATTAACTTCCCTCATTTGCTGCACGGTGACCCAAGTGGTGTTTATTGGCAGGAGCTGGAGGGATGCACTGTGTGTTTGTATATATCACAGAATCCAAAGCTACAACTCTCAGCTCCAGGCAAAAAAGGACTCTCATATACGAACATCATTCACTATGCTGTTTGCAACACTAAAAACAGAAATTGTATGCTTCAAAAATGTGTATGGTCACATGGTGTCCAGGTGAAGGAGTCAGTGCATTTCTTGATGGACTGGATTCTGTTGTAGGCAACATAATTACAGTGGGACCTGTATATAATATGTGGGATGCATTCCTGAAAAACAGTGCATTATGCAAATACATGCAATGAAATGCACATTTTCCCATAGGGACAATGTTATAAGTTCAAGATGCATTCTTCCCAAATTATTTTCCCTTAAAGTCAGTGTATTATTAATTAACCCCTTTTACCAAAATATATTAATATGAAATGGATAATAAACAAATATTACAAGCAAAAAATTTATTTAATAACATGCATAAATGTAAAATGCATAATTAAAAAAATGTTAAAGTATACTGAGAGCATCTTCTCCATCACCTTGGGTTGTCTCCCAGGGGCCAGGGTTGACAGAGTTGGAGACGAGGTGGACAGGATTGACATTACCTCCCGTCACTCGATGTTGGTGACGATGGTAGGGGGCAATGACTTGTATACGCCTGATACGAGAGTACCTGACCTTTTGGAGATATATAGGGGGTTAATTAGGTCCCTAAAGGCGAGGTCAGATAGGTCTTTAGTTTTAGGTATTACCCTTAGGCACAGTTTGGGTCTTAGGATTACGTCTAAAATGATATTTTTTAATAATAAATTAGAAGAAATTTGTGCTGAGGAAAATGTACCCTTCGTAAAGCTGTGGTCAGAATTCAGTGATCCTAGCCTTTTCATAAAAGATGGGGGTGCATTTTAATGAAAGAGGTAACGCTAGGGTAGGTAGGTTAATTGATGAAAATGTACGAAAGCTGTATAGGTCAAAGCCTTCTTTAAACGTTGTGGGTCCAGGGAACGTGGGCCCAATGTGAAAAATAGTTTAAAATGCAGGCCCGTGATAAAAAATAACTTAAACATCTTTTATTGTAACATGCGTAGTATTAGAAATAAATTAAACAAATTTAAGGCAATAATTTATTCCAGCAACTACGATATAGTTGCTATCACTGAAATGTGGTTAAATACCGTGACTTGGGACTTGTTAGGGGAACTTGATATACCTGGTTTTAAACTCTTTACTAATGATAGGTTACATAGGATTGGTGGCAGCGTTTCGCTGTACATTCGTAATTCCCTTAGGGCTATCGAGGTTAAGATAGATTTTCCAGCAGCAATTAATGCAATATGTGTTGAAGTTAGGGCGCATAGTATTAGTTTTAATTTTGTTGTTGTTTATAGACCTCCCGTTCAACCCCTCAATACTGATACTAGATTTTACGCACTTCTTGATAACTTTATTGACAATCAGAATAGTATAATTGTCAGAGACTTTAACTGCCCTAATGTTAATTATGAGACTTTTACTGGTAATGAGGAGGGTTTGAGAGTGAGTTCATGGAGGATAATTTTTTTATGACAGATGGTTACCAAACCAACGTGCGGTGATGATATTTTAGATTTGGTGATGACAAACAGCGAAAATATAGTTGAAGGTTTAGAAGTGGGCGAGAGTTTAGGATGTAGTGATCATCAAATTCTTAGGTTTAAAGTTATTGATAGAAAACACTAAGGATAGTAATGTAATAGAAGTCCCTGATTTTAGTAAGGCTAATTTTGATAGTTTTGCGGATAGGATGGGAGTAGTGGACTGGGATAACTTATTTATGGGTAATGACACAAATTTGCATTGGGAGGCATTTAAAGAAAGTTTTATGAATATTGAAAGGAAGTTTATTCCCCATAGGCCCAAAACACTAGAAATCATGGTAGGCCCAAATGGTGGACTAGGGAAATAGGCAAGTTCATAAACGAGCGTAACAGAGCGTATAGACTTAATAAGCGCAATGGCACGGCAGCTAACTTCAATAGATATATCGAGCTTAGACGTCAGTTTAAAAGATCAGTTAGGAATGCTAAGCGTAATTTAGAGATACTTATAGCTGCGGATAGTAAACATAATCCAAAAAAGTTTTTGAATGTCAATAATCGTAAGCCAATAAAAGAAACATAGGCCCTATAGGATGTTAACAGCACTTTGGCTTCTGATGCTCAGGAGATGGCAGGTATTTTCAATAACTTTTTTGCAACAGTTTTTACCATAGAAGACATAAATAATGTCCCTGACATGGCTGATATCATTCTATTTGGTAGCGAGACTATTTTGGATGAAATAACTGTTTATGAGGGTGAGATTGCGCATTATATCTATAGGCTAAAAGTTAGCAAGGCTCCAGGCCCTGACGCTTTTTATCCCAGACATTTGAAAGATTTGAAAGACGTTATTGTAGGCCCCTTAACGAAGATTTTTAATCAGTCACTCAAAATGGGGACTATTCCTGAAGACTTCAAATTAGCTAACATTACACCTATTTTAAAAAAGGCGACCGTACACTAGCTAGCAATTATAGGCCCATTAGCTTAACATCGATTATCGGTAAACTTTTGGAATCCGTAGTTAGGGATCGTATCATTGATCACTTAGAAAGTAGAGATTTGATTAATAGTAGTCAGCATGGGTTTCGAAGCCATAGATCCTGTTCAACTAATTTGTTAGAATTTTATAACGAAATAGTGTGCAAATACAATAGGCATAGAGTGGCCAACGTTATTTATTTAGATTTTAGAAAGGCATTCAATACAGTTCCGCATAGAAGATTAATTGCAATAGTTAAAGTGCACAGTATATATACGCGGTCAGGTAGCTAACTGGTTAGAGGAATGGCTTCATGATAGGAGACAGAGGATCATTGTTAATGGTAGTGAATCAGGGTGGTTGTATGTAGGTAGCGGTGTCCCACAGGGTTCAGTGTTAGGCCCATTGCTATTCGTAATCTACATTAATGACATAGATGTAGGATTGACTAGTAACGTGTCAAAATTCACGGATGATACTAAAATAGGCTGTAGGGTTGTTAACAAGGATGATAGAAATAGGCTCCAAGACGATGTAAAATAGGATTATGGAGTGGACAATTAAGTGGTAGATGCAATTTAACATAGACAAATGTAAAGTTTTGCATATAGGTTCTTGTAACAGTAATTACACATACACAATGGATGAGAGAGTGTTAGCAAGCATTGACGAGGAAGGTAGATTTTAGGCGTACGTGTGTCTAAGGATTTAAAGGTTAGGAACCAATGCTGGAGTCTTGCACAAAAGCTAATAGGATGTTTGGCTTCATAGCGTGTATTTAAAATTTAAATCAAAGGATATTATATTGCCCCTTTCCAATTCCCTAGTCAGGCCTCATTTAGAATATGCCATTCAGTTTTGGTGCCCGTATTTGCGCAAGGATATTGATAGGTTAGAAAGGGTTCAGCGTCGTGCCACAAACTAATTCCGTCATTGCGCAACAAGCCTTATGAAGATAGGATGAAAGTGTTAGACTTGCATTCACTCTAAACTAGGAGATTAAGGGGGGAGCTTATTGAAGTTTTCAAAATTGTTAATAACATTGATAACGTAAATTTTGACAAACTGTTCACTTTCGATAATAGCAATACTCGTAATAACAGATTTAAGTTGCGTGGCAGACGTTTCATTACTAATATCGCTAAATTCATTCAATACAAGTTACTACTGTACAAGAAAGTAAAAATTAAAACTTTAACCACATTTCATATTAGAATAAATAGATACTTTATCAAACTAATTTGATAATTTTAATTAAGTTTCATAATACTGTAGCTACCATGATACATACATGAGGCTGATCATGGTTTCCGAAATATTTTTGAACTTCAACTATATGTTTCATAACAGTTTGAGATGTAACTACTTTTTCCAGCAAATTAAGATAGTGGGCTGAGCAGCCTTATGCAATGATGTGGTCCACTTGTTCATCCTCTTTCATCAATTCCTTCATTCATTTCATTTTAGCCTCATTGTCTGTGCATATTGCAAAAACCTGTTGTAGAACACAAATTTTTATTGTAACATTTTATACCAATTTACAGATTGAGTACAGGAATAAGTTCCATCAGAGACTTGGTTATGTTCTAAAAAAAATCCAGAATTTACATATAAAACATTTAAAATTAGTTAAAGTAAAACAGATTAAATTATATATTTCATTATATACTTACTATAGCTATTTAGGAACCAAATCTCTGACTGTCTGTACAATAAATTCAGTACCAGTATTACAATATTTTGCAATATTTTATTTCAAATTATTTTATAAGGACGTCAATGATTGTTTTCAGTTTCAAGAATAATATGAAATTTTTTTTATAATTAATAGTATTAATTACAATTTAATTATTGATAACTATATTGTATTTTACACAAGTCCTCTTCCCAGATGTATATTAAAACTTATTTTTTCAATAATCAAAGACAAAATAAAATTGTGCAATTTATGGAATCAATATCTATGTAAAAGCTCACCTTTTTGTTGTACTTTTCTTTGATTTCTTCCACTGCTGATTTAACTTCTTGCAGACAATATTCTGAAGTTTTCTTTGCAGATCCTGAATCAATGGCTTTAAGTAGAAATGATGTTTGACTTGTGTGCACTGATGAGGCTAATATAGGGTTATTCTTCACAGATGACCAATTTAGGGTGCATCAGCATATAAGGGTGAAATTTCGAACTTCGGATATTCATCGGCCCTATGATATTATGGTTACAATCCCCAACAAACCTTCAGTGTCCATGTTTCAAGCTGTTCTGACAATATTTAGTGGGACCACCTCGAAGATGAAAATTTGACAATTGTGGAATTTTATGGTTTTACTAGAAAATCTTATGTGTAAGTGTTGTAGATTTTGTTTGAAAAAAAAATTGTAAATATAGTTAGTTTTAGGCAAGTTTTAGCCTCAATTCATGAAATTATCTGTCTTTTTAGACTTTTTTTTGTATTATTCTGAGAATCATGAAGTGAGTTACCAGGATGCAGGATGAGGACCCAACTTGCCAAGCATCCCACCAACCACCTCCACCTATTAAAAATGGTATTTCATGATAAAATACTTGTAAAAATTGATTTATTGCTTATTGATATCTTAATTATTCTTCTTTGTCCTTTTTTCTTTTAAAACAGATGATAAAGAAGCTTGTCTCTTTCTCAGATTAGGAGTGGCTTTTCTGTCAGCTTCTACAACTTGGAGAACATTTTGAAAATGTTCTTCAGTCCTTGCAGCCTCATAAAAGTCACTGCATAGTTTTACTGCCCTCTCAAGCCATCATTTATGACATTTATAGCCAAAAGTTTTTCTTTGGAAGATATAAATGATGCTGTTGTTTTCCATTCAACAATCTCAACCATTAAAAAATCATAGTCTAACTGTAGTGGAGAGAATATGAACCATGAGTTTTTGTCAACCAAGTCAGCTAGTGTGGTTTCCGATCGTAGATTGGTAGGGAAATTAGGCTTTCCAAAACTAGATCCATGTCTACCTTCTGGAACCACTGTCTCAATCTTGTGTGGTTTATAGGAAAGTAGATCGTTTGTTATAGCACGAAGTTCATTTTTTGGAACCAAATTGCTGAATAATACAAGAGGAATCATCTCTGATGAAAGGTACCAGAGATGACATTTCAAAAATGTTAGAGCACTTTTTGCTATTTTACTTCCTCGTATCTAAGAAGCTTTTTGTAAAGCTGCAAATCATGCCATGGTGCATCAAAAACTGAAGAGCAGGTCATCCACCATGGGTAGTAAATCAGTGAAATGAAGGTTGCAAAGTCTCTTAGTTTCAGAATTTGTTGCTTGTTTGTGATTGTTACTGAAGGTAGTTTTGAGATATTATCTTCTAGTAATGCAATTTTTAGAGCATATATTGCTTTACTCATCCATCTGGCTCTATGTATAGCACCAGGTCGCTGAAGGGTTGTATCCTTATCACTAGGTCCTGCATTTAAGTATAACACAACTAAGTCAGAAAATTGTTTGTAATCATATCGTGTATGTTGCTTTTCTATATTACTTATTTGAATTGCATAATCAGTCCATTCCTGAAGAATCTCCTGGACAGTTTTGGAGTACTGATTGAAGTCAATTTTTTTTCAATTTTTCATCCTTGTTAATCCACTGAAACTTTTCTCGAAATCTGTTAAAGACATTAATTTCTGGTCCACTTGAAGTTTCTACTTTCATGTCCTGAAACACATGACTCATAATAACTTCACCAACATGATGCCTGCATGCAGACCATAATAAAGGCCTTCCAATCTCTTGTTGGATAGTTATGCATGCAGCGCTCACATATCCCGTGTTGGTTGCTGTAGTGTCGAAAACCAAGTTCACTATTGAATTGGAGCAGTTCCACAATTTCAGTAACTTCATAACTTCTTCAGTCAAGTTTTTCCAGATTGGCCACTGCCACCAGCACTAGGATATGATGATGGAATACCCAGTAGTTTGAGATCCATTGAATTTCCAACTGATACGGCTAATCGTTCTTCTGTAACATATTTATCCTGCAGAGTAGAAATTATTTTTGAATCCCAATGAAGAGAGGCCAATTTAGGAGGATTCCAGGATTTTTGAATGGAACTTGAAATTTTTTGGGCTACTTCGCGTCTTGCTCTATCAGCTGTAGCATATGAAATTGCCACTGCCTTAGTGTTACCACCACATTCTTCAACAAAAGCTTTTGTGAATGCAGCCTGTTGTGCCGGAGTCATTTTCATTCTTGATGCCAAAGAAACAAGTTTCAGTCTTTCAGAATGTCATGAGGAATGATAGCTTGAGTACCTAAACAGACTGTTGACTGTGTGGATTTTCCATCTTTTTCAGCTCCATCATTAGCTTCTGACTCACTCTCAATGGTAGTTGTATCGCTTGTGCTACTGCTTTCTAATTCAACATAACTGCAAGAAGCTTCAGTGTCTCTCAATTCCTTTCCTTTTCTCGCATTTTCTTCACATTTTCGAAAATTAATGCGCTTCATTTTGGATGCTAAAGTTTGATCATGAGCTCCAAAAGAAGCAATTCTATCCCCTTGCATAGATTGAAGAAATTGTATATCTTATGGATTACTCATAATTTTTTCGGCATTTTTAATCCACAGTGGAAAAGTCATTTTAAGTTGCATTTCCATATCTTCTAGTCTTGTCTTTGTACTTTGTAGCTCTCTTCTTTTCAATGGAATTTCTCTCAGTTTCGCATTCTTTTCTGACAACGAAATTATTTTCTCACATGCTTTTTTCTCAGTAATCATTGGTATATTGGCTTTATTGTAGAATGGTTGAATTTCTGTTAAAACAATTTTAACTATATCTCGCTTAGCTCTTCTCTTTTAGACCCTGTTGCTGGTGAAATAGGAAACATCTAAGAACTTGTTCATTTGTTGGCAAGCGACATCCTACAATCTTTGCATCATTATTTGTGATGCCAGGACCTAATCCAAATATACAGGGTTTTTTTCGTGTTTTTACATCAACTTTATCTGCACCACTTGAACAAGTTTTACCACTAGAAGTGGCTTCACTGGCTTTACCACTATTATCCATTATATTATATATCAACTATTATCACCAACATATATCAAAAATTGACCTGTAATAGAAACATAGATTAATATTAAAGTAGTCTACATGCCTGAAAATAAGAAAAAATAGCTATAGGTATTTCATGATGGCAAATGATGTTTATTAATAGTAGCTATGGCTTAAACACAAGCAAACTAAACATACTAGGCCTATAGTACCTTAAGGATCATTCAATTCAATAAAATAAAGGTGTATATGTGAAAAAAATAATTTAAGGCAATTTATCCCAAAAATTGTCATTTTGTAAAAGTTTAGGAGCTAGGGGACCCAGTAGATATTAATCAATTGACCTGAAATTTTGCATGTGAATTTTTTTTAGGGAATGTAACCATAATAACGTAGGGCCAAATCAATTTTTGAAAGTTGCCATTTTTGATGCACCATAATATTGACCATCCATCCATGCATAATGTCAATGTGCAATCGGCTGCACTCAACTGTTCTTTCAGACTATTCTCTACATCATTGCAAACTTCATCCAACAAATGCCCTGCTAGATCCTTGCGTGATGGAGTCTTATAACCTGGTCAAGATTGCAATATTCATCATTTCTCTAAAATATTTCTCTTCAGCAGTCAGGAAAGAAAGATTGCTAGCATAAAAAAATCTTGCAATTGCTTTGTCTATTGCTTCTTGCTGTGCTGGAGTTATTACAATTGAAAAATGTCTTATTTCTGGCTGTACAGTTCTGTGGTGGCTATGTACCCATTCTTGAACTGACTTTGCTTTCTTTTTCTGTGGTGTTTTGAATGCTAGTACTGAAGCAGTTGATGCTGTACTTGTGTTTGTTTCATTGTCAGAAAGCATCAATTCTTCATGTGCTTCATCTGAATGGCTTGATGACACAGAAGGCTTAGGTGAAGGGTTTTCATAGCCTAATGATGTAACTCATTTAGGGCATTTATTTAAATGGGCTTTTATCCATTCAATTTTACCACTTATTTCAGTGTTACAATACTTGCATATAACTTTATTTGTTCCTTCTACACTTAACACTTCATTCCATTCACCCTTACTTTTTCTTCCTGCACCTGCTACACATGGCATTTTTCTTTGTAAATAATATGTTCAATTTTATATTGTAACTAGACCTATAGTCTATTCATTAATTATAATAAAGATTTTTTTAATTAATATAATATATATTTAACACACTAAATTATATATATGATATATATATATACATATATATAATATACGGTATATATATATAATATATATATATATATATGTGTGTGTGTGTGTGTGTGTGTGTGTGTTGTTGTGTATAATACACTATAAAATTATTTTACATTCAATCTTACACACAAAAATTTAATAATTATAGCTGACAGCTATCAAATAAAATTTACTGTAGTGTACCGTATTTAAATAACAGTTACAATCAAGTGTGTCAAGTGCTGATGCCTGACACTTTGTTAAACTCTTTTTCTCACTACTGGGAACCACCTGAATACTGCACATTGCATTATTTGATCCTTACTGACTAAACCCTGAACTATGAACAGAGCATAAAACATGTTCAAACAAGTTACACAGATCACTCCCATGAATTGTCACCCTTTGGTTAATTGGGTGGAAATCTGTTTGAACATGTCTGCTGTCAGGGGTTGTTGAGTTTGCTAAATGAGTTGCGTGTTTATCTAAAATACAGTACATGAGTCATGAAATATTTTATAAATAAATACAGGTGTATTTTATTGTGTCAACTGTATTCCTTTTTACAAATGTTATCATCATCTTATACCTCTAAACCATTTGAGGGTAAAAAAAGATAAATAACATTAATTATTATTGTATTGGAGACTTATAACATCATACTTTTGAAAAAACCCAATTTTGTCCAGGTTTTATTGAAAAAAAAATGAAAAAAAAACCTGGTATTGGCCCAAGTTCAGGAGTTAGGCTATACTAACTATATAATAGTTTTATCCTAACTTATATATTGCACAACCACACACACATTATTAAAATAAGAGAATTTGTACTGCCTGTTTGTAAGGTCGAGTGGTATCACACTTGTGTAGTCATGCTACAACTTGTCACAGCAAAATGAGATTGTCTGAGGGCTCCTTCCATTAGCATGAGCCTTGGTTATTAACCCTTGACGACAGTATACGTTTCTTTGAACTTAAAAGTTTAAGTTTTATTGTTATTTACAATTAGATATTAGTAACTATCGTCACTTAAATGACCCATTTTTGGGTTAATTTTCCAACAACTAAACGATACCTGTATAAACATGTAGATGTATTTGTAGAAACATTGCATCATTGTACAATTTATATTATTATTTCCATTGGGACAATTACATCCCATGGTCCTCAAAGGGTTAAGGGTTCAATTTGCCTTTTCTGACCACATGATAAACACTGCTTGCCATATTATTTCAGTGCCTTGCCTATATTGGCTGCGCTTGTGTTTGCCTGTTATCATTAAAAATCATTAACATTTAATATTCTTTCTACTTATTACAGGAACTGAAGCTAATATATAAATTTTAAACATGTCTTACCATTTAAATTATCATAAACAGTGTTGTGACCCCTTCAAGAGACACAAGAAAAGAATCTTAAAGGGTTTAAGAAATTTACCATTAAATCTAACAGAAAAAAATCCTGCACTCCTTAATTGGGAAGTTTGTACAAACTGTTCTGTAAGATTAAATGAACTTGAAAAACCTGATAAATTATTTAATGATGTTTTTGAAACTGAGTCATCTACAAGTACCCCTCTTCATTTCAAAGCAGTCCAGGAAGTGCACATTTACAAACTGACAATCCTGGTGAGATCAATGATATTGAAATCTGTAGAGAACAAACCAAGAACATTCTTGAAGAAATGGAGATTTTGCCAAAAATTTCATAAGTAGTGTATGAATTATAATTTGGGGACTTATTTTTGAAAAGTATAGTTATCAGAAAATGCATTATATGATTTTTAAAAATCATCTAAATCTTTATCTTTGTGTATACATTGATTCATAGGTTATCAAAATAATGCAGTTTTATCAAACTTGTAAACATAACATTCTTTAACAATTTAAGGAATTGCAAAAAAATAGTTATGCACAATAAATGAATTCTGATTAGTTATTAAATTATGAAAATTTGTTGCTGTAACTTACAGTAATTCTAAATTCTGGATGATGCCTAATTTCAGATGGTATGAACACTGACAAGATATCTAAAAAAGCATCAGACAAATATGACAAGTGTGTATCTACTTTGAAAAAGAATTTTGAACAGTCTTTCTCAGCATCTGTGGATGAGGGAGCATCTACATCCGAGAGATTATGCATAGAAAAAGAATTAGAAAGGTAAGGATTGCTCAAATTCAACTAAATTAGCAACTCATGGTCACAATTAAAGACTCTTGACATATATAATTTTAGATGTTTTAAATTTCAATAGCCTAACTTTTCTTCAATATCATTCTTACATACAGAACACAATCACACCATTTTAACGTCTAAAAAATATCCATGGAAGGTACACTACCAGTCAAAAGTTTAAGTACACCCTGAAATATTCATAAATTTCAAACTTTGTTTAAAGTTTCTTATTTATTAACTAAGTTATCATGACACAAATTCATAAGTACAAACATGGGAACTTAAATAACAACAAATCATGATAATTTACCAAAAGCAAAGTCTAAATTTTAGATTCATCAAAATAGCCGCCTCTAGCAGCAATTACAGCAGAACAAATTCGAGGCATGCACTCAACAAGAGAAAGAAGAGTGTGGTGAAAGCTGCTGCCAGCACTCTTGTAAGAGTTCCCAGAGCTTCTGAGCACTTGATGGCTGCTTGGCTTTCACTCGTCAATCCAGTTCATCCCACACTAGCTCAATGGGGTTCAGATCCAGGGACTATGCTGGCCATTCCATAACTGTGAGCTGACATTGCTGTTCTTTCTGCTTCAGGTAATTTTGACACAGCTTGGAAGTGTGTTTAGGATCATTGTCTTGCTGCATTATGAACTGTTGGCCAACTAGTCGCAGTCCAGATGGGATGGCATGGTGCTGTAGAATGCTGTGATTGCCACATTGGCTCAGTATTCCAGTGACTTTGTGGAGATCTCTAACTTGCTCCCCTGCAAAACATCCCCAGACCATCACACTTTCTCCAACATGCTTCACTATTGGCACAACACACTGCTGTGTCATTCTTTCACCCACTCTGTGCCGCATAAATACTCTGCATTTGGATCCAAAAATTTCGAACTTTGATTCATCAGTCCAAAGGACAAATTTCCACTGCTCAACACAAGGTTTTCGGTGTTTTTTAGCCCAGGCTAGCCTTTTCTTTTGTTCTGAAGTCTCAACAGTGATTTCTTTGCTGCAGTTCATCCTTTTAATCCTGCCTCTCTGTCTTCTCTGAACAGTTGATATTGAAACTTTGTACTTCTGGAGTTGTTCAGCTGGGCTTTGATTTCAGGTGCTGTGAGGCATCTGTTGTGCAGACTGGTGACTCAGATATATTTGTTCTCTGAGTCTGTTGTGGTTCTTGGTCACCCTGACTTTTTTTTGTCCTTATTTTGACCAGTTTCTTCATACCATTTAATGGCACAAGCAACTGCATTCACAGAAACTTTTAATTTTTTTGCAATTTGCCTCAGTGATTGGCCCTCATTTCTCAGTTACAATCAACTGTTTTTTCTGTTGTTAACTGAGCTTTGATACCCATTTTTGCTTTCTGAAACACAGAAATATACCTTAAACTACACAGTTAGCTCCTCTGCAAGGATTTTATATGTAAAGACCTGCAGCACATTTTAATAACTGAACACATGTATTAACATACTCCTGAAGAAACACACTACCACAGTAAAGACTTTTAAAATGTTTTTGGACCTTTGTGCAGAGCTAATGGTATTAATTTTAGGTTGCATGCTAGACATAAATTAATACATTTTGAAGGCTATTTTGAAGAAGCTTCTGTGTTACAACACACTGCATAGGGCAGATGCACTGAAGTATACAATATGAAAGCCAGGTAAACAAATTCATCTCTAGTACCTGTTAAGTTTACATTTGAAGTTTGTCATGAGCTAAGTAGCAAAACATTGGAAATTAGTAGGTGTACTTAAACTTTTGACAGGTAGTGTAGATATTATATTTTTCTATTTAGGTCCTGATCTTAGAGTACATTAAATTAATAATTTCAATTTAAGAAAATTCTGATATCCCCTACCGGTACCTTTTATTTATCTAATAGGTACAAAACTATGATGAGGGAGCTCACTGAAGCATTCAACTCTACAACTTCCTACCAAAGAAGGTTGCAGATTCTTACTCTATCCCCATACATGATCTCAAAAACTCAGAGTTCTTGGGGGCTAAGATATCTTGTTGATAAAGCCAGGAGCATGAAGCAACAGTATGGAATATTGCCAAATGTTCCTAAATACAGTAAAGGGAGAAAGATAAGTGACAAAAATATTTCTAATGCAACAGCTTTTTGTGAGGACCCAGAATTTAGTCGGGTGTATCCAGGAAAAAAGGACTGTGTTAGTGTCAAAGATGGAAACAAAATTTACAAACAAAAGCATCTCTTACTCAGTAATTTGAAAGAACTCTATCTTAGGTATAAAGAAACTGACTCGAGTATAAATTTTTCAACATTTGCAGCTCTTAGACCCAAATGGTGTTATTGCTGGAGGTACAGGTACACACTCAGTTTGTATTTGTACCTATCACCAGAACCCCAAATTAATGGTTTCAGCAATTGGTGACAAGGACTTGACTTATCATTCATTGATTCAAAAAAGTGTCTGCAATATGGACAACATTAAATGTATGTTACACCAGTGTAGAGAATGTCCTGGTGTTGCTGGTGTAGATAACTATTTGAACACATTAAATGTACTGACTTCCAGGGATTCAAGTGAATATGACCAGTGGACCAGCACTGACAGGGCAACTTTGTCAACATGTAACTGTTACAGTGGAGGAATTCATTGAAAAACTCAGAATCAATTTATTCTCTTACTCATCATCATATATAGCCAAGAGTCAAAACCTCTACATGAAGACCCTTAAGCAAAATCTCAGTCAAGATGAAGTTTTAGTATAGGAGACTTTTTCTAAGAACTATTCTTTCATCACTGAAGATGCACACAGAGCTTCCATTGGACAAGACAAACGAACAAGTTACATTACACCCAATGGCTGTATATACAAATAGAAGATGGTAAATGAGCCACACAAGCTATTGTATCATTAGTGATAGTTTAGATCATAAACCGGCAGTGTATACATTTCAACAATTTTAGTCAAGACATTAAAGTGAGATTCCCTAATGTGAAAACAATGAAATATTTTTCCAATGGTGTGCTGGACAATACCAAAACCATTTTAATTTTAGCAATTTATGCCATCATGAAACAGATTTTGGTATAAAGGCAGAGTGGAACTTTCTTGCCACTAGTCATGGCAAAAATGCCTGTGATGGCATTGGAGTGACAGACAGTAACGGAGTGTGATGGCATTGGAGGAAGTGTGAAGAGAGCAGCTAGTAAAGCTAGTTTGCAAAGAACAACAACAGGACACATCTTGTCTCCACGGAGTTTCTATGACTTTTGTACACAAAATTTTGAGTCCATCAAGTTTAAATTCATTACAAAAGAACAAATAAATCATAATAAAACAGAACTCAACAGTAGGTTTGAAAAAGCAGTGACAGTGAAGGGCACACAAGGTTTTCACAGAATTGTGCCAATGTCTCAGAGTCACATTAAAGCTTATTTAGTTTCAGACTCCAGTGATTACAATGTTGTTAGGGTTATGACCTCTGAACAAGGTGACTCAGACACGAGTCCAGATTTATCAAATGAGCAAAAATTTTCTGTGGAAAAGTATGTTGCATGTATTTATGATGGTAGAAAATATCTAGAATCATTTTAGATTATTCAGAAAAATTCCAAGATTATAAAATAAAGTTTCTAACTCCTATTTCCAACAAATACAATAGATACTATTTCCCAACTAATAAAGATGATGTTTGTTGGGTAGAAGCCAAAAACATCCTTCATGAAATGTCAACTCCTAATATTCAATCTAGCACCAGAGTTGTGTATATCTTTGAAATACATGATACTGAGAATTAGGCTAGGTACCAAAAATGTTTCAGATTTAATGTATTGTATAGCAATTATTTTTATTCAAGTAATGTCTTAATTTGTTCAATAAAACAACTATACTAGCAGTATTTTTTTGCCTTTGAAGATTGACAAAGTTGAGAGAGAGTTGTTATTATTATTATTAATTACTGAGTTTTACGAAAACACAGTTAAGTTTATCTTATAGCTATACTTAATCCACTTGTAAGTCAAGGAAAACATCTTATAAGAGAGCTTGATAAGTAAAACAGGCATAATGGTGTAAGTTCAAAGTCCAGCAAATAGAATGTGTTTTTAACCTCCACCACCATCTAATGAAGGGTAAAAATACACAATGTCATTCACTAAGTCATACAGAAGAGTAATTGAGGTACAAAATGACAAAAAAAATCTTGAATATCTGTATCATAGGGGGTGGGGCCCCCCAAAAATATTCAAACTGATATAACTTTTTAACTATTTGATTAAATGCATTTTATTACTTAAGAGTCAATTATTCTTTATGATTTGAGCTTTCAAATGGTTTTTAAATTTTTTCCCTAGCTCAATTAGGGACCAAGTTATAGACTTTTAAAAATTAAGGGGCCAGCCCACACCACGAAAACTGGGGGGGCCCATAACTTTTGAATCATTACTCTGATTGCTCTGAAACTCAAAATTTTGTGTTTTTCAGCATAAACAACCATGTATAGCAATTTTAAGCAAAATCTAAGTGGGTGTGGTTTCAGGCAATGCCTGATTTGTCCTGGAATGACCCATGTGCATGTGTTTAATGACAGTTTATGTACCATATTTTTATGTTTTTTTATTATTTAAAAACCACGTAACTTCAAATTGTGTGTAATAACATTTTCAGTGTTTAAAAAATAAATCACATAACTCCAAATGCACATTAGAGCAGGTCCAACTGTACATACAAACAATGGACTTCAACAGACAAAATAACCCTTTCTGATGTCAGTGAGCCTAGAAAATTATCAGAGTTCTTTGGCAAAAGAGTATTTGTATACTAACAAGACATACTTATGTGGCCGATGCACAAGCAACATTAAAAACCTTAAAGTCAATCTCAATGTTAAATGATGGCATCCTCCTACGAGACTTCTCTGAGAACTCTTCATTTATTATGATGCAGCTCAAGGTTTCCATTGGGAAAACAGTTGAGCAACAGTTCATCCCTTCATGTTCTACTTCAAATCTTGTGTTGATAGTCAACTTCATGTTAAAGTTAGTTTCACTTCTGATGAAATGAAACATACTATCCAGCTTCTCCATGCATTCTTGAAGCAACTCATCCCTATACTCAAAGAAGAGGCCTCACACCTGCACAAGATTCATTACTGATTGGTGTAGCTAGGACAATATAAAAATAAATATAATTTTACCAATCTGTGTCACCACAAAGATGATTTTGGGCTGGATGCAGTGTCTCATTTCTTTGCCATTTTGCATGGCAAAAGTGCTTGTGATGGAGTTGGAGGCATGGCCAAACAAATGACAGTGAGAGTCAGTCTTCAGCAACTTCTGAATGATCAAATCCTCACATCACTTGACATGAGGTTTTTGGAAGAAAAAAAGAGAGAGAGAGAGAGAGAGAGAGAGAGAGAGAGAGAGAGAGAGAGAGAGAGAGAGAGAGAGAGAGACAAACACAAAATTTCTGTACTTGTCAAAAGCCAAGGAAGCAACAATGTTTTTGGAAGAAAGATTTGCAAATTCAGTAACCATCCCTGGTACGCATAAGCTTCATAGATTTGTACTTTTAAGTCATACACAGGTTGGTGAAATTTCTTCAGGCCCTACAAAACTAATCACAGTTGTGAAACTGTTGGAAGATGAATATAAGCAACATCACATTTCTACTGAAGAAATCAGCACTGAGAGATATGGAGCCTGTGAATAATTAAAAAAATTTGGTTGGACTAGTTGTTGAAAAATCTGAGTAGTTTGGTGATTATAGGATAAATTTTCTGCAACCATCACAAAAAAGTGAAACATTTCTTCCTTCAAGGCCAGACCTCTGTTGGATCCTGCTGATATTATCCAGACAATGACAGCTCCACATTGCTACTTGGAACATGGATTGAGTATGCTTTCAGTAATGATGAGATGCAAGCAGCTGAGTGTATTTATGACCACCACATTTAAGTGTACAAGATTTAATTCAACTACTTTCTGAAATTGTTAATAAGTTGTAAGTTGGTAATTTATGAGTTTCTATGAATATAGATGATAAATGAGACAAAAAATTATATCCACACTTATTTTTGCATTAAATGAAATAAAATCCTCAGAATACACCTAATACAGTACCTATTATATCAAATGAAACTAAAACCACAAAAATGAACATTCTTTAACCTCCTATAAGACAGTCTAGCTCATCAATAAGATAAACTTTTATTGCACAAATTTAAAGAATATTGTTACAGCTTTATTTTTTATTAAGAATTTTTTTTTGTATCAGTGAACTTGAAGGTCATTCAGTCAATTATTATTAGGTCACAAAGGTCAATTTCTTTTTTAATTTTCCTCTCTATTTTTATTACATTTCTGGATTCTACACTTCTTTGAGTTAAAAGATATAGAGTTTTATGGATCTATGACAATTATTGACCTCACTATGGTCATCTGGAAAATCTCATTTGACCTTGACCTTTATTTTGATGACCCTCATAACTCCTGAGCCAATGGTCATACAGAGCCAAGATTTTGAGAGATGAATTCCTTGTCTAAACAACCATATACACAAAAAATTAGCAAAATCTGAGATGGTTGGGTGTCAAGCACTGACCCATCTATCCTGGAACTACCCACCTACTATTAGAAATCCAAAGTTTGTCATATTAATTATCTAGTGTCTTACTTGAGATTCATTGAAAATTTAAACCATCATAAGAAACATAAGGGTAACTTAAAGCCACCAGGATCTTTCTAGATCATCCGTGTTTAAAAAATAAGAACCAAATCACCCTAAATATGTTCAGGTAGGTCTCATTATACATGGTACCACTTTGCACAGAATCACTATAATGAGCTAAATTATTCAGGGAATGAATTCATTTCATGTGCCATATAAACAGATATTACATGGTCCACCCACAACCTCCATGCAAACAAACAACCTCCTGTGCCCAGTAAGCTGACTTCAGGTCCTTTCTTGGCAAGTACAGTAAATAATTAGGATTAAATATTATTTTATAAGTTAGCTATTTATTAAGTCAAATTGATTCCATGAGTATTATGATGCACATTTATTACTATTTGACTTTGTTTTTATCGTTAAATTGACTTATTATAATGTGTCCTGGGTGGTTACATGTTGTTCAGAAATGTAACACACTTATAACATCGGACCTATAAGAGATAAGGATTCATTTTACGTGGAATAGCACTACATGCTGTTTTCCAGGAAAGTAACAAACACATAAAACAAAACCTACCTGTACTGTGAATGTTTTACTCCCTAACATGAACTGAACATAAACCACCTTAAACCACCATGTCATCCACAAGACTTGGTCATTCAAATTCATGCATGCGAGAACTCAAGCTACTGTATTTACAAAATTCCCATTTTTTGCTAATCATAAATTAACCTTAATTATATCTCCATTCACTGGATTGTGTCACTGAAATGCATACAAGAATATCAGCAATTTACAAGATTTCCCTTTATCAACAATTAGTAATTGATCTTAATGATATCTCTATCCATTGGATTGTCAATCAGGCATGGGGTAATTGTAATTGACTAATTAATTACATTTTTTCACGTAATTGGCAAGTATGTAATTATAATTAATTACATTGGGAAACCAAGGTAGTTGATACAATTACACTGAATTACTTTCAATTACATAATGCTAAAAGTTAATGGGTCATGCTTATAGTTTAAACTATTTGCTTATCATGTCTCAGGTAGCTTTCTTTTGAAATAAAATGTTAACCTCATTGCTGTTCCGTGCGTTGGTCTCTTCACACAAAGGTCAAGCTGGTGGCCCTGCCTCCAGGTCTGGCTTAGTGGAGGAGCGAGTTGCTTTCTTGCACTCTCCACCATACATAGCCAAGTACACCTGGCTCATCTGGTACCATCCTGAGCCAGGCATCTAGTCTTCTCTCGAAGACTTCAACTTTCACCCCTGTAAGATTTCTGAGGTCCTTAGGAAGCTGGTTAAAAAGTCTTGGCCCCCTGACAACCAAGCTATTTTCCTTCAGTGTTGAGGAGGTCACTTGTCAGGCTTTTAATTTGGGAACATTACACATCCTGCCTTTCCTATTTTCCAGCATTGTCTGGATGGTATTGGTAATTGGGTTTTGTTTGAGGTTTAGTACCAGTTTTTCAATAATTTTCCACATGTAGATTGTGGTATACCTCTCCTCTTCTTCTTTCCAGGGAGTACAGATTTAGTTTGCATAGTCTTTCTCAGTAGTTGAGTTCTTTGCAGCCATCAATCTTGGCTGTGAAATGTCTCTCTGTTTCTTCTAGTTCATTAGTTTCTTCCATTTTACATTAGGATGTCAAAACTGAGCAGTATTTGTGTTTCAAATTTCACATCATCAGTCATTATTACCTGCAGATCAATTGCTTTTGTGCTTCTCTTAATTTCCTGTCTATCTGGAGTATAATACGCAGTCTAAGTTCCTCTTTTCTACCATATCTCAAGAGCTAAAATTTCTCGGTGTTAGATGTCATGTTGTTGTCTTCTGACCATTTGTACATTTGTTTGTGTCCCTCTGCAAGGCCTCCATTCATTTACATCACTGATTTTTCTGCTGATCTTTGTATCATCTGCAAAGGATGTTACTGTTGTTGTTTACTTCACTGTCTATGTCTGTTAACATGATAATGAAGAGGAGTGGAGCCAGTACTGTACCTTGTGGTACTGAGCTGCGTACTTCTGATTCTGATGATGATATACCTTGAATTTTGACCACCTGTAGATGTTCTCTTAGGAAGTTGTAGATCCATTTTCCCACTTTGCCTATTATTCCCATATATTTCATTTTGTGTGCTATTATACCATGATCATGTTTGTCAAAAGCTTTAGCAAAATCTGTGTATATGACATTGTAGTTGTCGTTGCCTTCCAGTGCATCTAGGATATTGTGGGGGTTGTGAAGTTTTTCACAATTTTTTTTAGGTATGTTTATACTTTTATACTGAATAATTATGTTTATTTTGGATATAATAAAGGAAAAAAAAATAAGTCGTTTATTTCTATTAGGTTTACCTTTGAATTCCAGCCTTTTCTGGGACTCTGAGTGGTTGGTTCTCCCGCTCAGCAGAGAGGATTATTTAGTAAACCAAACTTGGGGAAGTCTTTTACAGTTAATGTGTGAGCTGGACCCGAATAATTTCCCAAAAAGAAAAGGGGGGGGGGGGGGGGGGGGGGAGGAGAGTTTGTGAATAGAGCTTGGGAAGTCCTTTGCAATTAACATGTAATTCAGACCTGAATAATCTTCTGGAAATAAACAACTGACAAGAGAGGCATTCCCAGCCTCTTGACTATCACAAACTCAGAAACGTGAAAGGGTGCTGGGTGGCTCAACGATACAGATACTTGGGGACTACAGCCTACACGGCCACCGCAGCAATATTGTTGTAGTGTTCTATTAGTTGTCATAGGCATTATCTACCTGATCAGAATCCATGCTGATTTTCATTGAATCTTTCCAGTGTCTCCAAGAAATCATAAATTTTCTAACTACTCTTTCAATACTTTGGAGAGGTGGGAGGTCAATTCAGCCACCTGAGAACATGACCATCTCAGATTTTCATGATATTTGGTACATTAGTAGGTATGTGTGAGAAACTGAAATTCCCAAATTTTAGAGCTGGCTGACCTTTGGTTGCTGAGATATGGGGTCACAAAATTTGGACCTTGGCCTGATTTTTTTACTTACTGTCAAATTTCAAATTGCTGTAGCCACATAACTAATAAAGCTAGAGTTCCGATTCTAGTGTCATTTTGAAGCTCTTAAACAGCTTGTCATATCCTCTCTTGTCATAAGCCTCTAAAATGAAATTTTTTAAAAATATCCTTGACCTTGACCTTTGACCTTAAATAAAAAAAATATACCATCCCCGATGAAAAGTATCCTAATGAAAAGTATGAGCAGGAAGAGCTTTCAATTAAAATTAACCTTTAAATAAATCCAGATCTTTGAGTTTTTCATTGATACAAATCTTCTCTCAAGCAGATTATCCATTAGTTTTGTGCCTGAAAATATATGGTTCCATATTATATATATCAACGTAAAGAACGACGCTTGTATAGGAGAACATTCCGCGCAAGATGAGGAGGGAGAACGAACAAATGAAAAAATGAGGTAACCACCTCATTTTCATTTGTTCGTTCTCCCTAATCTTGCACGGAATGTTCTCCTATACAAGCGTCGTTCTTTACGTTAATTATATTGCATGTTCTTTGCAGTGAAATGTATATATATAGTTGAGGCATGCGGGAGGTGCCCCCCTCGGGGCATGGTTTCTGCACATATGTAGGAGAATTAAGACTTCTGATCGAGTGAGGACCATGGTGTAGTGGTTATCATATCTGATGGGCAATCGGAAGATCCCGGGTTCGATTCCCGGGTGGTTACCTCATTTTTTTCATTTGTTCATTCTCCCTCCTCATCTTGCGCGGAATGTTCTCCTATACAAGCGTCGTTCTTTACATTAATTATACTGCATATTCTTTGCAGTTGAAATATATATATATATATATACAGTGGAACCTCGACTTACGAACGCCTCTATTTACGACCAAATTGACATATGAACATACGCCCGGCGCTTCGATTGCGATTGGATCTCTCGCATATTTGCTCCGTGATTTTTCATTTATTGCTTTATCTCTCGCATATTTGCTCCATGATTTTTCGTTTATTGCTTTGTGGTGGGATTCGGAGTAACCTAACGGCCGCACCACGAATAAGAATTTTTTCTTTTGTTTAAGAACTCCACGAAACCAGGCTGCTTACCTTGAAGGGTTGTTGGATCCAGGCTCGCTGCCCAGACCTCCGATTCCACGACTGCTGGCTCCTGCCACCAACAGTTTCTTACTTGCCAGAATAGCTTCCTTCTGTTAGTGGTTCACTATCTCCGGCATCCCCTTCCTAACAGAACTTAAAGTTCCCTTGGTCCAATAACGGTCTTCAGCCTCAGACAAATCCAGCCTGACTTTAGTTTCCTCTGTTATGTTCTTTATTTTCTCTTGTCAAATTACCCTCTTAAACTATATTTTTTATTATTTATATTTCCACACATGCGCCAATTGGTTCCCTCCACTTCTCAAAACTCGAGTTTTGACACACACGCCGACACTTTTAAACCTCAGAAGCGTCTCTTTTACTAAATTTGTTTATTCTTCTTTTCATTTGTTTGTTTGTTTTAATATTAACAATTTTGTACTTTATTATTCATTTACTAACAGGGTTTAACAAGCGACTGTCCAACTCTCACTCTTTTTCCCATACTAATTTAATAAAACTGTTTTATTCCTCATTCCTTGTTTACAAGTTTAACATTTCTTTATATAACTTATTGTTTAGTCTTTTCATTCATTAAAATATTAACATTAACATATCTTATAACATTATTTCTTTATTTATTTGTTTGCTAATATTAAATTTAGTACTTAATGTTTATTATTTATTATCTTAATGCTTAATAGTTTACTACTATCTTTCTAATTTCTTATAACAGTTATCATTCTATTCATTATTTGTTTGCTGGAAAGAGAGAGAGAACCATTAAAATCCTTTCTATAACAAATATTTCATTCAAAAATCAAAGAAATTTAATATATAAATAATAATAATCAAGGCCAGGGGGAAAGGGCTGAGAACTAAAAGGGGAAAGGGTTCACCCTCCACATCTTCCCCCCCCCAAGCTCCTTTCCACCTGTCTTGCCATATAGCCTACACACCTACTATATTACCCTAATATGGTTCTCTCTTCCTTTCCTTACAATTTTTATACCAAAATATTTATTAACAAATTATTTACATAGATACCCTCTTTTTTTCCGAAAAATAATTTTTTTTTTCAAATATATATATATATATATTTTTTTTTTTTTTTTACAAAAAATAATTTTCAATTTTTTTTTTATTTTTTTTTTTTTTTTTTTTTTTCAAAAATAATTGTTTTCAATTTTAAATCTTTTAAATCATTAATTACATACATGGCTATCATAAGAATAACATATTTACAAATTTACTTTATAAATCATTTATTTATTTAAATTATAATTCAGTTATTTAATAATCTTTATATTTAACAAATACAGTAAACATTCAAACATTCAATATTTAGGACTAACAGCTGGCTAACAATTACTTTCTCTTTAATAATTTACGTTACTAAAAAAATATACCTATACATTTTTTTTTAATTTATTTACAATAGTTATTTACAATAGTTATTTACAATACCAGGAATGAGGTTGAAACCTGCAAAGCAGCAAATCACCAGAGGCAGGTATCAGCAGGTCTGGGAACTCACCCAGGCACCTTCCTCCTCAAGCACAGCCCAGCTTCTGGCCTCAAAATGTAGGCTGCCACCTGGTTGAATTTCCAACCACTCACTCTTTCACACATCATACAATACTACTATTTTTTTTTTTTTTTTTTCCTACAGAACACTACACCAATACTTTATACTACATTACCATCACCACTCCCTAAACACTGTTGCACTTTCTCTATCATTCTAACCCATCTACTTTTAATATCTTCTCTAATACTACTTGTTAATTCTACATCTAAGCTTTTATTCAACACATTTTCTTCTATCTCAAGCAATAACATTCTCACTTCCTCACAAAAATCAATCACATTCATTCTCTCCCTCATTCTTTCATTTATACTTCCTTCACCTCTATCTACTCCCCATTCATCCCTCACACTTTCCATTAAGGTCACAATACTTTGCTCAGTTACACTCCTTTCTCTCTCACATACATTTTCCCTTTCACTCTCAAGAATTGTAAATCCCACACTCTTAATGCCCCCTCCCTGACACAATCTTTCCACTTCTGAGTGAAGAAGATTTCCCTTCTTCTCCCCTTCTCCTCCACCCTCGGAAAATCCCAGAAAAGAAAGGCCCTCAAGGTCTGAGACCCCAAAACCCTCAAACGAGAATTCCCCGGATGGACCAGGCTGGCACCATGAACCACCAAAGTCCCGAACATCCCATTCTAACTCTGCCTCACCCGCGGCTGTTCCAGAGTCCAACTGGGAATCCTTCAGCTCATATACTTCACCTATCTGCCTGGCTTTCTCACCTTTCATTCCCTTTCTTCTCACCTTTTTCTTCCTTTTTGCCCGCTTTGACACAATCAAGAACTCCAGATCTGCATCCATCCATTCATCCTGGATTCCCATCATGTTCTTGGTTTCTAGCGCTTTCTTTTGTTCCATCCTCTCACACATATCATACATTGGGTGACATACGATGTACTCCGGAGGTATTCGCCATTTGCGCAACTGCCGATGATGTGCTCTTACTTCTTCACACTGTCCATTCTCTTGCTCCCTCTCAATCACATACGTTACCCCATTCTCCCATACCTTTTTCACCACAAATGGACCCTCAAACTTTTGCGCCAACTTATACTCATTCCTTCTTCCAGCCTCATGCACCTCTTTCAAAACAAGCTCACCAACACCAAATGACCGAAAATGCACACCAGCCTCTCTCCATCTATCACATGTATTCTCATTTAATCGTATATCCTTTTGCACAAACCTTCCAAATGTAGACACATACCTTCTTGGGGAAGTTTGAATGGCTGAGTGGTATGTCGAATTGTAGCACCAGGCAACTCTTGCCAACTCAGCCCCTCTCCCAATACATACACGCAGCATTTCACTTATCGTTTTCACCGTTCTCTCAGCCAAACCATTCGAAGCAGACATATACGGAGTTATTCTAACATGCTCTATCCCATTCTCACTCAACATTCTCTCAAAACTAGCACCCCTAAACTCAGGCCCATTATCTGTTAAACACTTACGCGGCCTTCCAAGCATCATTGGTAACATACTCTCTCTCATCACTCTCGCAACATGCTCACTTGTTTTATTCTCTAACGCAGCAACATACACAAACTTACTCTTGTGATCGACCCCTACTAATATTCCAACTTTCCCTCTACTCGTTCTCGGCATACTCACAATATCAACCACCACAAGCTCCCACGGTTCTTTCACTTCAATCTTTCGCACTGGGGGGCGGCTATGCTGGGACTGGTATTTTCGCTTTTGGCAACTCTCACAAGTAGTTGCCACTTCTGCAACAACCAGTCCCAGCCTAGGGTGGAAAACCATTCCTTTCATCAATTCCCATAACTTTTTTTCCCACATGCCCATACATCCTATGTGTAATAATCACCAATCCTACCATACCCTCAAATGTCATCACTGGCACACTCTCTGTCTCACCCACCTTATTTACCTCATATAATATAGCACTCCCATCCATACAGCCAACTTTTTCGCATACCTTTTATACTCTTCCACCTCTTTTGACCACTCTCTCACATCTGTACCATTATACACATATTCTCTCAACTTGCATATCACCTCATCTCCCTCTTGCATATCTAAAATATCTTCATCTCTCAACACTTCACACTGGTCTTCCACCTCTAACTCAATTGCTCCCACTAACACAGCATCTATACCTGTGCTCGGAAACATTCCCATACTGACCACATGTTCTCCTTCTCTCATTACTGAGCCCTGACCAACATCCACACTCAAGTTCATATTCTCAAGGAAATCAATTCCCAGTAGAAAATCCCAGGGCATTGATTCCCCTTTCAAGACTATGAACTTGTGCTCCCATACCTCTTTACATGCACCTAATCCCACCCTCAACTGCACAGCTTCATGTGACGCGACTGTTCCCCCTCCGATACCACGTATTCTCACACCCACTCTTTCTCGGGATACAGGCACATTCTCTTCATCTAAATCACACAACACTCGCTCATTCACCAGACTGATTTGGGCACCTGTATCCACAAGACCCCTGTAGAGCTCAATAGGACCTTCTGGAACCCTTACAGGAACCACAGAAGGGCTGAGCTCTACCTCATCCACACAGTCACGTATCATCCATGGCCCCTCTAACATACCTACTTCCATACAACCTTCTCCCTCTGACTCTCTCTGTGCAGCTCTAACTTCATCCAAAACCCTTTCCAAATTTTCACCTGGCACTATGCTTTTATACCTCTTCCTTTCACTCACCCAATTGTAATGTACACCACTAATACACTGCAAATGCAAAATCAGGGCTCCTTTCTCCTCGATCCTTTCATCTTTATACACAATCGGACAATCATTACCATAATGCACATACACTTCAACACTAAACAATGAGCTGACCACCATGAGGACCTCTTGAAAAGGAAAAATACCCGGGCTCCCCATGGCTTTCAGCTCACGTACATAATTGCGGACCTTACAAACACCCATCCTTTCTGGTTTCTTAATCGCTTCATTCATAACCAAGGTCCGCAATTCATTCACACTCCCTGGTATTCTCATTTTTAACCCATCCAATTTCAAATCTTTCAACCCATACCATACACTTTCAAACAAACTGTCGCCACCCCCCCTACTTTCATGCAACTTTACTATTCCCACTGGCAAATACTCAGGGTCGACCACCTCTTTCTCACACCTTTCATTCACCCCAGGTATTCTTGACATCAGGTCAGCCATACAATTCCTCTCCCCTGGCACATACTCAATCTTATAATCAAACTCACTCAACTCAAGCAAAGTTCTAGCAATTCTTCCATCCACAACTTTCATTCTCTCCATATATACCAAGGGCTGATGATCAGTCTTTAAAATAAATTTCATTCCATACAAAAATGACTTGAAAGCTTTCACACAAAACCTCATTGCCGCAAGTTCTCTCTCAATTGTACTGTACTTTCGCTCTGCCTTACTGAATGCTTTAGATACATACCCAATTACTCTCCTTCCTTCCTGTCCTTCCTCTCCCTGCAACTGGCACAAGCACCCACCCATACAAAATCCACTCGCATCTGTATACAATTCTAGCAAACTCGCTCCTTCACTCAGGTCCGGATAAGCCAACTCCACATCTTTCGCTGCTTCCACTCTCAATTGCTCAAATGCTTCATTCATCTTCTCCGTCCACACCAACTGAGTACTACCTTTCATTCCAGTCACTTCGGTCAGGGGTTTCGAAATCCCAGAGCAGCCCGCTATAAATTTCCTCTGAAACTCTACAAGTCCCAGAAAAGATTTAAGTTCACGAACTGTCCGAGGTTTCGGGAACTCCCTGACTTTTTCCATATACTCCCCACTCTTTCGTATACCACTCGAACTCACCTTGTGCCCCAGAAATGCCACACTTTCCCTGAACCACTCACACTTACTTGGTTTCACTCGTAGTCCGACTTCATCCAACACTTGCAGTACCTCTCTCATTATCTTCAGGTGCTCCTCAAATGTCTCTGTCATAATCAAAATGTCATCTATAAAACATATGACATTTTCCCTTGCAAACTTACCAAGAACACGATTCATTGCTCTCTGAAATGCAGCAGGTGCAGCTGTAAGTCCAACGAGAGAGCACGGAACATATAATGATTCCTGGCTGTGGAGAAAGCAGTTATGGGACGAGACTCTGGCTCAACCGGCATCTGGTAATATCCCCTCAATAGGTCCAATTTACTAAACACCCTCTTTCCATGCAAAGAGTATACACTTTCATTTATCAAGCACATCGGAAACCTGTCTTTCACTGTCCTTTCGTTCACCATTCGATAGTCCACACACAAGCGAATCCTTCCATCAGGTTTCCGCACAGGCACTATTCTACTATTCCACGGACTTGTGCTCTGTTCAATCACTCCCATTCTCTCTAATTCCTCACACTGCTCTTCTATCTCATTCATTACTGGTGGGGAGAACCGTCTTGGCCTTTGGTAGATCGGAGTCTCATCCGTTAACTGGATCCTGAAGGGAGGTAGTTTTGTTAAACGGAGGTCATCATCTCCTCGGGCCAATACGCTCCTTTTCTCCCCTGCCAACTGCCACACCTGCATTCGCTCACTCTCACTCAACTGTTCGCCAACAATCACCTCCTTTCTGATTTGTTCAGTCGTCCATTCCTCCCCACATTCTTGCCCTCGTTCATCCGTTTGTATTCCATTTTCTCCCTCCTCACATACTTCCTCAATCACTGTATATGCTCTCCCTATCACATCCCCCTCATTTATTCTCTTTCGCCATGCACCCCCATCTTCCCTAGCTTGCACACAAATCCATGGGTTACTCTCATCAATTATACCATCATACACATGCCCAACTCTTTTCACTTTATAGGATGCATCCATACCATTCACAAAAATCATGCTTCCCTGCCTTTTTCTTCTATTATCACTCACTGGCCACTCAACATGCACCAATGCTGGGGTTCCCTTTTCCAGATTTACACTCTCAGATGCTCTCACCTCATACCCTTTTATTACCCTCATCCAATCCGATTCACTTCTCCCCACATAGAATTCACACTTACCCAACTCATTTTTCCACTCAATCATACGTCTAGCAGGATGGATCACCAATCGATTCTTTTTCAAAAACTCATACCCCAGAATCATGTCATACTTTTCACTCTCCTTATCAACCACATAAAGCACACATTCTTCCATTTCACACCCCATCACTTTCACTTTAATCTGCACCTCTCCCAACACTCGTACTGGGATGTTCCCAACCCCTTTAATTTCCCCAGTTACTCCCCAATTCACTCTTCCTAATTCATTCTCTTTACACAAACATCCAATTCCTTGCTTACTTATTAAATTAGGTGAACATCCTGTATCCACTAATGCCCTCCATACACTCCCTCCCCATTCAACAGGAATAACCATACACTCTGCCTTTTTCTCACTCGCTCTCACTTCCTTATTCACTTGACACCATCCTGCTAATGCCTCAAATACACATTCATCATTCAGAGAAGCAGGGACCCCAACCCCAATGAGAGGCCCCTGCCCTATGCGTTTCCCGTACTGGGACCAGCCTCGCCATTTCCAGTGACAGCACCCCCTTGAGGGCCCTGCCTCTGAGGTTGAGGAGCTGGCATGGCTGACACTGGCCGATTTCCTGCATGAGAGACAGGACTCCCTCCCGCCGGTGCCGGAGCACCCTGCTGTTGGGCTTGACAGAACCGGGCAATATGCCCAAAGTTCCCACATGCCCTACATTCATACCCAGGTGTTCTGCATTCATACGCCATGTGTCCCATCTGCCCACATGCAAAACACGCACCCACTCTTCTTCTACAGGTCTCTATACTATGTCCCCCTCTACCGCAATATGCACACCCTCTCACATTCCCCATATTCCCTCCATTCACTGGCCCTCTTTGCTCATTCATTGTTGACTGGCCTTGAAGCCCTTGCCTTCTATACGTTTGCCCCAGCATCGGACCATTCATTCTGGGACCCGATGTGGGAGGAGGCCCTGGTTGTTGCATGGCCGACCCTCCATACACCCTTGTGAATTCGTTCACAAAGTTAGCCAGCATTTCCATTGGGTTTTGGGCCATGGATGCTTGGCTAACTGGAGGGTGACCTGGCCTAGTATTTCTTAATGCGTCCGCATAACTAGGAAACACAGGTACTTGTTCCTCCCTCATCGCTGTCCCCATTCGCACATCTGCTTCCCTATTACGCCCAATCACACTCTCATACACTCGGTCCTCTAACAATTCCAAGATTTCATGCCACTTCAAACGTGTCCCTCTCACTCTTACACACTCTTTCCTCTTAACATTCAAAAACTCTCTCACACTCTCAGGTACTGTCTCAATCAACTTTCTTACCAACCTTTTATTCTCATCTATCCCATCATCTCCAAATTTCTTTCTCGCCAAAGTTTCAAGTCTATATGCATACAAATCAATACTCTCCCCCTTCTGCATCCTTGCTCTCTCAAAATCATCCTTCTTTCGATATTTCACACCCCCTCTTATTCTTAACACTTGCTCCACCAATCTCTCCCTTAACACCTCATACTTCACAGGCACTCCTGAATTTACAACAACATTGTAAAACTCTAGCAACCTACCTTCCAAACAGTCACCCATCTCTTTCACCCAATACTCAGGAGCGTCTGGATACTTGCTCTTACAATAACGTTCATACTCTTTCAAAAACTCTTGTACATCTCTCCCACTATAAACATTAAATTTTGCAACCTTCGGAATCTCCCTAATTAAGATTCCCTTATGCACTCTTACACCCTCACTCGTATCACTCTCAGTTTCAGTCTCACTCTCACTCTCATACATACTGTCCTCAATGCTGGAATAGAGGGAGTCATCTGCACTAACGCAGCGTTGAACCTTCCGAGAAGCCCTCTTACCAGATGCCCTCCGAGCCCCCTTCATTCCCGCCTTGCCCCTCTTAGCCTGCCCTTCCATCCTCTTACCTTTCTCCCTCTGATCCTCACCCTCAAGCTTCTTCTTACCCTCCTTAGGGGTGGAATGCACCATCACCTTGTAAGGTCTTTCTTCTTTCCCCTCACTCACGCTTTCACTCCCTTCTCCTTCCAGGCCCCCTACTGCTACATCCTTTAGATGTGCCCCTTTCTTACTACCAACACCCTTACTATTTTCCCCTTCAAAACCCCCCTTCCCTTCCTTTTTCACTTTCCCATCAAGCTTGCCCTCCAACTCACTCATTCTCTTAACCATTGCCTTTAACCCATCATCCATCTCTTTCTTACTCTCAATCATTCTTTCTTCCATCTCTTGACGACAAACTACTAATTCTTTACTCTGTTCCTCTAATCTACTCTGCAATTTCCCCAAAACATTCTCTAATTCTGCCTTCTGTAACTCTAACTGATGGTTCCTAGCCTTTTCTACCTCTAATGCCTCCTCTATCTCCCTCAACCTCCTTTCTAACTCCTCCTTGGTAGGCATCTCTAAAGATGCTACCCTACTTCACTTCTACTCTATTACTACTACACCCAACCTACAACTACTCTTTCACTCTTCTTCTATACAACCCAACCAGGAAACAACCCACTTTTCTGAGTGGAAGTCCCTGTTCGGGCGCCACTTATTTTATGTGGTGGGATTCGGAGTAACCTAACGGCCGCACCACGAATAAGAATTTTTTCTTTTGTTTAAGAACTCCACGAAACCAGGCTGCTTACCTTGAAGGGTTGTTGGATCCAGGCTCGCTGCCCAGACCTCCGATTCCACGACTGCTGGCTCCTGCCACCAACAGTTTCTTACTTGCCAGAATAGCTTCCTTCTGTTAGTGGTTCACTATCTCCGGCATCCCCTTCCTAACAGAACTTAAAGTTCCCTTGGTCCAATAACGGTCTTCAGCCTCAGACAAATCCAGCCTGACTTTAGTTTCCTCTGTTATGTTCTTTATTTTCTCTTGTCAAATTACCCTCTTAAACTATATTTTTTATTATTTATATTTCCACACATGCGCCAATTGGTTCCCTCCACTTCTCAAAACTCGAGTTTTGACACACACGCCGACACTTTTAAACCTCAGAAGCGTCTCTTTTACTAAATTTGTTTATTCTTCTTTTCATTTTTGTTTGTTGTTAATATTAACAATTTGTACTTTATTATTCATTTACTAACAGGGTTTAACAAGCGACTGTCCAACTCTCACTCTTTTTCCCATACTAATTTAATAAAACTGTTTTATTCCTCATTCCTTGTTTACAAGTTTAACATTTCTTTATATAACTTATTGTTTAGTCTTTTCATTCATTAAAATATTAACATTAACATATCTTATAACATTATTTCTTTATTTATTTGTTTGCTAATATTAAATTTAGTACTTAATGTTTATTATTTATTATCTTAATGCTTAATAGTTTACTACTATCTTTCTAATTTCTATAACAGTTATCATTCTATTCATTATTTGTTTGCTGGAAAGAGAGAGAGAACCATTAAAATCCTTTCTATAACAAATATTTCATTCAAAAATCAAAGAAATTTAATATATAAATAATAATAATCAAGGCCAGGGGAAAGGGCTGAGAACTAAAAGGGGAAAGGGTTCACCTCCACAGCTTTATCTCTCGCATATTTGCTCCGTGATTTTTCATTTATTGCTTTATCTCGCATATTTGCTCCGTGATTTTTCGTTTATTGCTTTATCTCTCGCATATTTCCTCCGTGATTTTTCGTTTATTGCTTTATCTCTCGCATATTTGCTCCGTGATTTTTCGTTTATTGCTTTCTCTCTCGCATATTTGCTCCGTGATTTTTCGTTTATTGCTTTAATAAGCCCTTCATTATGGCTCCCAAGAAAGTGAAGTGTGATAGTGGCAGTGAAAAAAGAAAACTTAAAATAACCATTGAATTAAAGAGACAGAAAAGAGAGAAAACCCCTGAAGGAGAGGTGCCCAGTGTTCTTATGGAAGGGGACTCTCCTTCCAAACAGTAACTTCCCCCCCCTTCCTTTCCTCATCACCATCCACTCATGCCAGCGATTATCCTCCACAAAGGTACAGTAAAATTATACAGCTTATTAAATTTAGTATAATTTTTTTCTCTTATATTTTCTCTTTATAAACTCTTACAAAGCATTAAAAGTACAATTATCTGGGGCGCTGGAACGGATTAATTAAATTTACATTAATTTCAATGGAAAAAATGGATTTGATTTACGACCAATTCGAGGTGCGAACAGGGTCTCGGAACGAATTAAATTCGTAAGTCGAGGTTCCACTGTATATATAATATATACACCTGCACACATTTCATTCAACACTGCCTTTGGGATAAAAACACCACTTCCACATACATAGACAAACACTTTACACTGGGATTAGGGAACCTCTGGGTGAGGCTTGAGCAGCTGTGTTTTTCGGCACTGAGGGTTTCAACCCTGGAGGTTACTAACAACAACATGACCCATCTTTCCTTGGGTTGATACGGGCATGCCCAGTGAAAAATTTTTTTTTTATATATATATACATGCCTACTGTATATATCTACCATATATAACTTGAATGTGTAACTTATTTTTCTGTTGTAATTCTATGAGGGCCTTGGAGGCCTTAGCAGTTTCCTCCTTGGTGAGGTACAGTAGTATATAGTCTTCCAGTTGCAGTAGATGCTTCTACCTTTGTCAAAACATCCATCAGAGTATGTAATTGTAAGAATATCTGGTTGATGAGGAAAAAAGAATGATGGGTTGGGACCATGAGGATGAAGAAAAGATATTTTTACTTCCCTCTTAGTTGTTTTGTCCAAAATGCATGCTAACCACCAAAGGTTATCATATACAGCAGTGACAAAACCATGTAGTTTCTCTTCAGGTATAAGTTCTTCTTCACTGACTTTCTCAATACATGAATACCCTGATGAGCTGAGAAATGCTTAACCTCTAGTGAAGTTAATGAAACTGGTTTTAAATGGTGTATTTTCTGAGTACCAGCAATTGTTCTTGCTTTTGAATGTCTAGTTTGGAGGAGAAATTCTTCATTTTCATACTCTTCATTGGTTGAAAAATGTGTGTAATATTATTAATAACCGGTATTATCTTTGGCAAATATATACAGCTGTTGTGCAGTTAGGATTTGTTTATCATAAGGCCGTTGCAGACTAGCTTTAGCAGCTAACCTCTTAACAGTGCTTCCTACACCATCACATGGTCCCTTTCCATGGTTTGTTGTAAAAAAATTCCTCTGCATCAATTCCAAAGTCATCTTTGTGGTGGCAAAGATTCAGAAAGTTTTTGCAGTTTTTATATTGTCCAGCACAGCCATCTGAAAAGTATATGATTTTGTTGATGGATGGGATGTTCTCTTTTATGAAGTTTATGAGATGCTTTTGAAACAAATGTACTGCAACTGTATTATGAATACTGCACTCAGATATGACAACAAAGCTTAGGTGAGCAATCTCATTTTGCCTGTTATAATACAAAACAAATGGATGTAGAGTTGCCATCAGATTGTTCCAGTGAAAACTCTGCACCTCATCTTGGAGAACAAAAGAGTAATTTTTGGCAAAATCGCACACTACTATGACTTCACTTGGTTTCAGTGACATTTTAGTTTTGTTGTAATAATTAGCTTGCATCTTGGTCAGGAAATCATGGATTTGGTATTCTTGAAGTTTGCTACAGAAATGTTCAATATATTCATCTGAACTCATGTGAATTGATTCAAGATTGGACCTGTCTGTATTGATCCCCTTCTTAAACTGTACTGAATCAATGCAGTTATCATCAAAAATATTTTGGAGTTTCTCTTTCAATGCTTTTGTGTCTCCACATTGTTTACATTCCCTAAGGCAGCATTGCAACAAGGGTGGACTGCACTCAATCAAAGTAAGACAATGTCGTATATGGTTGATAGGATTTTCATTATCTTCAGTTAACTTATCAAATTTAGTTCCTACAAACATAAGTTTAACATTCTGATGAATGGTACATACACATACTGAGTGAGTTCCTGATGCTCTGGCAATAATACATTGCTTCGGACGCACCTCTGCAAATTTGCTGAAGCCCACTTTTACCAAAGGATTTTTTTTTAAAAAGCTGATAAGTTTCTTTTAAATTGCATAGCAGTAGATGCTTCTGAAATGTTTCCTCTCCCTGAGCTGTCCATAATAATGATATAATCCTTTTTACCAGGCATTATTCTACTGATATCTTCTGAAAGATAAAATGCTTTGATTTTTTCTATAATTTTGTTCACTTTTCTTTCCAGGCTGAGGATTTGGAATTGAAAGGATACCCATTTCATTAGTAAGCTTTTTGGCAACTGATGCTTTGTGCCTTGTTGTGTTGAATTCTGTAGCTATTTTTCTCTCACTCCAACTTTTTGGTAATACAGTCAGGATTTGTATTCTTTCACTCCTCTTGGTCTGCAAGTTGCTGAATTTCTCCTTCAGTTGATTTAATATTTCATCATAATCTTTCTCTTAGTTTTTTCTTTTTCCTGTATTAATCTCTCTCTTCCAACAATTTCTTCTAATTTTCTCTTGTCTGTTCCTGTAACTTTTGTTATTTTTGTGAGATGCATAAGCCTCTCTCTCTCTTAGCTTTCTTGTCTTTATGGGAGTTTCTCCTATAATGATTTTAATGAAGCATTTAAAGTTGATAAATAATTGAAATTCAAGTGCTGTGCTTGTTGATGCCTCATTGATTTCAAGTTCATTTTCAGATGAAGATATTTCAGGAATATTACTAGTTTCTTCATAGCAAGAGCTTTTTTCATCTTAAGTTTTTTTTTCAGGCAATGATTCCAGCATTTCCCTACACTGCTTACAAAGCCTGTGATCAACTGTTAATTTGATTTCAGGCCTTTTATCAATTAAATATTGAGGTACAATTCGTAGACTTTTGGTTCGACGCTGTCCTTTGTGTGACTGAAAGGGATCAGCACATTTCTGTTTAAGTTTATCCATTTTTTAAAAATTAGTGTATTAAAACTAGTAAGTTATATTTAAATGACATTCCTTACTAGAAATTAATTTAGAATATTAAAACTAGTAAGTTATATTTAAATGGCATTCCATAGCTTAGAAATTCACTTTGAATATTACACAAATATTTTCTGAAAAGATGAAAAAAACATGAATTATTTAAAGGTTAATTTAATTAAAAATACTTCCTGATCATACTTATCACTAGCCACTTATAAGTATGACGAGATATAATATGAAAAGCTGTTTAAGAGCTTCAAAATGACACTAGAATCAGAACTCTAGCTTTATTAGTTATGTGGCTACAGCAATTTGAAATTTGACAGTAAGTAAAAAATCAGGTCAAAGGTCCAAATTTTGTGACCCCGTATCTCAACAACCAAAGGTCAGCCAGCTCTAAAATTTGGGGAATTTCAGTTTCTCACACATACCTACTAATGTACCAAATATCATGAAAATCTGAGATAGTCATGTTCAAATTCATCTTTTTTTGGCGAATTGACCCACTTGCTTGAGATCTGTCCCCTCTTTTATATACACTATACAGGGACAATATTTGCTCTTTTCAAGATGCTCAGTATTTCCCCAGTGTCTAGGGATCTTTTCCATATCCAGTATAAAGGTGTAGTTATTTCATTTTTACAGTTTTTAATCAATAATGCGTTCCAATTGTCTGGACCTGCAGCCAAATATGGTTTCATTTGTCCTATAGCTCTCACTAGGGTACATCTTCTAGGCTAAAATCAAAGTCTGTTATACACTCTCCTTGCAATTTCTCTTCAAAGAATGTATCTATGTCAGGTATCGCTTTGTCACTTTTTGGGGTACTAAAAACTGATCTGAGCTTTCAATGTTTCAGCTATTTCTTTTGGATCATCAGTTAGTTCATTATTTCTCTTCCTTAAGGGCCCAATAGTGGCGTGCATTTTTGTTTTCCTTTTCGCATAGCAATATAAGTATTTTGGATTTTCCTTTATTGCTTCTACCACCTTTTCCTCTTCCTTCTCTGTATGGTCCTTAATCAGGGCTTGTATTTCCCTATCAATACCCTCCAATTTTTCTTGTATTACTTTCCTGCCATTATTTCTGCAGTTGGCTAACTTCGCCTCCACTCACTCTCTTTTGTGGAATATTCTTCTCTTTTGCCTCCCTAGCCAGCTCCTCTTTCCTTTTGGCTGTGATTTTGGACCATATTTTTCTAAAATTCTCAGCTTTTTTCCTTCCAAAGTTGTTAGCATTTCTACAGTTGTTTTATTCTCTAAAACTGTTCTCCACTCTTTTGGCCATGTGCAATCTGATTGCTTCCCAATTTATAGTCTTGGAGTTTAAGTTAAAGGCCCAAAATTTGCTTCTTTCCTCAATATATGTTTTGTCTTTTAATGATGTCATCATATTTGTTGACATCTCGATTAAGTTGTGGTCTGAGATAATGGTTGGGGCTATTTTTATATCAGCAATCAAGTTTGTGTTATTCATGAATACCAAATCTAGGCAGTTATTTTTTCTGCTATTTCCTGTTATCTCCTGTGTCAGCAATAACTCATTTGTGAGAGCCATTAACATTTTTGTTTGCTCCTGGTCTTCTCTCGTGTCCCCCTTGTCCTGGTGTGTGTGTGTATATATATATATACAGAGCTGGGCAATAAATACATTGAATGTATTTAAATACTAAATACTAAATACATGGGAGAAATGTATTTAAATACTAAATACTAAATACATTTTACGAATGTATTTAGATACTAAATACAAAATACATCAATTGTATTTAAATACATTTGTAAATACATTTTAAATACATACAAATTTGCTTGTTGAAGCCATGACACGCACATGATAAAGAAATCAACCGCTTTCGACTAAGAGTGGCACACAACTGATTGAACTGACACGTTGAAACATGAACCATGCTGTACTACACTGTTGACGCGTCGTACTGTGCTAGTACAGAACGTGTATTAAACCAGTAAAAGTATTTACATTTTTATATTTTGAGTATTTAAATACATTGTATTTAAATACTATATTTAAATACATGAAAAACAATGTATTTATAAATACAGTTCTAAATACACAAATGTATTTAAATACGTATTTAAATACAAATGTATTTAAATACTGCCCAGCTCTGTATATATATATATATATATATTCCTATCCACCTTTTTGTTATTCTTTTTATTTGAAGTAAAATGTTCCACTTATTTCAAATGTTCCTAACTAAAGTGCCAATTTTTTGGCCTTATTATTTTGATAAAATAAATGCAAGTTCTTTAGTCTGATATTGGTAGTTTTTGAGTGCTAAATTTATCTTTGGTTTCATTAGACCATATTACATATCACATCAGACATGGGGTCATTATCATTGTAATGGTAATTAATTATAATTAAGTACAAATCTCTTGCAATGATAATGTAATGAAAGAAATTTTGAGGCAATAATGGTAATGATAATGGTAATGAAAGGTCTGTAATGAATCATTACACATCATTACATTTTCATTACACTAATTATATATATATATTTTTTTTTTAACTGCAAACAACATATAGTATAATTAATGTAAAGAACGACGCTTGTGTAGAAGAGCATTCCGCACAAGATGAGGAGGGAGAATGAGCAAATGAAAAATGAGGTACCTGATTTTTCATTTGCTCATTCTCCCTCCTCATCTTGTGCAGAACACACTTCTACATAAGCGTCGTTCTTTATTTATTTATATATATATATATTATATATATATACAGGGTGGCCCAAAAAAAATGGCACCAATTTTGAGAAGTGATATCTCAATAACCATTGCAGCTAGGGATTTAAAAAACAACCAAATGAAAGAAAAAAAATTTCTCTTTAAATACTTATTCTATGGCTTGATGGTTATAAGCCCATATAATGCCCAAAATTGGCTTCCAAAAACAATATACAAAAAAAAGTTGCGCATTCATATTTATTCCTTGATCCTAATTTTGAATGAAATTTTTCTATTCCAGACCCCTCAAGATGGGATTGAGAGAATCTGATAAGAACATTATACAAGCACTAGGTACATGAAGAAAAAGGATATTCATTAAACAGAATCCTTTATGAATTTCTAAATAGAAATTGGAAAAAAAGAACTATGGCACATTTTTTACAAAAACTTAAAGAAACTGGCAGCAGTCAACGGCGTCCGGGAAGTGGTCGACCAAAAAGTATTAGAATGCCAGAAAACATTGAAAAAGTAAATGAAATGGTTTTAAGTCAAGAGGAACAACCGGGAACAAGTAAAAGTGAACGTGAAGTTGCAAAAGAAACGGGGATTTCACGTTCATCAGTACAGCGAATAATTCGAAATTATTCGCTGTACTGATGAACGTGAAATCCCCGTTTCTTTCGCAACTTCACGTTCACTTTTACTTGTTCCCGGTTGTTCCTCTTGACTTAAAACCATTTCATTTACTTTTTCAATGTTTTCTGGCATTCTAATACTTTTTGGTTGACCACTTCCCGGACGCCGTTGACTGCTGCCGGTTTCTTTAAGTTTTTGTAAAAAATGTGCCACAGTTCTTTTTTTCCAATTTCTATTTGGAAATTCGTAAAGGATTCTGTTTAATGAATATCCTTTTTCTTCATGTAGTGCTTGTATAATGTTCTTATCAGATTCTCTCAATCCCATCTTGAGGGGTCTGGAATAGAAAAATTTCATTCAAAATCAGGATCAAGGAATAAATATGAATGCGCAACTTCTTTTTGTATATTGTTTTTGGAAGCCAATTTTTGGCATTATATGGGCTTATAACCATCAAGCCATAGAATAAGTATTTAAAGAGAAAAGAATGATCTTTCATTTGGTTGTTTTTTTAAGTCCCTAGCTGCAATGGTTATTGAGATATCACTTCTCAAAATTGGTGCCTTTTTTTTGGGCCACCCGGTGTATATATATATATATATATATATATATATATATATATATATACACACACACACACACACACACACATATATATACATAATATATATATATATATATATATATATATATATATATATATATATATACACACATATATATACATTATATGTACATATATATACATTATATGTACATATATATACATATATATATATATATATACATATATACAGGGTGTACATAAAGTCAGGATCTATTTTTGTGAAGCACTTGGAAATTATATGGAATTCAATCATAAAATGATAAAGTGGTAACATTTATTAAATAATTAAGAGTAGGATTCGACGTGATGCCCATCAGTATCCCTGCACAGCTCAAATCATTCCGCAGCATTTCTAAACACATTCTGGAGCATTTGTGGGGTTATGTTATCTGCAGCAGTTCATATACGTAAGTTTTCAAGACTCATAATCTTCGTCTGATAGACGTGCGATTTGATAAAGCCCCATGCAAAGAAATCTAAAGGGGTTAAATCTGGTGATCTCACTGGCCAAGGTCTGTTGCTTCCGCGTCCGATCCAGCGATTTGGAAAATGTCCATTTAGATAATCCTGAACAATTTTGGCATAGTGACAAGGAGCACCATCATGTTGATAGACGACGGGGATAAGATTGTTAGTACCAGGGCTGTGGAGTCAGAGTCGTGGAGTCGTGGAGTCGTGGAGTCTCGGAGTTGGTCAATTTTGATAGGAGTCAGAGTCGGAAGTGCATAGTTGGATGGAGTCAGAGTCGGTGCAAATCCTTCAATTATAACCATAGCAGCCTAGGCCTAGGTCTAGCTCAATTTTATGAATAAAATAGATTTAACTTAATGTTTTAATATATAATATAATATATAAATAATATATGATATATAAATATAAAATATAAATAATATATAAATATAGTTGCTTATAATTAATAAGGATTATAATTAATTAATTAACATAATTAATAATAAGGAAATTTAAAAATTTTGTACTAGCAACCCTAAATCTTTTTCAGATTTTTAGATTTCAATTTGATAATTTTGATAAGCATCACTGAAAGAAGATTTAATGGAAGCGATCCTTTTTTTAAGAGCAAATTCAGTTTAGGTTAGTACATTTTGTTACGGATGTTTATAATAATACAAAAACATCTTATTAATTTCCTAAACCAATAATAATTTTATTTTGTTTAAGTTTTAATCAGTTTGTATTTTGGGATTTATTGTAATTTTTGAATAGAGAGAAAAAAAGCCATTAAGGCATAGTTACAGCCACTAAGTAACCTGATGAGTCATGTGGTGGTGATGAAATGCCTTGTTTATGAATCTCCATTGGCCTAATAAAGCTAATCGTAATCAATTTGGCCTTAACATTCCATCGGAGTCAGAGTCGGAGTCATAATTATACAAGTCAGATTTCTGGAGTCGGAATGTTAAAATTTTTGGAGTCGGAGTTGGAGTCAGCAAATTTTATCACCGACTCCACAGCCCTGGTTAGTACCATCATCTATCAACATGATGGTGCTCCTTGTCACTATGCCAAAATTGTTCAGGATTATCTAAATGGACATTTTCCAAATCGCTGGATCGGACGCGGAAGCAACAGACCTTGGCCAGCAAGATCACCAGATTTAACCCCTTTAGATTTCTTTGCATGGGGCTTTATCAAATCGCACGTCTATCAGACAAAGATTACGAGTCTTGAAAACGTACGTACACGTATATGAACTGCTGCAGATAACATAACCCCACAAATGCTCCAGAATGTGTTTAGAAATGCTACGGAATGATTTGAGCTGTGCAGGGATACTGATGGGCGTCACGTCGAATCCTACTCTTAATTATTTAATAAATGTTACCACTTTATCATTTTATGATTGAATTCCATATAATTTCCAAGTGCTTCACAAAAATAGATCCTGACTTTATGTACACCCTGTGTATATATGTGTATATATATATATATATTTTATATATATATATATATACATATATATACAGTAATACCTTGCATAGTACGGTTTTGAACAGTACAGGTTTTGCTATAATAGGCTACAGTTTATAAATTAAAAAATATGAAAAAAAATTTAACTGCATTACACACTGATATTGGACTGCTACTGTATGACAGTACGTACGTACCGTCTTTTAAGCTATGTACCGGTACTAGCACGATGCATACATCAGTATCACTCCAGATTCCGAGCAGTGAAGTTGTAGCCTTATATACTGTACACAATTTTTTTCTTTATTATACAAAGTACTTGTACCCCTTTTATACGCAAATATGAATGGAAAGAGGAAATGCAATGATGCTGAGTGTTCTAATAAACGTAAATGGTTAACATTAGATGAAAAACTAGAAATTATAAAACATGAAGATGGGCCATCGTATGCTAAAATAGCACATGACAAGAAAATGGATGAATCATCGGTACATGCGCTTCTAAGGAATAAAGATAAAATAAAAGAACATGGAATGGCCACAGCATCTTATATGTCAAAAGTGATTGTTAAAAATCGTAGTTCTGAAATGGAGAATATGGAACATCTTTTATTAATATGGATTGAAGACTGTAACCAAAAAAGAATTCCATTAAGTCAGATGGCAATTCAAGTTAAAGCAACAAGTCTCTATTCAGCGTTAAAAAAAAAAATGGCAATGAAGGGGAAACTTTTTCGGCAAATCGTGGCTGGTTTTATAACTTTAAAAAGCGAATGGGGCTCCATAATGTTCGAATTACCAGTGAAAGTGCTAGTGCCAACAATGAGGCAGCTGCAAGATTTCCTAATGAACTAAAAAAATTGATTGAAGAAAATGGCTACAAGGATGAACAAATTTTTAACATGGATGAAACGGGTTTGTTCTGGAAGAAGATGCCATCACGCACTTATTTCACAGAAAGTGAATCGTCGCAACCAGGATATAAAGTCGCCAAAGACCGTTTAACGCTTTTATTAGGTGGAAATGCATCTGGTGACTTTAAATTAAAGCCTATGCTTGTGTACAGAGCGGAAAATCCAAGGGCTGAGGTGACTAGCCACCTGCCTTGCCTTAGTAAATTTCTGCATTGTAATCGATTTTACTTTTTTCACTATGATAACTTTTGTAACAGAAAAAACTTTATAATACTGCCCAGTTTTGGTTCTATTTAAGAACCATGTTATTTTGCTTATTTTTCTCTTACATTAAATAATTTTGCCATAAAAATGAGTGAGAATGTCAATACATGTCTGGTTTATAATAAAGCACATAACTTTTTAGGTTCTTTAGAAGCAATTGAGGCAGATTTTATACCAAATTAATAAAAATCTATGTTGTAGTATAGAACTTTTATCTACCCTCATCAAATCCTGGAGGAGCCCCTGCCTGTCACTGTCCATTATGCCTGCAAACACTTTGTATAGTTCAATCATGTCAGTCCTAATACAGCTTTCAAAAGAAAACATTCTTAATTCCTTTAGTCCAACTCTATAATCCCTCCCCATCAATCACAAAGTTTAGCTGCTCTATGCTGAACAGCTTCTGGCATATCTATCTTGTCTCAATGAAGACATGTTTAACATATGAATTGTAACACTAGGTTATTATCTCTGCTTTTGTTAACTTGCATTATTTATGATGCTCAACATCACATCAACTTTGTTCCTAGCCTCAAGGCATTGCCTCGAAGACTTACAATTTTTTATTGTAATTACTCCTAGATCCTTTTCCTGATTTAGTCTCAAATGAATTTGCACCAATTTCATACTGAAATTCTCTTTTGTTTCCTGCTACATGTAGAACCTTCTTTTCTTGCAATTGAATTGTATTTGATTTGCCATTTACCTGCCCAGGCTAAAAGTTTATTTAAATCTCTCTCTAACATATAACACCTTTAACCCTGTTTACCGCTCAGCTAGGGTGCCTAGCTTTGTGTCATCCACAAATTTAGAAATTTGCTATCTATCCCATCCTCCAAATCATTTAAGGAAGGAAGGAAAAGAAGTACCTCAAAAGGCCTTGCGGCCCATACCGAGGAGGTACCAATGGCAATGGGTGCCAAGAAAAATTTTGTAAAAGTTTATTTTTCTTTCAACTATCCTAGCAGTAGTAGAAAACTGGATAGAAAAGTAGAAGGCTCTCTCCCCACCCTCCCTGCCAGAGGCAGGTACGGAAAAAGGTTGAAGAAAATACCTTGACCCTGGAAAAGTAGCCAAGGAAATTTTACAGGAAAGTGGAGAATATATAAATAGCTCTCCCCCTCCCCGCGGGCGGTCTTTCTGGGGTGGATCGCCCGCGGGCTCCTGCCTCCATGTGGCGAGGGGGGTCAGCCGCGGCTGGGGGCCCTGCCGGGTCCCCGCCCGGTTGCGAAGTAGATTTTTAACATACCCTGCTATTCTACAGTCCCCTCTTTCCTGTCTTCCCCTCTTTCCCCTCTTCCTTGCCCCCTCTGTTTTTGTTTTTTTTCTGCTTTCTCTTCTCACTTCGCGCGCCCCGTGGCTGCCGGGGCTGATCGCTGGGGTCTCGCTCCCATGGTCGGGGCGGACTAAGTTGGCTGGTAGGGTGCCCGGGCCTGGGACCCTGGGGGGCCTTGGTCTTTGCTGCCGGCGGGGGAGAACTCTCGAGGCTGTAAGGGCCCCTTTTGAAACGGGGTACCCGCATGGGACGAGGCACCCATCCCCCGCCGGCGTGCGCTTGGTCCCCTTGGGCCCCGGGTAATCGGTTCCCTGCGGTCCGGGCGCGAAACAACAAAAATACTGTTTATGGGTTCTCTTACTAAACTTCACTCCCTCTTGTTGACGACTCTGGCCCGCCCTTGGATTTGGATCAGACTACTACTTCTGGTCGTTCAGCGGCCTCTGCCTCCGCTGGATTGACCCTCAAGCCGTATGGCCCCCTCTCGTCCTCTGCGGTGTCTGGCTCTCGTGGCCGGACTCGTGGTGGCCGTAGGGCGGGGTCTTCGCGGCCCTTGTTCTCTCGCCCACTCTCGGTTACCGTTACACATGGACCTGTCTCTGCTGTCAATTTCTGTCCAGTGGACAGGTTCCTTGTTCTCCGCCCTTCCGCTGGCTCCCTTCCGGGCAACTCGGAACGGGTTGTTTTCAGCGCCTTAAGACGATAGGTGTTCCCTGTCGTTATGATATCCGCCCTCTGAGGGATGGGTCTCTTCTTTTGAAGTCCCGTTCTTCGGGGGTGACTGGGTCCCTTCTACAGTTGCAGGATGTCTTGGGTTGCAGAGTTTCTGTGACTCCCCATCCGCAATTGAATAGCTGTCAAGGCACCATTTTCGCTTCCCGTCTGCTGTCAATCCCGGTTGGCGAGTTGCAGGAGGATCTTGCCCCCAGGGGGTAACGAAGGTCTTCCGCTTTTCGTCGCGCCGGGATGGTGTTCTTACCCCGTCCCCTCGTCTGCTCCTGACCTTTGACTCCCTTGTGCCTCCGGCCCAGGGTTCTGGGGCATGGTGATCGCCGGTCGTGTGAGTTTCGGTGCGACCATATGTGCCTGACCCGGTTCGCTGCTTTGGCTGCAACCGATTCGGCCATGTTAGCTCTGCGTGCCGCGTGAGGGTAAGCTATGTGTCCGCTGCGGTGGGCCTGCGCCCTACCCCGTGCACGAAGCCCCCGCGTTGCTCAAACTGTTCGGGGGCCCACCTTCCTCTTCCCGGACTGTCCCGTTTTCAAGTTGAATTTGAGGTGCGGTCCTTAAGGACTACCGAATCCTTAGTGCGCGGGAGGCGCGCGATAAGATCCGTGACCGGGAGCCGCGGCGGGGGTTGTCCTACGCTGCGGCTCTTGGCCCTGGCGGGCTCTCGGGCCCTCCCGTGCTACCCCGGCGTCTACTGGAGTGGTGCCCCCCCATGGAAGTCCCGGGGGTTGGTGGTCCTCTGGCGCCGCGGGTCCTTCTGTCCTCGTCTCACTTTCTGACATCCCATCTGCTTCCCTGCCTACAAGTGCCCCTTCTCCCCCTCGGCCTTGGGGTCTGGATCCTTGCTACTCGTCTCTCGGGTGGGAGGGGGATGCCCGAAGGAGAGGAGGAAGCGTCGCCGTGGTCGGAGTCCTTCCGACCCAACCCTGATGCTGCTCTTGCCTGCTCCCCTTCTTCCCCGTCTTCACCGGAGGGAAGCGGCGCGCGTTCCTGATCCGCTCGGGACTTCCCCCCCCCCTATACGGAGCGCTGGTGGGGCGTCACCTCCCGGTGCCCCGACCAGTGTCCGGGTGTCGGTCGAGTGCATTGCCCCATGACACCCTCGATTACTGACTCTGTTCCCATGATAGACCCGGTCGAGAGGGGCCGGCCCTCCTTCATGGAGTCCTCTCTCTCTCCGGCTCCTGCTGAGAGTGGTCGGGTCTCTCCCTGGATCTACTTCTCCCACTTGTGGTCGACCTTTCCTCTCCCCCCCGTCAGTGCTTGTCTGGTTGACGAGCCCTCGAACAGCTGGTTCCCCCCGGCCCCCTCTTGTGGGGAGTTGGGGGTTTCGGCTGGGCCCGACTCGTCGTCTCCCCCGCCGGGAGAGCCCCCCTCTGACCTCCTGTTCTACTCTCCCTTTCGTCCTACTAACGGGTGCAGCAGATGCGGAGTCGGTGGCCCCTACCCCCCCAGTTTGGGTGGAGTCGGGGAAACCGATTCCGTCCCTGGTTACGGACCGTTGAGTTTGCTGCTCAGCTTGGTCCGTGGCTATTTCGCTGTTTTCTCTGCCTCTTATAATGCCGCTTCCCCTTACAGTTCCATCTTGCATTGGAACTGTAGGGGGCTTTTAGCTAACTGGGAGAACCTTGCCTCCCTGCTGGAGAGCGAGCGGCCTTCCTGTGTTTGTCTCCAGGAGACTATCCTGGCTGCGCGGGGACTCCCTCGTCTCTCTGGATGTTGGTTTCCCTTGCACCCCGGATGAGCGCACACGCCGGCGGGGTGCGGCGATTTACGTGCATCATTCGTTACCATCGCGTGGTGTGCCTCTTCGCACTTCCTTGCAGGCTGTGGCTGTGCGGCTCTTTTTAGATCGCCAGTACACTGCCTGCTCGGTTTATATTCCTCCTCATGACCCTCCTTCTCGCGACGCGGTTCGCGAATTGGTGCTGCAACTACCCCGACCGTTTCTCCTCCTCGGGGACTTTAACAGTCGCGACCCGGCTTGGGGTGATGTTCGGTCGACTAATGTTGCTGGTATTTTACTCTCCTTAATGGAGGAACTTTCCTTTGCGTGTCTCAATTCCGGTGAACCTACTTACTTCCACGAACCCACGGGTTCATTTACCTGTATTGATCTCTCCTTGGTGTCCCTCGATGCCTTACTCGATTTTTCGTGGAAGGTGTTGGGGGACTCTTATGGCAGTGATCATTACCCAGTCTGTCTTGAGCCGGTCGGTCCGCAGCCGGGCGTTTGTCTCGACCGAGGTGGTGCCTTGCGCGGGCTGACTGGCCATCTTTCAGAGCTCGTTCCGTCATTGTCCGTTCGGTGTTGAGCTTTGGCTCGTGGATGAGAGCTTGGAGTTCTTCGAGCGGGTGGTGATGGGCGTCGCGGAGACTGTATTCCTCGTTCTTCCGGTAACCCGCGGACTCGTAGCGTCCCGTGGTGGACTCCAGCATGTCACCAGGCGGTGTGCGAGAGGAAGAGGGCAACGCGCCGCTTCCACCGCACCCGGCGCGCGGGCCACTTGATTGAGATGCGGCGGGCGAAGGCTTTCGCCCGCCGGACTCTCAAGTTGGCCCGTCGGGCCTCTTGGCGTGCTTTTGTGTCCGGCATCTCCTCATCTACCCCTTCTGCTGCTGTGTGGCGGAAGGTACGTAGTATCGAGGGGAGGCCGGTCCCTGCTAGTCGCCCTGTCCTTCGGGACGGGGACGGCTTCCTTTCGGATCCTGCTGCTGTGGCTGATCGGCTGGCCGGTGCTTTTGCTGCGGTTTCCCGTTCGCCTTCGGCTGCGAATCGCCCTTTATCGGAGGTCACGTTCCCGCCCCCTGGGAACGAGCCCTATAACCATCTCTTTCCGATGCGGGAACTTCGGGCTGCTTGGCAACCCGTCGTTCTTCCGCTCCTGGCCCTGATGACATTCCGTATGACTTTCTTCGGAATCTGCACCCGATGGCCCTGCACTTCTTGCTGGATCTTTTCAACCGGATGTGGGTTGAGGGGTCGTTCCCTTCCCGTTGGAGGGAGGCGATTGTGGTCCCGATACCTAAGCCGGGGAAGGATCCGGCGGAGGTGGCGAGCTATCGGCCTATTGCTTTGACGAGCTGCTTATGCAAGCTCCTCGAAAAGATGGTGGCCGTCCGACTTTCCTTTACACTGGAGTCGCTTGGGTTATGCCCCCCGACCCAGTATGGTTTTCGTCGATTTCGGGGTACTCTGGACCCCCTTCTCCTCCTTGGCCATGATGTACGGGAGGCATTTTCCCGCCGGAATCTTGTTCTGGCCGTCTTTTTTGACGTCCAAAAGGCCTATGACACGACCCGTCGGGGAGTGTCATGGACCGTTTGAAGTCTCTTGGTTTTGTGGGCTTTTTGCCCACGTTTCTTCGCAACTTCCTCTGCCGTCGCACTTTCCGCGTCCGTAATGGGGCGGCCCTATCTGCCCTGTATGTTCAGGAGGAGGGGGTGCCCCAGGGGTGTGTGTTGAGCGTCTCATGCTTCAACCTAGTTATGTCTGCGCTACCGGGAGCTCTTCCGCCCTCGGTGCGCTGTTCCATCTATGCAGATGATCTGGCTGTCTATGCCGCGGGGACGAGTCCCCCCCTCGTGGAGAGGCAAGTCCAACTCGCGGTCAATCGGGTTGAACGCTGGGCGTCGTCGGTGGGCCTTACGTTGTCTTCCCGAAGACTTCGTGTGTGGCCTTCCTTCCGTCGAGGAGACGGGGATCCGGCGCCATCCCGGCCTTTAACCTTACACTCGGGGGTCAGCCTCTGGCCCTCGTTCATCAGTACTCTTTTGGGTATGGTTTTCGACAGCCGTTTGAGCTGGGTTCCCCACCTTCGCCGGCTGCGCGAGTCCGCGAGACGTACCCTGGATTTGCTGGGGCATCTGTCGCATACTACATGGGGCGCGGATAGGCGGACGCTCCTCCGTTTGTACGTGTCCCTGGTACAGTCCAAATTAGACTATGGGAGTGTGGTGTATGGCTCCGCCTCCCGCACGGCCCTTCGGATACTGGATCCGGTCCTCTCTAGAGGACTGCGCATGTCATCTGGCGCCTTCCGCTCCTCTCCGGTTGATAGTCTGCAGGTGGAGTGCGACATCCCTCCCTTGGAGGATCGGAGGTCGTTCCTCGTTGCTAAACACTATCTCCGGATCCTCCGTCTTCCCACCTCTCCTCTGTTCCAGGTGGTTGAGAGGGCGTTCTGCCGGGATGGGGGTTGGTATTTCACCGACACGGTGACCTCCCTCCTCGATGGTATGGGCACTCCCCCTCCATCCGTTATACCGGTCTCTTTCAGTGGTGTTGCACCTTGGGAGAGCACCCCTGTTGCGTGCTGTAGGGCGTTGCGCCCCGTTCGCAAGACCGAGTCGGACTCTGCCTTGCTTCGGTCTCTTTTCCTTCAGCATGCGGCGTGTCACTCTGCATGTGTTGCGATCTTCACGGATGGTCGAGGTCGTCGGGGGGCGTTGGATCCGCGGCTGTTCCCCAGTCGTCTGTCCTTGCTCCCCGATGTACCCGTCTCCCTGATGAGGCTTCCGTTTTTACGGCGGAGCTCTATGCCATTCTGAGCGCTCTGGAGGTGGTGCGGGAGCATCCGGATGGGTCGTTCGTCATCCATTCGGATTCCCGCAGTGCCCTGGATGGCCTGGAGTGTTTTGACTCTGTCCACCCGCTGGTCCGACGAATCCAGCTACTGTACCATACTCTTGTCGCTTTCGGTGGCAAGGAGGTGGTATTTTGCTGGGTCCCAGCACATGTTAACGTGGCTGGAAATGAGGCTGCCGATCGAGCTGCCCGTTCCGTGTGCCGACTGCAGGTTTCACCTGTGTCCCTCCCTTTTTCTGATTATATCCCTGGCTTCCGTAGGTTTTTGCGCTCCCGGTGGCAGAGTCGCTGGGATGGCGCTACGGACAACAAACTTTGCAAGATTAAACCCAAGTTGGGATGTTGGGCCTCTTCCTTCCATCGGTCGCGCCATAAGGAGGTGGCTCTGGCCCGCCTCCGTATTGGCCACACCCACCTGACCCATGGCTATTTGATGGCCGGGGATCGGGTGCCCCGATGTCCCAATTGTGACGTCCTCCTTACAGTTGCCCACCTTCTGGTGGAGTGTCCGCTTTACTCTGCGCTGCGCGCAGAGTATTTTCCCTTTTTGGAGAACGTTGGGCTTTGTGATAGGCTTGGCGCTCTTCTGTCTGAAGGTTCCTACTTTTCGATAACCGGGTTGTTCTCCTTCCTCTTTCGCTCCCGACTTCTTTACCGGCTGTGACCCCACTATGATCTTTTTGCTTTTCCCCCACCTCCTCCTCCTCCCCCCCCGTCTATTGTTCATTTCCGTTAGTTGTTCCATACTCTTCGTTCTGTGTTCGCTCTGCTATCCACCTTTCTTTTGGTGGCCATGAGCGGTCATTCTTTGAAACAAAAAAAAAAAAAAAAAATAAATAGCTCTATATTTAGCTTGCTCACAGAGACACCGTGCAAGCGATCTCCTGCAGAGTTTTCATATGTTTTAGTCTTAAACTATGAGAGTATTCAGTACTTTGTCCAGCACCTATTACAATGGTGCTAGATCCGATATTTTGGAAGGTATCTAAATTTTCCCTAGTAAAAACAGGCGCAATTACCTGATCACCAAGGAACATCACTAAACAATTCCTGCCAGTCAGACTTGTGCCCATTTAGCAACACTGTTTCCTATCCCTTAGCCATTCTTCCACCCAATTCAGTACCTGCCCTGAAATCCCATTTTCTATTTAAACAAAAAATCTTCTCTGAGTAACTTTATCAAAAACCTTACTAAAATCTAAATACAGTCGACCCTCGTTTCACGTCACTGATTCATTCTGGGAAAAGTGACGTTAACCAAAAGTGACATTAAACAAAGTACATGTTCAATGGGGTTTTAGGTAATCCGCTCCAGAGAACAAGAAGTAAAAATTTATTGCCACCAAAACTATTAATTTAAGGCTTTGTAAATGTTTTTAAGTTCATAACTTAATGTGAGTATCAAGGGAGTATCAAGGGAGTATCAAGGGAGTATCAAGGGAGTATCACATGAGCGATGCATGATTTTTTATTTTTTGCCCTGATGGTAAACGGGGTAAGTGACATAGAATGAATGCATGTAGGCCAATGGAGGCTTTGACATTAAACAAAAAGACGTAAACCGAGCGTGACGTTAAATGAGGTTCAACTGTATATATAAATATCATTATGCTCACCTTGGTCTACCTGGTCAGTGACATACTCTAGCACCTATTACAATGGTGCTAGATCCGATATTTTGGAAGGTATCTAAATTTTCCCTAGTAAAAACAGGCGCAAAAACATTATTCAGGGCATTAGCCATATCCTCATCTTTCTCAATTACCTGATCCATTACTTTTTGAAAGGATAATAGGGTACTAGCATTTTTTGTTTTGCCATTGTATTTATGACAGCTAAAGAATTTTTTTTATCCTGTTTCTGGCTAAATTTATTTCCAATTCCCTTTTACCATCCTAATTAGTCTATTCATCCCATTCCTTGTATGTCTATACCTTTCTAAATCTTTCTCCCTACTGTAACTTTTAAAAGTTCAAAAAGCTTTCTTCTTATTCCTAATCACTATCCCCATCTCCATATTCAACCACAATCGCTTCTTATTTTCACTATTTCTAACTGGACTAAAATGTATGCATGCTGCTTAATATTACCTATAATACATTTAAACTCATCCAACATACTGTATGCATTTAAATTTGTAAAAACATTGCTCTCCCCAGTTCATTAACCCTACAAAGGTCCTAAATCTTTTATAATTTACTAAATTTAGTCAAGGCTATAGTGTTGCAATTAGTTTATCCTTCATAAGTTTTGAAGTTATTATAAAACCAAATTATACAAACAAACAGTTTCAATACAACTTCAGTTTAGAATAATCAATATTTTACATCTTTACTTGTACAATTCAGAATTGGCTACTACAATATCTATTATGATACAAATGTTTAAAAAAAGAAATAAACAAAAACACAAATAATAAAGGCAACTAATAGACTAGCATGAACCTATAGTAACTACAGAATATAAAGGTTTTGGAACAATGACTAGTTAAATATTACCTAAACAAGTAAAATACAGTAGTTAATTGAATTACTGAAATTAGGTACAATAATTACTTTTAGGAAATGAAGCTCACTGGCTAGGAAACTTCAAAACTTCTTAATAGCTCTGAAAACAATTATACTACTATTACCTTTGAAGAGTGACTCAAATCCTCAGCCAATTCAGTTTACAGTCATGCTTCAAATAGGGATCAATTTTAATATCCTTTAATTTCATTCAGTTTTAACAATTTTCAAGTTAGTCAGCTCAGCAATTATAGCTAGTAAAGTATTCTGTTGAAGAGGAGAGAATTTTTAAAAACAAAATAATGATAAAACAAAAGCTAAAAACAATCATCTACCATGGCATTTTCACATGAAGACAGCGATATCAACTGCAGCCACTCTTAACATGTTTAAGTAATTCTATAAAAGCATACCAGTACTGTAACATCAATCCTATACTATATGGTATATTATGAAATTGCTAAGGCCTTTAAATTCCAAGGATTATACTGTAGTTCATTTTATTAAAACCATCTTTAATGCACAAATTAATTCTACATGCTAGGTTAACAGTAACAGAATGAATAAAAATACAACTTGAAATGTTAAAACAGTGAAGTCATACATCAGTAGCTATACTAAAAATTACTTTAGTTTCAGAGCTAAGAATACTGTACAAATACACAAGGCTCAGTACAAAAGTAATGCCTCTTATTTTTCAGTTTGTAAATACAATAAGAGACATTACTTCCGTACTGCCCCTCATAGAATTAAGTATTAAACATGCTTTTAACACCTTAAATGAACAAAATGTAATCTTTACTGGACCACATAAAGTAATGGGAGAAAAGATTATTAAACACTGAATTAGGTTGGTACTCCATATGCTAAGCTAGCCTAGGTATCCCCAACAGGGCTATGTTTATGGCATAAGTTCCCAACCTTTTCTGGATTAAGGCACCCTGGAGGATTTTTGCCTACCACTGCTCAACATCCAGTTCCCCCCTAACATCACAATTCAAAGTGAGTCTATACAGTTTATGTATGGACATAAATTACAAATGTTTTGTTTGATTTCAAATTTACATATTGTCAGAACATTTCAATTTTCAATCACTTGGTTTTGACATTTTCACAAAATTTTGTGGCACACCCAGGAAGTAGTTTGTGAGTGAGAAAAGTGTTAGTTAATACTGTAGGACCAATATAAAATGTAATGATGGGATTGTTTAACCCCCTTCACAGCATCTGAGGTCATATGATAGAGGGAACCTACAGCTTTACAAGGAATCCAAACCATGGTTGCTACATAATCTGGATGCAGAGGACAGTTTCCCATCCAACTACTACCCAGACCTGGTGTCATTTAACTTCACTGATCAATGGGAATTTGGGTTATTCTCCAATTCCACTACCAATTCTTGTTAAAATCAATTTCATTGAACTAGTATTACTAGTACCAGAATTTTTAAATTAAGGGGAAAAAATCACCAAAGGAAATTATTCATTAAACAAGTAAACACTTGCTTGACTTAGCTAAATTTCACTAGCAAGCAGTGCATTATCAAATAGTTTGAAACAACACATGTTTTTTGTTATACGGTACAAATTAATGCAGTATCAAAAAATATTCACACATTTTTTTAAATTTTGACTAAGTGAAAAATTATTTAGTACAGGAGGGGAAGTATATTCATCTGAGCAAAACCAGTTATGCTCTGAGAAGGGAGTAAAAACTAATGTTTCTACATTATAATTTAAAAATATTTGATTTTGAATACATACCAGATATATGAACTAATAATAATAATGAAAGCAAAGAAATTTATCTTGATTGCTTAATTCTAAAGTTCACAAGAATGAGCGATAACCACATTCATAAAGAACTAAATAATTTAAAATAAAGAAATTAAAAGTAATTAAATTTTTCATACTTTATTCAATTAGCTTAAACCATGAATAATCAAATGAACTCAGCTCTCTTGATTCTAAAGTTGACCAAATAAATAAATAAAAAATAGATTCATGTACCATTATATAATACTGTACTGTCAAAGAGTCAAACTAATTCAGTAAATCCTGGCAAACATATAAGGTTAGGGACCAAGAGGGTTCATGTAGTTGTAAACACAAAACCTTCTAGGGAAATTAGTTACATGCCAAAACTTGAAAAAATTAATGTAAATACTGTATACTATATATAAAATAACAGTTTTACAACCTGAAAGAGAAATATAATAATAATCAACATGAATAACACAACGAATAATTAACAATGTAAAATAATGGACTTTTTCTTGGATGCAGGTTCATATTCTGTATGGTTAGAACTGCACTATGCTTGTGGCCACTCATAGTCTCAGCACAAGATGAGCATGTGACTACAGTAACAATACTAACACTGAAAAAACAAGAAATTAGAAAATTTTCACAAAAACACTTTCAAGCAATGTAGCAATGTTTATACAGCAGGCTCGTGATATTTTGCAATTTGTTACAATGATTTTTGTACTTCACTAATTCCTAAATTACTACCTTTTTTATAAATATTTTGAGCTTCACTCACAAAGTATTTAAAAAAAAAAGGTAGCAATTTAGGAGTTCGCAAAGTACAAAAATTGTTATAACAAATCTCAAAATATTGCGAGCCTACTGTATTATAATTATCACTGTAAATAAATCACAATAATACTGAATGAAGTAATGCACTATATATAATAGTACAGTAGACCCTCTCCATTCATGGGTTTTTTGTTTGCAGGTTAAGTCTTTTTATTGAGGCAACTCTGCAGATCATGGCCCAGGGGCTCAACTATTCGCAGGTCACAGTGAACAGTACTTCCTGTGGGAAAATACAGGCATCATTTTATCTTCTGCATAGTGTCAGTCTGTGCCTACCAGCATTCTGCAAGGTTGTTCTGCATATCTCATTTTATTTACTATTTCAACTGCCCTTACTAACTTTTTGATCATGGCATCTAAGAGAAAATCATGGCATTTTATTTTTATTGCTGCTATTTTTCTTCTTAATAACCCATTCTTTTCCAGTAAAGTAGGGCCCACTGTGTATATACAATTAGGGTGATTCAAAAATATCAATTGTTAGATTTTTAATAGGCCACCCTCTAATTATGTTTAATTTGGTAAAAACGTAATGTATACAAAATTTCAGGTGATTCTAATATATTTTAGGGGTCACTACCATAATCTAAACTATTACTTTTCTGTTTACTTTCAGAAAATTGAGTTATGAACTGTGATATTTTTCTTATAATATCTGTTCCATGTGATAAGTGCGTTAATGCACATAGAGCTAACAGTGCTGAGTAAATACAACACTCTTGTAACCATTTACACTCTGTTGTGACCGAATATTGAGGGCAACCAGCATTTGTACACTGTACTGTCTGTACAGCTATAATTCAGTAGTCGTCTGACTGTCGTGAATGTAAGAGGTTCTGCTGTTGACTCTTGTCATGGAACCCCCGCCATCTTCTAGCAGGGGTACTGCTATGCACACAAAAGATACTAATGTTTGTCTTATTGGACAACCATCAGATACACTTAAAATAACAGTTCTTCCATCAAAGAGAGAAACTATGGCTTTGTTTATGGCTTACAGAAACAAAAACAAACTTCAAGAAGCCTGCTTGTCTACTGCAATGATGAGTGTTGCAGGATGGGGAGGAGCATGAATTTCCAACTAGAAAGAAGTCACACATTGTTTGACAAATTGAGAAACTGTTCAAAGAATGGCAAGGATTAAAAAAAAAAAAATAGAGAGAATAAGGCAAAACAATAAAACAATCTTTGATAGCAAACAAATGGAACCAAGAATTAGATAGCCTGTTTGATATAGCACATGCAGATGCTATGACTAATTGATATTGAAGAAGATAAGCTATTTCTAAAACTCCAGCGAGAAACAGGGGCGAAAAAGAAAAATGGATGGGATTGATAGAGAGTTTGCAAAGAAAAAAAGTATGCTAAGAAAAAGGAAGAATAATTAACATAAGAAAAGCAAGAGAAATGTCGAGATTTGAAGAAACTGTAGTTCTCAGTGACTCAACTAGCAGTTCTGGTGCTGAAGAGAAAATGCAACTCTGATGAAGAGTTTTACAGTTGATCCTAGTTAGTGATGCACCAGATAGTGATTTTGGCCAGATAGCCGATACTGAGATATCTGGCCAAATGCCTAGGCTGGATATGAGTCATATATAGTCCCCCCTCCCCACCTAAGCCTTTATATTTATATACAGGGTGGCCACATAAAGTCAGGATCTATTTTTGAAGCACTTGGAAATTATATGGAATTCAATCATAAATGATAAAGTGGTAACATTTATTAAATAATTAAGAGTAGGATTTGACGTGACGCCCATCAGTATCCTGCACAGCTCAAATCGTTCCGCAGCATTTCTAAACCACATTCTGGAGCATTTGCGGGGTTATGTTATCTGCAGCAGTTCGTATATTTTACGTAAGTTTTCAAGAATCTAATCTTCATCTGATAGATGTGCGATTTGATAAAGCCCATGCAAAGAAATCTAAAGGGTTAAATCTGGTTGATCTCACTGGCCAAGGTCTGTTGCTTCCGCATCCGATCCAGCGATTTGGAAAACGTCCCTTTAGATATCCTGAACAATTTTGGCATAGTGACAAGGAGCCCATCATGTTGATAGATGATGGTACTAACAATCCTATCCCCAATCAGCTGAGGTTCAAGGAATTGCTGCAACATGTCCAGATATAAGCCCCATACTGTAGCTTCAGCAAAGAAAAAAGGACCATGAACCTTAGATTTGTTAACCCATCCAGACATTAACTTTAGGTGAGTCCTCTTTCCAATTTTGGACGAAATCATTCAGTCTTTCATCTGCCCAAATTCGACAGTTGGCGATTTACTTTTTCCACACGTATGGAAAGTGGCTTCATCACTAAAGAGAATGTTGTCCATTAATTATCAACTCCAGATTTGTTTCTACGAGATCAGCACCACAGCACTTCGTTGAGAGAAATCTTCCTCATGTAAATCATGTAAACCTGCAATGATAGCTTTTCTTCTGCAAATTAACTTCAGAATTTTGTGCACAGATGACATCGGGAGGCCGAGTCTGTGTGATGCAGCATGAACGGACGTACGTGGCTCCTCAGTGATAATTCCGCGTACTGCATCCACGGTAAGATCTGACATACATGGTCGCCCTGATCTTGCTTCATCATTTACAGATCCCGTTTATTTAAATTTGTTCACCAATTTTTGTATTGTCTTGTCTATTGGCCCCGGCTTATGAAATCTCCTTCTAAACTTTTCTCTGATGTCATTGTATTTCTTTCCGTCAATTCGCCAAATTACTATTGCCACACGCTCTTCTGTATTCATTCTAAGGGCTTCTGAAAAGAAAAATAGAAAAAAATTATTATTTCACAAAAATAGATCCAGACTTTATGTACACCCTGTATATTATAGCCTAAGCCTTTGTATCCATAATATGTAACTAACATTGGTGGGGGATCATCTGCTGTCATATGATAACAGGCTTTCAATTACCATGTGGTAGTGCTAACATGACAATCTTTTAACCATACTTTGTAGGTCAGTGGATAGTGTTTGACTATGGTTGCAAAGGTCTAGGGTTCGTTTTCCCCATCATGGCAGTTGATTTAATTTTTTTTTTTTGGAAATTCCAAAAAAAAAAAATTTAAAACTGTTCTGCACATCAATTTCTTCCATCAATCTGTCAAATTGGCATAATTAATAGTTACCTAACAAGTAGGGTGCATACTCTGTACACTTATGCTAGGGCACTACCTGTGGCATGCAAAATTTTTTAAGTCCCTTCACTAAAACACTTAAAAAGCCATTAAATAATTATTCCACTAAAACACTTTTAGAGAGGCTTAATTTATTTAAATAAATTAAATTTCACAAATTTAGTGATTTCTTCAAATTAAATTTACGATTGCTAGATTGTATTACCATCATGAAAAGTTAAGTGCGTAATATTAGTTGCAAACATATTTTAAATGACATTTTTGATGATGAAATGATTCTTTCAAAGTGAAAAAATAATTTGTTGAAGTATTTGCATTTCGAACATAATGTCTTATAATTTGAACATTTTGTTTATAAACTATATTTTCATTGTTAGACATTTATTTTATTCTAGTAAAATTAAATTTTTTGCTGTGAATCAATTTAAATCCACCCTAACCAACAAGGAAGCACGTTAGTAATATATTTGCAATCTAAAATAAAAACTTAAAAAAACTTAATAATAAAAACTTAAAAAAACTTAATAATAATAACTTTAAAAAACTTAAAAAGGTATTTCAAATAGCAGAAAAGCTGTGCAAAATAGAAAGAACAGACTCCCTGACAGGCTTGTACTGATTAAATTTGATGGGGTTTGTAAAATAATAGTAATAATAAATAGTATAAATAGTAATAATAAATAGTAATAATAAATAGTAAATAATAGTTACAATAATGATCACCAGTTTCACGTATTTTCACATTATATTACTAACCTGTTGCACATACATAATTACATGTTTATCTACTTTCACAGATTATATATTATGATATTGGCAACTTAATTGAAAAAGTGAACAATGTCTCAATTAAAATCTAGTATTTGGAAGTGTTTTCAAATATACAGTGATGAATTAATAGAGCATAAGAATAAAGCAGAATGTAAACACTGTGATCCAAAATCACAATCAAGATTGATTGTAAGAGGTAAAAGCCCTAAAAACTACTCTACTAAACCAATGTGGAATCATCTGAAGACAAAGCATCCTGAAGAATACAAAGAATTGCAGGAAGCTGAATTAGCTTATCCTCATGACCCTGCACCCAAACCATCATGTTCCACAAAATCTCAGCCAACAATTGAAGCCATGATCGAAAGAAGCAAAACATGGGACCTGAATGATCCTAAATCTGAAGCTATCACCAAGAAAATAGGTGAGTTACGTAGTAAATTATAAAATTTATGAATAGGCATCAATCTTATGTGAAAATAAGTTTTGTCTTTTTTCGTTTTACCGAATACAATGCATACACATTCACCAATTTAATTTGGTTTCCAGGCGAAATGATGGCACTTGATGCAGAACTGTTTACTCTGGTGGACAGAGAAGGCTTTCGCGCACTCATAAAACATTTGGCCCCTCGGTACCCTCTGCCTAGTAGAAAGTACTTTTCTGAAATTGTTCTGCCCAAAATCTATGAAGAAGTAAAACAACAAGTACAAGAACAGCTGAAATTAGCCTCAGTCATTTCCTTTACAACAGACATTTGGACAAGCAGAACTAATAATGAATCTTTCATAAGTTTGACAGCCCACTTCATTACTACAAAAAATATGAAAAATAAGATGTGTCCTCAACTGCAAACACTTCCCAGCATCTCATACAGGAGCCAACATTGCACTCATGCTGAATAACACCTTAGAGGAATGGAACATTGGTCCAAGTCAGGTTCATCTCATTCTTCGTGACAACACTGCCAACATCAGTACTGATACAGGTGTGTAATACATATATAACATATAATAATATAATAATACAGTATCCACATTATTGTCAGCATGGGTTGCTGCTCCTTAAAATTAGCTAATACATTAGCTACATTAAGTTAGTCTGATGCCTTCACCAGTTCTACCCTTAGCTAGCAGTTAGACCTGTTATTATTCTGGTTTCAGTTATTAATCTGGATGGAACCAGGGTAGCTTATTCCAAACACAAAATTTTTCACAGTTAGGTTTTAGGACTACCTCCATGGGGGTTTAGCTACATCAGACCTATAGCTATCTATATATGTGGTAAACACCAGACAGCTATACTACACAATGCTATTATGCTAGTCAGTCACATGGTTAGAATATGCTCGAAATGAATCACCATATTTGTAAAATACGACTCAGTTAGAAGCTAACTACATTACACAGTAAACAAAGTTCTAAATCAATTTATCAAACTTATTCTAATCAAACTTATTCTATATTAAAAATCTTCTGTTTGCTTACAGGACTGACACCAGCACAGGGCGTTAGCTGCTTCATACATACTCTCCAATTGGTTGTGCAAGATGTCATTTTGTCACAACGGTCAATTGCTGACATCATTGCAAAATCAAAGAAAATAGTCAGCCATTTCAACCATTCTGCAATTGGATGTACTAAACAAACTAATTCAAGAAAACTTAAAACTCCCAACTCATAAGCTCATTCAAGATGTTACTACACAATGGAATTCAACATACTACAACATCTACATGAACAGAGAGAGGCAGTGACAGCATATGCAGCTGAAAGTGATATTCCAATCCTGGCTGCATACGAGTCTGCTTTGATTGAAAACATCATTAGGGTGTTGAAACCATTTGATGAAATGACAAAACAGGCCAGTGCAGACCAGGAGAAAGTAAGCTATGTAATTCCTGCAGTTGTAACTCTACACTCCTACCTCTCAAAGCAGCTGAAGGACTCAGGAGTACAAACAATGAAAGAAGAGCTGAAAAAGGCAGTGGAAAAAAGGTTCTATTGTCATAACAGTGTGGTGAGCAAGAGGTGCTTTGCAATTACCACTCTATTGGACCCCAGATTCAAGACTAAATTTCTCAAGGATGAAAATGAAGCAAAAAAATTAGTGGTAGACGAAATAATTGAAGGTGAGAAAAGCATTCGTTCTGCTGAAAACATTCAGACCACTTCTAAAAAAGAATGAGGAAAAGAAAAACCATACTCAAGCAGCAGTCTCTTAACGGAAACTCATGAGGACATTTGGGAATGCTTTGATCAAATAGTTGGGAGAGAGTCAAAGCAAGAAACTGACACCAGCGGCAGTGAAACTGATGGAGAATGCCTCCCAGATGTTTCAATGACCAACATTTTGAACCAGTTAGACGAGTCTGAGGGAGAAATCAGTAGCCTAGAAATCAATATTGACATGACATCACCAGGAACTTCTGGTTCTGCTCTTGTGAAAAAACCTAAGAAGAGTAAGAGTAAGATGGCACTCATTAAAGCCAAAATAGAAAAATATCTAATTGAGCCCCTGTGGCCTAGGGAAAAGGACCCAATAGAGTGGTGGCGCAATAAAAACCTAAGAAGAGTAAGAGTAAGATGGCACTCATTAAAGCCAAAATAGAAAAATATCTAATTGAGCCCCTGTGGCCTAGGGGCTACATAAAATAGAAACACACTTTTGCCATGTAATGCAGAGCATTTGCTTTTCATCATGAAAAATCGTAAGCTATTGGAATCACAGTAAATCTATGATGGCAATGATTGAGTTTCAGACTCAGTACCGTACTGAGTAGGTTAGGTTAACTAGTAATTACTTTCACTGTCATCATCCACCATGCTGTTTAAATGAAATTGGAAATTGAAAATTGGAATTTGTTTTATTCTTGGAAAAATTTGTAAGTGCCATTTTTGGTTAAATAAACATTACTTTTCAGTTTGTTCTCTCTGAATTTCCTATTTTATATTTAATTAATTATCCAGCTATCCAGCCAGATATCTAGTTGATATCCGGCTGGATAGTAAAAAGGGGCCAGATAGGCTGGATATATACCGGATATCCGGTGCATCCCTAATCCTAGTGAGCCATCCACCTCAAAACAGACTGTACGAAAGAAACAAAAATTGCTTGATCAATGATACATTGCTTGCAGCCCTTGATGTAACAAAAATGAGCAATAGAAGTGCATCATTAGTGATGATACCAACGATCGAAGGTCTTGGAAAAAATGCAGAAGAATTCAATGTCAGTTATTCATCTATAAGAAGAGCAAGAGAAAATTTGGAGAAAATTTAAAGAGAGAGTTTAAAGCTGATGTTCCTTTAACCATTCATTGGGATGGAAAACTAATAGAAGACATAACAGGACGAGAAGTTGTTGAACGACTTCCTGTACTGATTTCAGGAGATGGCATTGATCAACTTCTTCGTGTTCCAAAAATCACTGCAAGCACAGGAGAATTAACTGCAAATGCCATCCACCAAGCTTGTTTGAATTGGGATATCTCAGACAAAATAAAATGCGTGTGTTTTGACACCACAGCATTGAATACAGGTCGTAGAAATGGTACCTGTGTCCTTCTAGAACAGAAAATGAACAAACATATGCTGTGGCTGGCCTGCAGACATCACATACTAGAAATAGTGTTAGAAGCTGTTGTTTCGCATTCATTGCCTGCATCATCAGGACCTGATATTGCAATTTTCAAATGATTTAGAATGAAATGGTCAAAATTAGACACAAAAAAACACAGAACAGCATTAGATGATCCAAATACCATACCCAGTATTACTGATATAAAAGCAGAAGTGATTGAGTTTGCTACCATTCAACTTGAAGAACATTGTGGAGGGTGAACCCTTTCCCCTTTTAGTTCTCAGCCCTTTCCCCCTGGCCTTGATTATTATTATTTATATATTAAATTTCTTTGATTTTTGAATGAAATATTTGTTATAGAAAGGATTTTAATGGTTCTCTCTCTCTTTCCAGCAAACAAATAATGAATAAGAATAATAACTGTTATAAGAAATTAGAAAGATAGTAGTAAACTATTAAGTATTAAGATAATAAATAATAAATATTAAGAACTAAAGTATTAATATTAGCAAACAAATAAATAAAGAAATAGTTATAAGATATGTTAATGTTAATATTTTAATGAATGAAAAGACTAAACAATAAGTTATATAAAGAAATGTTAAACTTGTAAACAAGGAATGAGGAATAAAACAGTTTTATTAAATTAGTATGGGAAAAAGAGTGAGAGTTGGACAGTCGCTTGTAAAACCCTGTTAGTAAATGAATAATAAAGTACTGAGTTGTTAAGTATTAACAAACAAACAAACAAATGAAAAGAAGAATAAACAAATTTAGTAAAAGAGACGCTTCTGAGGTTTAAAAGTGTCGGCGGGTGTCAAAACTCGAGTTTTGAGAAGTGGGCGGAACCAATTGGCGCATGTGTGGAAATATAAATAATAAAAAATATAGTTTAAGAGGGTAATTTGACAAGAGAAAATAAAGAACATAACAGAGGAAACTAAAGTCAGGCTGGATTTGTCTGAGGCTGAAGACCGTTATTGGACCAAGGGAACTTTAAGTTCTGTTAGGAAGGGGATGCCGGAGATAGGGAACCACTAATAGAAGGAAGCTATTCTGGCAAGTAAGAGACTGTTGGTGGCAGGAGCCAGCAGTCGTGGAATCGGGGGTCTGGGCAGCGAGCCTGGATCCAACAACCCTTCAAGGTAAGCAGCCTGGTTTCGTGGGGGTCTTAAACAAAAGAAAAATTCTTATTCGTGGTGCCGTTAGGTTAATCCGAATCCCACCACATAAAATAAGTGGCGCCCGAACAGGGACTTCCACTCAGAAAAGTGGGTTGTTTCCTGGTTGGGTTGTATAGAAAGAGTAGTTGTAGGTTGGGTGTAGTAGTAATAGAGTAGAAGTGAAGTAGGGTAGCATCTTTAGAGATGCCTACCAAGGAGGAGTTAGAAAGGAGGTTGAGGGAGATAGAGGAGGCATTAGAGGTAGAAAAGGCTAGGAACCATCAGTTAGAGTTACAGAAGGCAGAATTAGAGAATGTTTTGGGGAAATTGCAGAGTAGATTAGAGGAACAGAGTAAAGAATTAGTAGTTTGTCGTCAAGAGATGGAAGAAAGAATGATTGAGAGTAAGAAAGAGATGGATGATGGGTTAAAGGCAATGGTTAAGAGAATGAGTGAGTTGGAGGGCAAGCTTGATGGGAAAGTGAAAAAGGAAGGGAAGGGGGTTTTGAAGGGGAAAATAGTAAGGGTGTTGGTAGTAAGAAAGGGGCACATCTAAAGGATGTAGCAGTAGGGGGCCTGGAAGGAGAAGGGAGTGAAAGCGTGAGTGAGGGGAAAGAAGAAAGACCTTACAAGGTGATGGTGCATTCCACCCCTAAGGAGGGTAAGAAGAAGCTTGAGGGTGAGGATCAGAGGGAGAAAGGTAAGAGGAGGGAAGGGCAGGCTAAGAGGGGCAAGGCGGGAATGAAGGGGGCTCGGAGGGCATCTGGTAAGAGGGCTTCTCGGAAGGTTCAACGCTGCGTTAGTGCAGATGACTCCCTCTATTCCAGCATTGAGGACAGTATGTATGAGAGTGAGAGTGAGACTGAAACTGAGAGTGATACGAGTGAGGGTGTAAGAGTGCATAAGGGAATCTTAATTAGGGAGATTCCGAAGGTTGCAAAATTTAATGTTTATAGTGGGAGAGATGTACAAGAGTTTTTGAAAGAGTATGAACGTTATTGTAAGAGCAAGTATCCAGACGCTCCTGAGTATTGGGTGAAAGAGATGGGTGACTGTTTGGAAGGTAGGTTGCTAGAGTTTTACAATGTTGTTGTAAATTCAGGAGTGCCTGTGAAGTATGAGGTGTTAAGGGAGAGATTGGTGGAGCAAGTGTTAAGAATAAGAGGGGGTGTGAAATATCGAAAGAAGGATGATTTTGAGAGAGCAAGGATGCAGAAGGGGGAGAGTATTGATTTGTATGCATATAGACTTGAAACTTTGGCGAGAAAGAAATTTGGAGATGATGGGATAGATGAGAATAAAAGGTTGGTAAGAAAGTTGATTGAGACAGTACCTGAGAGTGAGAGAGAGTTTTTGAATGTTAAGAGGAAAGAGTGTGTAAGAGTGAGAGGGACACGTTTGAAGTGGCATGAAATCTTGGAATTGTTAGAGGACCGAGTGTATGAGTGTGTGATTGGGCGTAATAGGGAAGCAGATGTGCGAATGGGGACAGCGATGAGGGAGGAACAAGTACCTGTGTTTCCTAGTTATGCGGACGCATTAAGAAATACTAGGCCAGGTCACCCTCCAGTTAGCCAAGCATCCATGGCCCAAAACCCAATGGAAATGCTGGCTAACTTTGTGAACGAATTCACAAGGGTGTATGGAGGGTCGGCCATGCAACAACCAGGGCCTCCTCCCACATCAGGTCCCAGAATGAATGGTCCGATGCTGGGGCAAACGTATAGAAGACAAGGGCTTCAAGGCCAGTCAACAATGAATGAGCAAAGAGGGCCAGTGAATGGAGGGAATATGGGGAATGTGAGGGGTGTGCATATTGCGGTAGAGGGGGACATAGTATAGAGACCTGTAGAAGAAGAGTGGGTGCGTGTTTTGCATGTGGGCAGATGGGACACATGGCGTATGAATGCAGAACACCTGGGTATGAATGTAGGGCATGTGGAACTTTGGGCATATTGCCCGGTTCTGTCAAGCCCACAGCAGGGTGCTCCAGCACCGGCGGGAGGGAGTCCTGTCTCTCATGCAGGAAATCGGCCAGTGTCAGCCATGCAAGCTCCTCAACCTCAGAGGCAGGGCCCTCAAGGGGGTGCTGTCACTGGAAATGGCGAGGCTGGTCCCAGTACAGGAAACGCATAGGGCAGGGGCCTCTCATTGGGGTTGGGTCCCTGCTTCTCTGAATGATGAATGTGTATTTGAGGCATTAGCAGGATGGTGTCAAGTGAATAAGGAAGTGAGAGCGAGTGAGAAAAAGGCAGAGTGTATGGTTATTCCTGTTGAATGGGGAGGGAGTGTATGGAGGGCATTAGTGGATACAGGATGTTCACCTAATTTAATAAGTAAGCAAGGAATTGGATGTTTGTGTAAAGAGAATGAATTAGGAAGAGTGAATTGGGGAGTAACTGGGGAAATTAAAGGGGTTGGGAACATCCCAGTACGAGTGTTGGGAGAGGTGCAGATTAAAGTGAAAGTGATGGGGTGTGAAATGGAAGAATGTGTGCTTTATGTGGTTGATAAGGAGAGTGAAAAGTATGACATGATTCTGGGGTATGAGTTTTTGAAAAAGAATCGATTGGTGATCCATCCTGCTAGACGTATGATTGAGTGGAAAAATGAGTTGGGTAAGTGTGAATTCTATGTGGGGAGAAGTGAATCGGATTGGATGAGGGTAATAAAAGGGTATGAGGTGAGAGCATCTGAGAGTGTAAATCTGGAAAAGGGAACCCCAGCATTGGTGCATGTTGAGTGGCCAGTGAGTGATAATAGAAGAAAAAGGCAGGGAAGCATGATTTTTGTGAATGGTATGGATGCATCCTATAAAGTGAAAAGAGTTGGGCATGTGTATGATGGTATAATTGATGAGAGTAACCCATGGATTTGTGTGCAAGCTAGGGAAGATGGGGGTGCATGGCGAAAGAGAATAAATGAGGGGGATGTGATAGGGAGAGCATATACAGTGATTGAGGAAGTATGTGAGGAGGGAGAAAATGGAATACAAACGGATGAACGAGGGCAAGAATGTGGGGAGGAATGGACGACTGAACAAATCAGAAAGGAGGTGATTGTTGGCGAACAGTTGAGTGAGAGTGAGCGAATGCAGGTGTGGCAGTTGGCAGGGGAGAAAAGGAGCGTATTGGCCCGAGGAGATGATGACCTCCGTTTAACAAAACTACCTCCCTTCAGGATCCAGTTAACGGATGAGACTCCGATCTACCAAAGGCCAAGACGGTTCTCCCCACCAGTAATGAATGAGATAGAAGAGCAGTGTGAGGAATTAGAGAGAATGGGAGTGATTGAACAGAGCACAAGTCCGTGGAATAGTAGAATAGTGCCTGTGCGGAAACCTGATGGAAGGATTCGCTTGTGTGTGGACTATCGAATGGTGAACGAAAGGACAGTGAAAGACAGGTTTCCGATGTGCTTGATAAATGAAAGTGTATACTCTTTGCATGGAAAGAGGGTGTTTAGTAAATTGGACCTATTGAGGGGATATTACCAGATGCCGGTTGAGCCAGAGTCTCGTCCCATAACTGCTTTCTCCACAGCCAGGAATCATTATATGTTCCGTGCTCTCTCGTTCGGACTTACAGCTGCACCTGCTGCATTTCAGAGAGCAATGAATCGTGTTCTTGGTAAGTTTGCAAGGGAAAATGTCATATGTTTTATAGATGACATTTTGATTATGACAGAGACATTTGAGGAGCACCTGAAGATAATGAGAGAGGTACTGCAAGTGTTGGATGAAGTCGGACTACGAGTGAAACCAAGTAAGTGTGAGTGGTTCAGGGAAAGTGTGGCATTTCTGGGGCACAAGGTGAGTTCGAGTGGTATACGAAAGAGTGGGGAGTATATGGAAAAAGTCAGGGAGTTCCCGAAACCTCGGACAGTTCGTGAACTTAAATCTTTTCTGGGACTTGTAGAGTTTCAGAGGAAATTTATAGCGGGCTGCTCTGGGATTTCGAAACCCCTGACCGAAGTGACTGGAATGAAAGGTAGTACTCAGTTGGTGTGGACGGAGAAGATGAAATGAAGCATTTGAGCAATTGAGAGTGGAAGCAGCGAAAGATGTGGAGTTGGCTTATCCGGACCTGAGTGAAGGAGCGAGTTTGCTAGAATTGTATACAGATGCGAGTGGATTTTGTATGGGTGGGTGCTTGTGCCAGTTGCAGGGAGAGGAAGGACAGGAAGGAAGGAGAGTAATTGGGTATGTATCTAAAGCATTCAGTAAGGCAGAGCGAAAGTACAGTACAATTGAGAGAGAACTTGCGGCAATGAGGTTTTGTGTGAAAGCTTTCAAGTCATTTTTGTATGGAATGAAATTTATTTTAAAGACTGATCATCAGCCCTTGGTATATATGGAGAGAATGAAAGTTGTGGATGGAAGAATTGCTAGAACTTTGCTTGAGTTGAGTGAGTTTGATTATAAGATTGAGTATGTGCCAGGGGAGAGGAATTGTATGGCTGACCTGATGTCAAGATACCTGGGGTGAATGAAAGGTGTGAGAAAGAGGTGGTCGACCCTGAGTATTTGCCAGTGGGAATAGTAAAGTTGCATGAAAGTAGGGGGGGTGGCGACAGTTTGTTTGAAAGTGTATGGTATGGGTTGAAAGATTTGAAATTGGATGGGTTAAAAATGAGAATACCAGGGAGTGTGAATGAATTGCGGACCTTGGTTATGAATGAAGCGATTAAGAAACCAGAAAGGATGGGTGTTTGTAAGGTCCGCAATTATGTACGTGAGCTGAAAGCCATGGGGAGCCCGGGTATTTTTCCTTTTCAAGAGGTCCTCATGGTGGTCAGCTCATTGTTTAGTGTTGAAGTGTATGTGCATTATGGTATGATTGTCCGATTGTGTATAAAGATGAAAGGATCGAGGAGAAAGGAGCCCTGATTTTGCATTTGCAGTGTATTAGTGGTGTACATTACAATTGGGTGAGTGAAAGGAAGAGGTATAAAAGCATAGTGCCAGGTGAAAATTTGGAAAGGGTTTTGGATGAAGTTAGAGCTGCACAGAGAGAGTCAGAGGGAGAAGGTTGTATGGAAGTAGGTATGTTAGAGGGGCCATGGATGATACGTGACTGTGTGGATGAGGTAGAGCTCAGCCCTTCTGTGGTTCCTGTAAGGGTTCCAGAAGGTCCTATTGAGCTCTACAGGGGTCTTGTGGATACAGGTGCCCAAATCAGTCTGGTGAATGAGCGAGTGTTGTGTGATTTAGATGAAGAGAATGTGCCTGTATCCCGAGAAAGAGTGGGTGTGAGAATACGTGGTATCGGAGGGGGAACAGTCGCGTCACATGAAGCTGTGCAGTTGAGGGTGGGATTAGGTGCATGTAAAGAGGTATGGGAGCACAAGTTCATAGTCTTGAAAGGGGAATCAATGCCCTGGGATTTTCTACTGGGAATTGATTTCCTTGAGAATATGAACTTGAGTGTGGATGTTGGTCAGGGCTCAGTAATGAGAGAAGGAGACATGTGGTCAGTATGGGAATGTTTCCGAGCACAGGTATAGATGCTGTGTTAGTGGGAGCAATTGAGTTAGAGGTGGAAGACCAGTGTGAAGTGTTGAGAGATGAAGATATTTTAGATATGCAAGAGGGAGATGAGGTGATATGCAAGTTGAGAGAATATGTGTATAATGGTATAGATGTGAGAGAGTGGTCAAAAGAGGTGGAAGAGTATAAAAGGTATGCGAAAAAGTTGGCTGTATGGATGGGAGTGCTATATTATATGAGGGTAAATAAGGTGGGTGAGACAGAGAGTGTGCCAGTGATGACATTTGAGGGTATGGTAGGATTGGTGATTATTACACATAGGATGTATGGGCATGTGGGAAAAAACAAGTTATGGGAATTGATGAAAGGAATGGTTTTCCACCCTAGGCTGGGACTGGTTGTTGCAGAAGTGGCAACTACTTGTGAGAGTTGCCAAAAGCGAAAATACCAGTCCCAGCATAGCCGCCCCCCAGTGCGAAAGATTGAAGTGAAAGAACCGTGGGAGCTTGTGGTGGTTGATATTGTGAGTATGCCGAGAACGAGTAGAGGGAAAGTTGGAATATTAGTAGGGGTCGATCACAAGAGTAAGTTTGTGTATGTTGCTGCGTTAGAGAATAAAACAAGTGAGCATGTTGCGAGAGTGATGAGAGAGAGTATGTTACCAATGATGCTTGGAAGGCCGCGTAAGTGTTTAACAGATAATGGGCCTGAGTTTAGGGGTGCTAGTTTTGAGAGAATGTTGAGTGAGAATGGGATAGAGCATGTTAGAATAACTCCGTATATGTCTGCTTCGAATGGTTTGGCTGAGAGAACGGTGAAAACGATAAGTGAAATGCTGCGTGTATGTATTGGGGAAGGGGCTGAGTGGGATGCTGAGTTGGCAAGAGTTGCCTGGTGCTACAATTCGACATACCACTCAGCCATTCAAACTTCCCCAAGAAGGTATGTGTCTACATTTGGAAGGTTTGTGCAAAAGGATATACGATTAAATGAGAATACATGTGATAGATGGAGAGAGGCTGGTGTGCATTTTCGGTCATTTGGTGTTGGTGAGCTTGTTTTGAAAGAGGTGCATGAGGCTGGAAGAAGGAATGAGTATAAGTTGGCGCAAAAGTTTGAGGGTCCATTTGTGGTGAAAAAGGTATGGGAGAATGGGGTAACGTATGTGATTGAGAGGGAGCAAGAGAATGGACAGTGTGAAGAAGTAAGAGCACATCATCGGCAGTTGCGCAAATGGCGAATACCTCCGGAGTACATCGTATGTCACCCAATGTATGATATGTGTGAGAGGATGGAACAAAAGAAAGCGCTAGAAACCAAGAACATGATGGGAATCCAGGATGAATGGATGGATGCAGATCTGGAGTTCTTGATTGTGTCAAAGCGGGCAAAAAGGAAGAAAAAGGTGAGAAGAAAGGGAATGAAAGGTGAGAAAGCCAGGCAGATAGGTGAAGTATATGAGCTGAAGGATTCCCAGTTGGACTCTGGAACAGCCGCGGGTGAGGCAGAGTTAGAATGGGATGTTCGGGACTTTGGTGGTTCATGGTGCCAGCCTGGTCCATCCGGGGAATTCTCGTTTGAGGGTTTTGGGGTCTCAGACCTTGAGGGCCTTTCTTTTCTGGGATTTTCCGAGGGTGGAGGAGAAGGGGAGAAGAAGGGAAATCATCTTCACTCAGAAGTGGAAAGATTGTGTCAGGGAGGGGGCATTAAGAGTGTGGGATTTACAATTCTTGAGAGTGAAAGGGAAAATGTATGTGAGAGAGAAAGGAGTGTAACTGAGCAAAGTATTGTGACCTTAATGGAAAGTGTGAGGGATGAATGGGGAGTAGATAGAGGTGAAGGAAGTATAAATGAAAGAATGAGGGAGAGAATGAATGTGATTGATTTTTGTGAGGAAGTGAGAATGTTATTGCTTGAGATAGAAGAAAATGTGTTGAATAAAAGCTTAGATGTAGAATTAACAAGTAGTATTAGAGAAGATATTAAAAGTAGATGGGTTAGAATGATAGAGAAAGTGCAACAGTGTTTAGGGAGTGGTGATGGTAATGTAGTATAAAGTATTGGTGTAGTGTTCTGTAGGAAAAAAAAAAAAAATAGTAGTATTGTATGATGTGTGAAAGAGTGAGTGGTTGGAAATTCAACCAGGTGGCAGCCTACATTTTGAGGCCAGAAGCTGGGCTGTGCTTGAAGGAGGAAGGTGCCTGGGTGAGTTCCCAGACCTGCTGATACCTGCCTCTGGTGATTTGCTGCTTTGCAGGTTTCAACCTCATTCCTGGTATTGTAATAACTATTAAAAAATTAAATTGTAGGTATATTTTTTAGTATAACGTAAATTATTAAAGAGAAAGTAATTGTTAGCCAGCTGTTAGTCCTAAATATTGAATGTTTGAATGTTTACTGTATTTGTTAAATATAAAGATTATTAAATAACTGAATTAGAATTTAAATAAATAAATGATTTATAAAGTAAATTTGTAAATATGTTATTCTTATGATAGCCATGTATGTAATTAATGATTTAAAAGATTTAAAATTGAAAACAATTATTTTTGAAAAAAAAAAAAAAAAAAAAAAAAAAAAATAAAAAAAAAATTGAAAATTATTTAAAAAAAAAAAAAAAAAAAAAAAATATATATATATATATATATATATATATATATATATATATATATATGAAAATTGAAAAAATTTTTTCGGAAAAAAAAGAGGGTATCTATGTAAATAATTTGTTAATAAATATTATGGTATAAAAATTGTAAGGAAAGAAGAAGAGAACCATATTAGGGTAATATAGTAGGTGTGTAGGCTATATGGCAAGACAGGTGGAAAGGAGCTTGGGGGGGGGAAGATGTGGAGGGTGAACCCTTTCCCCTTTTAGTTCTCAGCCCTTTCCCCCTGGCCTTGATTATTATTATTTATATATTAAATTTCTTTGATTTTTGAATGAAATATTTGTTATAGAAAGGATTTTAATGGTTCTCTCTCTCTTTCCAGCAAACAAATAATGAATAAGAATAATAACTGTTATAAGAAATTAGAAAGATAGTAGTAAACTATTAAGTATTAAGATAATAAATAATAAACATTAAGTACTAAAGTATTAATATTAGCAAACAAATAAATAAAGAAATAGTTATAAGATATGTTAATGTTAATATTTTAATGAATGAAAAGACTAAACAATAAGTTATATAAAGAAATGTTAAACTTGTAAACAAGGAATGAGGAATAAAACAGTTTTATTAAATTAGTATGGGAAAAAGAGTGAGAGTTGGACAGTCGCTTGTAAAACCCTGTTAGTAAATGAATAATAAAGTACTGAGTTGTTAAGTATTAACAAACAAACAAACAAATGAAAAGAAGAATAAACAAATTTAGTAAAAGAGACGCTTCTGAGGTTTAAAAGTGTCGGCGTGTGTGTCAAAACTCGAGTTTTGAGAAGTGGGCGGAACCAATTGGCGCATGTGTGGAAATATAAATAATAAAAAATATAGTTTAAGAGGGTAATTTGACAAGAGAAAATAAAGAACATAACAGAGGAAACTAAAGTCAGGCTGGATTTGTCTGAGGCTGAAGACCGTTATTGGACCAAGGGAACTTTAAGTTCTGTTAGGAAGGGGATGCCGGAGATAGGGAACCACTAATAGAAGGAAGCTATTCTGGCAAGTAAGAGACTGTTGGTGGCAGGAGCCAGCAGTCGTGGAATCGGGGGTCTGGGCAGCGAGCCTGGATCCAACAACCCTTCAAGGTAAGCAGCCTGGTTTCGTGGGGGTCTTAAACAAAAGAAAAATTCTTATTCGTGGTGCCGTTAGGTTAATCCGAATCCCACCACAACATCAACCTCGTGACGATTACAAAGAATTGCTGGAACTGACAATCATTTTCCTTGGTGGAGTACCAGAGAGGAGTTTCATTCAGAAGACCAGCTGGCATTCACCGAGCAAGATGGATGACAAAAGTTATTTATGCCATGAAAATTTGGTTGTTTAAAACCAGTGTTGGGCACTAAAGCGTTAATCCGATAACAGTTAATTAACGAAGTTAACTTTTTTTAATGGACTATTAACGGAAGTTAATTTCCATTTATCGTTATCAGACCAGTTAACTTCCAATAACTCGATATTTAGTCCATTAAAGTCCGTTAACACGTTAACTGCGAGGAGTCATTCACGGAAGATCACCGCTCCGCGAATGAATTCAAACCACCACCAATTCCGTCCTCTGCCGCAGTGGAACGGCTCTTCTCTCTCGGCAAGGACATCCTGAGGCCCAAGAGGTCAAGACTGGCAGTTGGGCCTAACTTTGAGAAGTTGGTCTTTCTGAAGGGCAACCAGCACATTGTGTCATAGTCTTTAATAAATGTGCCTAAAATTTAATTTTACCTTTCAGTTCCCACCATAATAATTCTCTGGTAAATTAAAATTTAGTTAATGGTTACAAGGGTTTCAAAACATGTAATCAGTACATTTTTTATTAAAAATAAAAAAAAGTTATTACCTAAGCAAAAAAAGTTGCAAAACTTGATAAAAATAGTTAAATACCTATTTATTGTTGGATTTTGCATAAATAAACATTTTATATGGGTTTTAAAGCTTTTTTCCTTGATTTTTTTAAATGTTAGTAAAGAAATAGTTATCATTAACGGATTATTGTTAACTTCCATTAACTTTGTAGTAAAATTATCAGATTATCGTTATCAGATTAAAAATTGGGGTTAACGGATTATTGTTATCGAAGTTAACTTTTTGGTTAACAGTGCCCATCACTGTTTAAAACACAATTTAAATTAACACCCAGAGAAGAAAAAGGCCTTAGAGATATCTGCCTCTTTGCTGTACACACATGTTAAATCCTGGTTTACAGCATCAGTTTCAGTTCTCGCTCCTCATCTCGATTTAGAGATGTTGAAGAAACTGCAACTGTACAAACTAAAAGATGAACGCATTGCAACTGTTGCCCTGAAGAAAATGATGAATCATTTATGGTATCTTTCAGAGGAGTTAATAGCATTTGCTTTCTTTGATGATGGCGTGCTACACCAAACTAAAAACCAAATGAAGCAAGCATTGCAAAACGGCACTGAACCAAATCCAGAGAAAAAAGCAGTTATTGAAAACAGAGAACTGGAAGACTTTGTTAGTGCAAATACAAAAGAATTTTTTAATAGACTTGGTTTACCATCAACATTTCTTAAGAACTCTGAAGTGGAATGAAGATGACTGCTCCAACAACATAAAACAAGTCATAAGAAAAATTCAAGTTGTTAATGACAATGCAGAAAGAGGAGTTAGATTAGTTGATGAATACAACAAACTAATCACAAATGATGATGAACAGAAACAGTATCTCCTCCAAGTGGTAAAGAAATATAGAGCTGCTCTTCCAAATAAAAACAAGAAGACAATATCATCATTAAGAAATTAACAGTGAAATATAATGAACAAAAGGTTATTATTATTATTACGGAAGTCTTATTATTATTACAGAAGAACTCAATTTCAAAATGTAGAGTGGTTATGATAGGCCTACCGGGGAACTTCCATTTAAAAAAAAAAGGGTAACGCGCCGTATGCTTTACCTCAAGGGTGGTGTGGAAACAGCATACATTTCTTATTTTGTATCTAATTTTCAACTTATGGTGGTGACCCCTAAAAATTAATAATTTTTTTAATTCAAAATTTCCATGCATTACTTTTTTACCAAATTAAACATAATCAGAGGGTGGCCCAAAAAAAAATTCCAAAAAAATTTTTAGTCAATTTTTGTATCACCATAAATTATACATACCACAAAAACATTGCACAAACTTTTATATATAAAGTGTAAATTTTTTCAGACTAAGTCCCTAACCCTATTTTCCCCACGAATCTAACTTTGTGCATTGTGGATTTGCCATTCGTGGCAAAATCCAAAAACATAAACCCTGCAAACAATGAGGGTCTCTGTATACAGTGATCCACCAACCTGTACAAGGGTTCCATTCCTGAAAAAGCTCATGCAGTGCAAAATTGTGCAGGTTAGAACTCTCTCCATAATATAAATGGGGTTAGGGGATAAAAGTTTAAAAAATTATATATAAAGTAATTTTTACCTGAATAAAAGCTTTTAAATCAGTGTACAATAAATGTATACAGACAGTCCCTGAGTTATGTAAGGGTTCTGTTCTGGAAGGCTTTACACAAGTTGATTTTTCCATAAGTCAGAACTGACCCTTCCATAGGTAATCATTGAACACAAGATACAATACTTTTTTTATAAATTAAAAAACTAAATAGAGTATAGTAGCAATAAAAGCATAGGAAAGAAAGATTATTAAGTAGTTCAAAATACTGTACTGTCCTGCACTCTTATGATCACTTGGGTGCACCCATATTCAGCCCAGTATTGGTTGCTGTTGTGTCGAAGACTAGTCCCTGGATCATAGGTTTGAGGAGGTTCCATTCCTCCAGCGTTTGGACACATGCATTGCACTGCTCCACTCCCGTGCCACTGCTGATCTTAGGGACAGCAAGAAGTTGCTTTGTTTCACCACCAGTCACCAAGATGGTGACGCGATCCACAAGCTTTTTATTGCCAGCGATATCTGGAAGCAGTTTACCGTCCCAGTGGAGAAGCAGTGGGCTGTCCGGCGAGAAAACAGCCTGTTGAGTAGTTGCTACCGCCTCATGAGTGGTGACCCATGCTCACTGAATGGTGTTCCTGGATAGCACCACAGACTCCAGGCCGACTGAGCGCTTGCATGATGGCTCCTACGATGAACATGGCAGCGCGGTTAGGGAGTTTCACTCCATCGAGCACGGCAGCTACTTTCTTGGTCACTGGTCTGTTTCAATTTCTTATTCCATGGCTGATCTTGACTGGATGTTGATGGAGCTTGGAAATCATCTTCAGACTCCGTCGATATGGAGGGAGGAGCTACAGCTGTCAGCAATGGTGGAACTAGATGGAACAGCCATATTTGCCTGTTGGGCGCTCAACATGCTTTTTTCCTTTCAAGCACTGGCCTGATCACTCCTGAGGTGCTTGTGAGTCTCCTTATTCGTCAAGGTCTTGTCGATCCCAGACATACTCACACTCGAGAGATCCTGCTGTTGCATCCACAGGAACTGTTTGTCTTCTTCATCCGTCATAATACTGAGGCCATCTTTTCATGAGATGTCAAATAGTTTGGCGAGATTCTCCTTGAATTTTCTTTCCTTGATTCGGCACCTGTCTTTCAGTTTCAATCATTTTTTCTTCAACCCACAATATTCTTCATCGAGCTTCCGAAGCTTGCGCATGCCAGAGTCCACCCACTGGGTCAGAATTCGTGCTTTGTCCCAGATTGTCAGCGCTCTGTCTATGGTGGCCTTAGCACTGTCACCGATTGTGGATCCCTTCTGATGGTGAAACATGAAGTTCCTGAGAATAGCCCCGTTTGTTGGCAGGCCAGATCCCAAGATGTCCGGGTCTGGCTTACCCAGGAGCCAAACTTTCAGACTACTTCTTGTCATTGTCATTGTCTTGGCCTGTGGAATGGAAGATAAAATGGAAATTAGAGTTAAAGAACCTATACATATGTTTTATGTAGAATATAAAACAAACAATTTTAACAATTTTAATAAACTTTTATAAATTTAGAATTTTTTTTTAATTTTTAACAGTTTTAATAAACAATTCATTGTTCCAAATTGCTTATCAAGATCAGTGCAGTAAATGAATGATAGAAAAACTAAGCATAGTGTCCACCACTGGTGAAAAGTTTAACTTGCCATAAGTATTGGTGTGATTCACTGCGCGGCGTAACCCAGATGGCAGGAACACAAGAAAAAACATGTCTACACCTGCCAAGACTTCGCAACCAACTGAGCTAGTGGGAAGAGTGCATTGCTATATAGTGATTCTTTGGATATAGGTTTACAGTCTACAGTGGCATTGCTCGGCAAATGTTTATTGTAGAACATAATGGTGACCCAAAATTACTGAAATTACGGAATTTAGATATTTTTACCTTAAGGTTGCAACCTTTAAATATTGGCCATCTTCCTGATTTTTTGCATGAAGCCTTCTTTTTTTGATATGGAACAGGAATAGCCTTGTGGAGAATAGCAATTCAAACTTTATTTTTCAGTTAATTTTTGGGCTACCCTAATATATATATAATATATATATATATATATATATATATATAATATATATTATAATATATATAATATATATATGAATTTTCTGTAATTTTCCTGAATTTTTATGTTAAAATATGATTTTCTGTTTCAGTCACTTGGCAACACTGGTTTAGTCATTGTGATAGTTTGGCCTAAATTTTCTGTCATTTACAATTTTAATTGAAAACAAGTGACCATGAATAAAGAAGAAAATGGAAAACACCATATTTAATTATTTTACGAAGAAAGAGAAAATGGATGACCATGTAGAACCTGGGCAGATTTCAGGAAATCTACTCAATGTTTGCAATAGTTGTAAAATGCAAAATAAAATACCTTTTTATTAAATCTATTTTTTGGAAAAAAATGTCAATTTTTTTTTTTTTTTTGCAATTTGGCAGCGAAGATATCATTTTAAAAAAAAAAAGACCAAGAATAAAAAATGTTTATTTGATGTATGTAGACCATAATAAGTAATAAAAAGTCAGCTTATAGTTTATTATAAGGCTCAAAACTGAGTTTGAAATTAAGTAATAAAAAATTTTTTCAGACGACGAAGATTTATTACAGACTTGTTGGTCCAAAAAAAGACAATTTTCAAATCATATAAAAAATACATGTAGATAAACCAAAGGAGAAAAAATCTTTTAAAATATATGTACAAGGTACATACATAACCTCTCTTATATTTAGGGACAGAATATATTGACAATAAAAGTTTAATTTATTAAAGCGCTTATCAGAGTATAAAATATCTTCTAATACTACGTACACAAGTCTGAGAATTAATTAAGAGACAGTATTCTCATCCAGTGAATCCAAATTTTAGACACTAATAATATAATAATAAGAAAAAAGAATTTGAAAAGATTTTTATAACTTAAGTAGATACACAAATCTTAGATAAAAATTTTAGAAATATTATATAGACAATCTTAAATAGTATACGGTACATTCGATAGAATTTATTTTATCTTCTTTGAAAAGTTATTTAATTCTTGAAGCAGAAAAATGTATTGTATTCTTGTTCCTCCTCGTAAACTTGCTTCAATACTCCCAAATATATTTTCTGTTGGAACGTGACAAACATTATCTTGCGCAGGAAAAATGTATGAGGGACATACGCCTGAAGGATGGAGAAATTTTATCAGAAAATCATCATATTCACAGTCAAAGGACTGGACTAATCCGAGCCATAGTTTATTTTCATACATACAACCCACAAAAGAGCCTGTTTCAATTTCGTGTTGAGAGACAGTATTATGTTCTTGATCCAAAGCAGAAACTCTAATGAGCTCTCTTATTTCGACTGACTGTGCACTCTGAGAGAGTGGATAAACCTTCAACGAATTCTTGGAAATTGGGACGAAGCGATGTAATTGTTGAGTACCTTTGATAGAAGTAATAGGTTCACTCAGACGTTTTTGCAAAGAAAGCTCTACATCTACAACTTCTGCCTCAGAGACGTAAAAAAAGTCAATAGTGGTTAGGAATTCTTGAGAGCAGAAATTGTAGAAGTCCTCAGCTGTTAAGATTTGATGGTCGAGAGGCCGTCGTAAGCTTTCTCTGGCGACTGCTCTTTTTACCATTCCGCCAATACCGTCGCAGGCATTCTTCCCGTGGGATGTCACGAAAAAATTCCACTCAGCATGAATTTTGAAGTCTTCGAAATGATGGCATAAATTTAGAAAATTTGTTTTATTCTCATACTGAGCCGCGCATCCATCTGTGAAATAATGAATTTTAGTTAGGTTTGAATTTTGTTGTTGGATGCACAGGATTAATTTTTTGAGAAAACTATGAACCAGAATTGTATCATGCCTGCGACGGTTTGAAACGAAGCAGTAACTTTTGCAAATTAGTTTTCCTGCATTGTTTTTGGAATAATAAACGAATGGGTGCACTGTACATTGCGAGTTCTCCCAATGAAACCCCTGGGCACAATCTTGTACGATGAATGAGAAGTTTTCCACGAAATCACCCACCAAAACACCTTCATTTTCGGGCAGAGTTTCTTTTAGATTTTTGAAGTAACTTGACTGACATTTATTCGTGAAGTGGTCTCTTGTCAGTTGTGCAATTTTTTTGGTGAGTGATTCCACGTATTCCTCTGGAGTTTCGGTGATATCTTTTAACATACAGTGATCAACGGACACCCATTGTTTATATTTTATCTCTTCCATCGCCATGAAGTCCAAACTTTCCAAATAATTTTTGATTCCGACCTCTCGCGGGCATCTTTTGCATCGGTGCATCATACAATCTTCATTGTCCATGCCGCAGATGGATAAAGACATTAATTTTTTGTAGTCTAAATCTTTAATGCCTAACGCTGATATTTGTAGTTTCGGATTTTGGTGATGCGTACATACGCAGACACTGAGTTCCGCTTTGTCCCACAAGCACACACCACGATGGTCGAAGATGAGCAAAGGTACTAAAGCCTATTTTGGGATTTTCATCATTTTTTGCATATTCAGCATATAACTCTTTCAAGTTACACAATACCAGTCTTTTTTGTTTTTTATTTTTTCACCCTCTTCATTTATTGCAAACTTATAATCTTTGATTCCCAGGCACATCCTACTATATTCGTCATTTTCATAAAACTCCCGAATCATTTTTTTTCATTTCAGCTGTGATGACCTTCCCTTTCATCATGTTTCAAAGAATCCCAAACTGTTTTTGAAGATTGCGGCTCTTACGCACCATATACTTTGTTGCTCCAAAGAAGTCAGCAGTTTTTTCAATGGGATAGGGATACAATGATAGTATTTTTAACCTAAGATTGCGACCGTTATTTGCTTGAAATTTCTCCTTTAATTCTTCCATAACCTTTTGATACCTGAAATAAAGTGTATTTGACATTAAGTTTAATTTATATTTTTAATTAAACTTTTCATAAAATATATGTATATGTATTATATTGTCCGATTATAAAAATGTAAACAGATAAAACTTAATTAGTATATACTTCGATGACTATTAAATTTAATTTAAAATGTCAAATTTCAATAACTATGTCCAAAAAGTAGTCTTGCCTCTCTAAATCATCTTCCAAACAACTTTTTTGGATGGACCAGCTTCAGAATAGTCATAGGAGCCCCATAAGCAGCTTCAAACTTCGTTTAACCTTTTCCGTTATCGATCTGAATTTCGTAGAAGCCTTTATCTGTTTTTGTCCCGGCTTCAATCCAGCTGTAAAACAAATTCATAAATTTAGGTTGCGTGAAATAATCAAATATCAAATATTTTGTATATATGTACTATTCAAGTGCTGATGCTAATATTTAAAAACAGAAAACTATGAATTTGGCATTAAGAAACAAATGTCCTGAATGGAGTCTCTATTGTTTTATTACCTGTTTTAATAGGGCTTTCATCAAATAAAGGTAAAATATTGTTGCTGAGCAAATCTTTATTGAATTGCCTGTCTTGAACGACAAATTCTTCCAATGGTGGTGGATTTGTGGAATCACTACTACTTCACTCCATACATTCGTTAAGTATGTCTGGCTCAGGTATTGGTGCAGGTTCCAGCTCTCTGGATGAACGTTGAACATGTTCTAATACAATTGGCTTCTTTTTAATTGTGACATAGCAATTGCTGCATAGTAATTGATTTTCTTCCAAAATTCCATAGCTTGCAGCTGCCATGGCAGAGTTTACTTTTTGATGTTACAGAAAATTCTTCTTGAGTGTTTTTTCATAGGATTGCAACAAAATTGTGTGTTTTGAGACATTTTAAGGGTTAGGTAAATTTATGTATATGTACTAGAAAATTAGGTGTATATACTGAAAATCTGGAAAGAAAGCAAAAAATTATTAAAATTGAGGATTTTTTTTTAGTCATTTTTTTTCATAATAATCATTGATAAGCTGACTTTTTATTACTTATTATGGTGTACATACATGAAATAAACATTTTTTATTCCTGGTCTTTTTTCAAAAAATGATATCTTCGCTGCCAAATCGCAAAAAAAAAAAAAAACTTTCCAAAAAATCATAATTTTGTTTTTGTTACCCTAAAAAAATGATACATATTTAGAAACCAGTTAATTTTACATATTTTATCATTTAAGACTTACTACACTACCACAATTAGGAGCTGAGATATTTACGTTTGAAAATTATTGGTTTTTTCATTTGACCAAAATTTGGTCAAGCCATAAAATTTGACCAACTTGGCCAATTTTCAAAAAAATTCAGAAATTTGTAATTTGGACCTAAACCAACCCTCACACCAAGTTTCATTGATTTTGAAGAGGTTACCATGTACTTCATTTGTCTATTTCTCGTAGAATTACCCTAATGCAAATACTGTACATATTGCAAAATTTTAGAACCTTAATTAATTATAATCATTGTTAATTTTTGCTCCTTTTTCTGGCATCATTGCACTCATGGATTCCTGTGGGCAGGGCCAGATTAACCCATAGGCTAATACAGCTATAGCCTTAGGCCCTCAATTTTGTTCAGGGCTACCAACCAAAAAGAGTATGTGTTGCAAGCATGGCCGTAACTACCTATGAGGTCACCGAGGTCCGGACCTCGGTAATTATTTCCTAAAAAAAAAAAAAAAAAGTGAACCATTCTCCATGTATGAAACACATATTACCGCTTTTCTTTTGAAAAGAGGGAGTGTCGAGCGTTTTGTGTTTAGTGTATAGCTTGGGTTGTTTGTAGATGTCATTTTGGTCTGAATTTTGCTCATCCCGCCGCGCTAGTGATGTGAGTCATTTTTTATTGTGGTTTTTTTTGTCATTTTTTTTGTTTAAAACGAAGGTAGTCTGTTTTTTTTGTTTTTTATTGTTTTAAACCTATTCCATATTTTTCTTCCTTTAATCTAATAAGTATATTAGTATTACCTATAATTTACTATACTACCATGCTTATACGGTTATACCTAGTATATATACTATATAGTCATCTTTTAGAAAAATTGAATCACGCAAAAAGTATATAATAGAAAGGAAAAACAAACCCTCATTTTTTATGTATATATGTATATATGTATATATATTTTTTAACTAGAACATAAAACATTCTTCCTCGTTTCAAACAATATACATAATTGTGATTGGCAAGAGTACCAGTATATATATTCCAGATAGAAAAGGAAAATATTCACCTTTTTTTGAACCTTTTTGTTAACCTAATGTTGTTTTAACCTTCATTTCCATGGAAGAATCATCACTAGATTGGGTAGAGCATATATGCTAGTTTCAATATCACAGGTACTGGTATAATATACATAATAAAAAACATAATACTGGTATAAAACAATATATATAATTGTGATTGGCAAGAATACCAGTGTGTGTGTATATATATTCCAAATAGAAAAATAAAAAAAATAAAAATATTCATCTCTTTCTTTAACCTTTGTGTTAACCTAATGCTGTTTAACTTTCATTATCTGATTCTATTTCCATTGAAGAATCATTATCACTAGATTGATTAGAGCATATAGTTTCAATATCACAGGTACTGGTACTTATTGCAGATTTGGATGTTGACGAAGCCAATGTAGCACCATGTTTTACTTCACTTTCTTGGAATTTTGCATTTTGGGATATAAATACAAGCTTTGCTGCTCTGTCTGTGCTTAATCAGTTTCTTTTGGCTGTATGGATATTACTGTATGTGCTAAATGATCTTGGAGGTAATGAAAGGGCGAAATAGAGGTGTATGAGTTTGTGTAGGTATATATGTGAGTATGCGTGTGTATGTATCTGGAATTCTGGATGTATGCGTATGTATGGGGTATATAATAGATATAAATATGTGTATATAAGTATTTATGTATATATTGGTATATATGTATATGGGTGTATGTGTATGTATATATATGGATGGTCTCGGGGGGAAAATATGTCATCGCGGGTCTAAAGGATAGTTAAGTAGGAGATTCAAAATCCGAGGCATGGATGGGAGAGTCCTGGAAAGGTTGGACAATGGGCAGTCAGCTCGCAGTCAGCTCCCAGCCAGTGTTCTCGCAAGTTTAACGGATCTCAAGATACAAGACTTTCAGTGCAAGAAAGAGGCCAGTTTTTTCTGTAAATAGGCTGAAAAGGGCATTCTATACTGGTACCATATGGCCTGTTTTATTATTTATTTATTTATTTTTATAATATATATCATTGCAAAAGTATACCTTATAATTAAATTGGCAATATCTATATTAATTATTAAAAAAAATGAAAAAAATAAAAAAACAATAAAAAACAAAAAAAATGACAAAAAAAAAAAAAAACAACATGGACATAAAAAAAAACGGTTTTTTAACATCACTACGCCGCGCTCGAAAAAATCTGGACCTCACTAATTTCTAAACCCTAGTTACGGCCCTGGTTGCAAGTTGTAACACATACTCTTCTCAATTGGTAGCCCTGAAGCCAGGAATGTATAAACAAAAGATGAAATTTTAGAGGTAAGTTGATTTTTGGTTTGGCTCATGTTTGCATTGGTTATTTCATAGGAAGAACATTGCATAGCAACTTGATACACACACTTCACGTTCCTTGGTATGCATATTTTTGAGATAAAAGATTATAAAAGTGATGTTGACAATTATGAGAGAGTTACACACATTAGAATCCTGGTCCACAATTGAGTACCATGGGCACTCCAGCAGCCATTTTTACGTTTTCTATGAATCATTCATAGAAAAAGTAAAAATGAATGGAAAATGAACAAAATTGTCATAGTTTGCGTGATTAATCATTAATGTATGTGCCATTACCAATTATGAATTTATGTTGCATATATTTAGGCCATTCCTTCCCATTAGCCTTACACCCTCCATACCCTTAATCCAGGCCTGCCTGTGGGTCCACTGATGACAGTGCTGGGGGGATAATCTCCAAATGATTGTTGGGTTTTTTTTTTCTCTTTATCAGTGACTTGTTTTTGGCTGGGACATTTGCTTATTGAAGTGAATTTGGACAAAGCTTTTTCTTCTCCAATACCTGCACAAATGCTGAAACCAGTATTCACATATTTTTTTGTTATAAACATTGCTTTTGTTTGCCCTGATTGAGCCAAGAATACCTTTAATGATTGTGATATGACATGGAGTTTAAAATGACACATCTGGGACTTATCAGTTTTATATGATTTGGGTAAACACTCATTGACCTTGCCCGAGTGACTAAGATTCTTTTTTTTTTTTTGTATTAGTTATGCAAGTTCCTTTTTTTTTTTTTTGTAAATCTTGTCTCCTGTGTGTGGTAATGGGCTGGTGATGGCCAATAATTTAATGGTTTTATTTTATGTTGACATTTTTGTGCGTGGTATGGGACTAATGATGTTTGTTTCTTTTGTAGTAATATTTTTTTCCCAAGTGCTTAGTTGGGTCTGAATACACATTGGTGTATGATCAATAAAAATTTTTCATATTTTCTTTAGTTACCTATAAAAACTTGCCTGCTGATGCAGTTAACCTTTAAGTGTTATTTTTGTTTCATTGATTAAATTAAGCAAGGGACACTTTACTTTTCTTAAATCCTCCCACCATAAGTCGAGGAATAAGTCTTTAAAAGAGGCAGACTGGCTATGCCCCAGAGATCTTAAAGGTGAGAACCCAGTTGCAAGTTGGTAGAAGCCATCTATCTGACAATCTGAACCACACTAAAATTGGGAACTTCCTCACCTCATTCCTCCCATCTTAGCAGTGTGGGTGGTGCTGAAGTCAAAGGATTTATTTTTACTCAATTGAAGGCCCTCTGGGTGGTCCTCACTGGCAGTTCAATCTCCCATCTCAGCAGCAGCTGCCATGACCCGACTAACAGAGTATCTGGTAGGTGAGTAATGCAAACGCATTCTTACAAGAACCACTTGCTGGCATCGCACCCCCATTTCAACGTAAGAAAATTAGAAAATTGGTGTTCTTCCACTTTCCCGCATTAAATTAATTCAGTTAATTGAATACCTGGTTAGGTAAACTGTACGCTCTTGACATTTGGTTGTGATATTTTTGTTGAAACTAATAAAAATATAAACTTAACCTAACTACCATAATCATCAAGAGTGTACAGTTGACCTAACAAGGCATTCAATTAACCATAAATTAAATTAACGCGGGAAAATGGAAGAACACCAAACAGCAGGGTTGCTACATTGTTCAATTGTAGCTAATTAGAATGCTTTGGCATGTTGATTATTTCAAGGAAGCTGATTTATAAAATGATTCTTAAATTATGCAATGTGTAAATAAAGATTATGAGAAATTGAAAAGTTTTATTGGCCTTTTAAATGGTGTCCAGACTACAGACACAAATAGAGTACAGTAAAACTAATGAATGCTAAATAAAGGTGTATATATATATATATATTATTCACAAGTATTACTTGATCTTAAATGCTTATGAATTCTCATGAATGCTTATGAATTACAAATGAATATCCTGGTCTTAAATTTTGGACCCATTTAATAAATTCTTTATTCTCTACAACTACAAATGGAATATTTGTTGAAGAGAAAAATCTAGCCATTTGCAAATCTAGTTGTTCTTTTTGATCTACAGTTGTTCTAACCACATATGGCATTATCTGACCTTGCATTTTCTTGGCTGGAGTAGAATGAAAAAATGGTATGGAAGATTTAGAAGTGGTTGTTCAAAGTGAATGAAGTCTCACTACTGTGAATTGTAGTGTCATCATGAACCAGGCTTTCATATGATTTGCTTGAAGAGGGTCTACTCTCAAAACTGCCATGTCAATGTGTAGGAAGAGGAGTTGCTGATGTAGCTGTATTTGTAAGCTCATCTGCTTCATCATCACAAGCCTGTACCCATTTTTTATTACATCGATTTAAGTGATGTTTCACTCATTCTATTTTTTTTGAAAATACACATCTGCAGTATTTGCACCAAACTCTATTTGGTTGGTCACTCAACATTTTTACTTCATCCCATTTAGTAGCTTTAAGTCTGCCACCAGTATGTGCAGGTCTAACTTTAGGCATTATTAAGTAGATATTAATTAACTAAAACTGATCTTTGAAAAAAAGATGTTCAAAAATAATAATAATAATGTCTACTATCTAGGTCTGTAAACAAATTGCAATAAAAATTCAGAAAAACACGCTACCGTGTTGAGTAGCGTGTTCATTCAAAATAGAACAAAAGCCATACTTTATATTAAATGAAAACACACTACATTTCAACAGCACACTGCTATCTTCTTCAGTTGAAAGTTACCTTAAAATTGAAACAAAATATATAAATTCTAAAAATCATAGCTATAACTTTAATTTAAATTATGAAACCCAAAAACCCATGGGCTTTTGGTTTTTGGTGAAAAACTCAGGTTTTTGCCAACCCTGTTTCATTATGAACCTTATATCTAATACTGTATCTAATTTATCTATCTTCTAATTGGCTACCTATATCTAAAAATAAATCATGTTTCTTTTCAGCTTTATAATTTAAATAATTTAAGTAATACCTAATATTGATTATTCATCAGTATGTTCAGCATCTTTTGACCTTAGGTGGCGGTAGATTCAAACCAACATTTCTGCCTTTTCTTTCCCTAACCTATTTTGCATTTTACTCCATACCAAGCCAAATGTTGAAAAAATCTTTCCAATGATCCGGAACTGGCCGGACAACTATGAATAGATCTCATAAATTTAGCAAAACCTAATGGTAACTTGGTCTCTTTTTTTTTTTTCTTTCATTTCAACAATTTTCCACCAATTACTAACTGATGTAGAGCTCACTATACTATCTTTGAATAAATAAGGAAGAAAAATTAGTGCATCTTTTAAGCAGAATGCATAATATTCTGAATGTATTCTTGCCTCATTTTCAAAACATTCCACTTTTCTTTTACTGCATTTTTCAAGTGATACTTTTTTTGCAATAATTGCATAGTACTCTAGTAGGCTGATCCTTAATAAAGTCACCTCGTCCCATTCACTAGCTTTAGATCTTCCACCTCTATAACTCTGAGTTTGGCATCTTAAAAATTTAAATTTGAGTTATGTCTAAATAAAGCTGAAATCTGCTGTTAAGAAATAAAGGAAATATCTAAAATTAAAATGGAGAAAATTCTAATATGTCATTATTAATAACACCAGTCTGCATGAAAATTGATTTCTTTATTTTGAGTTGTGATTCTGAAGCAGTTCGCTGCGCTGAATTAAAAAATGCTACCAGTTTTTTTCTATCACCCACAGTTTTAAAGTTATTAGCAAAACAATTTTGGGGCATTTTGTAATATTTTACCTTTTTTATCTTTAATTAATTTCGTTTTTTCAGATAGATAATTCTAACATTACATCTTTAAAATTTTAATAATGGCTTCTAGAGGATGTACTAGAGGTGGACCGAATATTCGCATCATTTTGAACATTCGCATTCGCATTTAGATGTGCGAATATGCGAATGCGAATATTTCGTGCTATAAGTAATGCATTAGTTTTTTTTCATTATAATTGTCGCAGAAACGGTTGGTGCGAAAATGAAACTGTTGGATGCTGCCACGTCTGTTTCCCGCAGTGTGTCGCTGTGTGCGTATGAGCGACGTTTTTTTCCTGACTAGCGGCAGATGCAGCTGTAGCTGTCTGAGAGGGGTCGGTGTGCAGGAGCCTGGCGAGTCAGTTACCCACGAGCCTTGGCTGAGTGAGGGTGCGTGCAAGTGTCCGTCTATAACCCTGTGCCCCCAATTCATTGTGTCAGGTGCTTTGTGATGGCGTCCTCCAGTGCCGTTTGGGACTATTTTGAGTTAGTATCAAATGATATTGCTAAGTGTAAGCTTTGTAAAGCCAATTATTCGCGAAAAGGAAGAACGACATCTGGATTGCGTAATCATCTTAACAGCAAACACCCTGCAGAGTATAAGAATATGAGTAAGACCGAAGAAGAAGCGAAAGAAAGTAGCAAGAAGAGGAAGGCATCTCCAACACCAGCTGCGAGGATGAAGCAAGCTACTCTTGAAATGTGTCTTGAAAAGACAAAATTGTGGGATGTGAACAACGCAAAAACAAAGAGCATGGACAGTAAGACTGCAGAAATGTTAGTAATGGATGATCTTCCATTTTCTCACGTGGAAGATATTGGCTTTGTGCGGCTCATGAAAGAAGCGGCGCCATGTTATCCACTGCGCCAAAGAAAGTATTACAGAGATAAAATTTGTGAGACAATGTATGATTCTGTCAGAAGTACAATTGGAGACAATATCAGCTCCCTCAAACAATCATCGAAACTGTCCTTCACCACCGATGAGTGGTCCGATACACAATCAGGTGTTTCGTTGCTGTCACTGACCAGTCACGCTGTGGACAAAGAATTCAAACGTCAGAGTTTTGTGCTCTGCGCTGAACCCCTCTCTGAACATCACACAGGGGAATATCTCAGCCAAGTGTTTGACAATTTGTTGGAGAAGTGGAGTCTGTGCGCAGATGATGTTCACTGCGTCATGAGGGATGCAGGTGCTAATATGAAAAAAGCGTTGTTTCTTTCAGGTGTTAACAACACCAACTGTGCCAGTCACCAATTGCACCTTGTTGTCAAAAATTCTCTGTCATCTCAGAAAGCAGTCGTTGAAGTCATCTCAAAATGTAGGTCAATTGCGACACATTTCAATCATTCAACCATGGCCCAAGAAGAGTTTAAGAAAATTCAGGCTAGAATAAATGCTCCACTGCTTTCTGTGATTCATGACGTTCCTACTCGTTGGAATAGTACTCTGCAAATGATGATCAGAATGAAAGCTATCAATGAACCTCTCTGCTTGTATGCCACTGCAACCGGTAAGATCAAACCTTTAACACTTCAAGACAATTCAACTCTGGACAAATGCATTACTCTACTCCAACCATTCGAAGATATCACAAGAATATCAGCAGCAACTCATCATCAATAGCGGACGTCATTCCTCTCGTGACCACTCTGAAGAAAGTATTGATGTCCAGTTTGTCCACAGCTGAAGAAAGTCATGGGATCAAAGCGATGCGAGAAACAATGTTATCAGAAATAACAAAAAGGTTCGATTCAGCAGAAAACAACGACTTGTACTACATTGCTACATTTTTAGATCCTAGATACAAAGTAAAATTTTTCAGCTCTTCTTTTGTTACGGACAGGGTTAAAGTAGAGGTTGGATTAAAATGTGAAGCACTTAGTAAGGAAAAGACAGATTCTCAATCTCCAGGCCTTCGTGATGAAAAACCGTGCGATAAAAAACCATCCACGTCTGTCGCCGAAGCTATGAAAGAAATCCTTTCCTCGAGCAGTGACGATGAGTCTGGAGAAAGGATTTCAGAATGATCTTCAAAGAATCTAGACAAGTATCTCAAGGAAAAATGACTGCCAACTGACGAAAATCCTCTGGAATGGTGGAGAGTGCATGCCGAACAATTTTCAGAGTTGTCGCAATTAGCAAGGTGTTTTCTTGCTTGTCCACCATCCAGTGTTGCGAGTGAACGCCTTTTCAGTGGTGCCGGTCTAGTGTACGATACAAAATGCTCCAAACTATCAGTGGAGAGAGCGGAAAAACTACTATTCCTAAAATATAATCTACCAATAGTAGAATTCAAGTACGAAAGAGTCAACCAGTGAGTGCCTAAACTATTTCTTTATCAATACCATTATCGGAAGATTGGGAATACTCTTCACAATGAATGAAATGTCTTATTTCTCTTGCCGACTAAACGATGCTCCGTGGCATTTATAAAGAAATAGTCATCCTCTTTCAAGGGTGGAGGTTGGGGAAAGAGGTTGGTGGGATACATTATAAGAGTGGGTCCTCGTCCCGTATCCTGGTAACATAGAAAATTCAATGGAATTTATTCCTATTTAATTTTCTATGGCGAAACTCTTACAAGTTAACATTTAAAATTTTAAATACCTCAATTCTAATGATGAAAAATGAATATATTAATTCTAATAGTAATTTTAGTAAATATTTGCATTCGCATTCGCGAATATTAAAATAAAATATTCACATTCGCATTCGCGAATATCACAAATTGACATTCGTTCCACCTCTAGGATGTACCCATAGTCCAGACATATTTTTTTATATTTGTGGTCGGTATGTTCTTGTAAAACAAAGGACAAATCTAACGACCTTCATTAAGAGAGCTTATCATGCTTATTTTGGAATTAAATTAGATCAAGACAAAAGTTGGGCTCCACACAAGGTTTGTCTTACATGTGTTGCGGCACTAAGGAATTGGAGCAAAGGTAAAAAGAAAAGTTTGCCATTTGGGATCCCTATGGTATGGCGCGAGCCTAGAAACCATACCAACGACTGCTACTTCTGTTCTTGCAATGTTAAAGGTTATAATGCAAAGAATAAAGAGAGCCTTCAATACCCGAGTCTTCCATCTGCAATAAGGCCGGTACCTCATGGTCCAGAAGTTCCTATTCCCCACCAACCCGAGAGTCTGGATCAATACAATTCAGATTCTGATTCAGCTCCAAATCCAGACAATGATGATGTTTATGAACAGCCAACAGCTGACCGAGATCCTCCTAAACCATTAACCCAAGCCGAACTAAATGACTTAGTCAGGGATTTGAATCTGCCTAAGGACTCTGCAGAACTTTTGGGGTCTAGATTGCAAGAGAACAATTTATTGGCATCCGACACATACTTCGCTTGGTACAGAAATCGTGAGAAAGACTTCGTGCCTTTTTTCAAAGAAGATGGTCCCTTGGTATTTTGCAAGGACATCACAGGATTAGTGTGCAAGCTAGGCATCGAATACCAAACCAGTGACTGGAGGTTGTTTATAGATTCCTCTAAAACCAGTCTAAAAGGAGTGTTACTGCACAATGGTAACAAATATGCATCAATCCCAGTGGCCCATTCTACTCATTTAAAAGAGACCTATGATAACATGAAATTGCTTCTGGAAAAAATTCAGTATCAAAATCACAGATGGATATTGTGTGGGGATCTCAAAGTCCTTTGCATGTTACTTGGGCAGCAATCAGGATACACTAAGATGCCATGTTTCATCTGCGAATTGGATAGTCGAGCACATGACCAGCACTGGAAGAGGAAAACTTGGCCTCCTAGAGAGAATCTTACCCGAGGATCAAAGAACATTTTACATGAACATCTAGTTGAACCAAATAAAATCCTCCTACCACCCTTGCACATTAAGTTAGGCTTGATGAAGCAGTATGTCAAAGCATTGAATAGAGAAGGTGAGTGTTTCAAGTACATTTGTTCAAAATATCCAAAGATTAGCTACGAGCAAATAAAGGAAGGTGTTTTCATAGGTCCTCAGATTAGAAAGTTATTGACAGACGATCATTTCCTGAACACAATGACCAATAAAGAAAAAGAAGCATGGCTTGGTTTCAAAGATGTTGAAAACTTCTTGGGAAACTACAAAAGCCAAAATTATGAAAGACTGGTGGAAAATATGCTTAAAATGTTTTGCGCCTTAGGCTGCAACATGAGCCTGAAAGTTCACTTCTTATTTTCGCATCTTGACCATTTTCCCGAAAATCTCGGAGATGTCAGTGAGGAGCAAGGGGAATGATTTCACCAGGACATCAAAACCATGAAAAGATGATATCAAGGAAGATGGCATACAAATATGATGGCGGATTACTGCTGGTGTCTGCAACAAGATCAGCTTAACGCACAGCATAAGAAAACATCAAAGCAGCACCAGTTTAGTCATCATTAGTCAGATCTACCTTCGTAGTCTTAAGTCTTTGGAATAAGTCCTGAAATGTTTGCAAGTAAAGAAGGTAAATATATTTTGTTTCTTTCAGTTATTTTTTTTTTCTTTCATAAACAAGCAATATGCTTGTCCAAGAGCTAGGAGCTATTTAATTCTGCTTTAATTAGGTTTTACTCTATCACCTAAAGATTTCATGCTACAAGGGGTGTTGTAATACCTCATCTGTCCCCAAATGTTAACCACCCATTGATGGGAGGGGAGAGAGTATTTTGCTGGGAACAGGACTGGTTGTTATATATATTTACCCTACATTATTATGTAAGCGTTACTGTAGTCTATAACAACAAAATTTATGGTTAAGCATGTGCAATCCAATGTTGGTCTCGATAAGATGGTTCACATTTGGGGATAAATGGGGGATTTATGACACCCTGTAGTAAGAAAACCATACGTGATAGGGAAAAACTAACTATATTTTTGAGATCAGTGCACTCAAATTATATAGAATCACCAACTAGTTTGTAAAAATCGATCGACAAGTTTTCAAATGTGTACTGGTGTAATCTCTCATATCTGAACTTTCTGTGAAATAAAGGTCTTTTTAATATATATTGTAGATTAGATAAATAAATTAATAAAATATATAATAGATATATTAGGCACTACATAATTATCGAACCTTTCTAAAAATATTTTCAACCCATCAAAAAACCAAAAACCTAGTTGGGTTTTTTGTGAAAGTGACCTTAAAACTGAAACAAAATATATAAATTCTAAAAATCATAGCTATAACTTTAATTTAAATTATGAAACCAAAAAACCCACCCAAAAACCCATGGGCTTTAGGTTTTTGCCAAACAGCCTTCTAAGACTTGATCTATGAAAATACTTTTTCAGTCAGAGTAGTAGATTTTTGGAATGACTTACCATATAATGTGGTAAACAGTAGTTTGTTAGTTAACTCCAAGAAAAACTTGGACACTGTCATGAATAAAAGTGTGTTTGTAGATTATAAAGTGTATATTCTTAAGCTTAAGTTATGTGGACTATTTTTATATAGTAAATAGTTGTATGTTAATTAGCCAACTTGAGATTGATGTTTTGCAAGATTTTGTTATTATTATAAAATATAGCTCGTGACTTGGTTAACTTCCAGACAAGGGGTCAATTACTGGGTTTCTATTACTATTGATTCCTTCTATTACAATTACTTTAATTTTCATCTATTACTATTACTTTTGTATGTGGGGTACTTCACTCATTTGAAAAGGATCTTTATGTCTATTTAAATGCAATTAGAAGTACAGGAATACCCCACTTTACGAATTATTCCGTTCCTAGCGCCCGTTCGTAAAGCAGGTGTTCGTAAAGCAGAGCATTATTTCCCATACATATAATGTTATATTTTGGGTTACGTTTTTTTCTTAAAAAATCGAAAAAAAAAGGTTATAAAACAGCAAATTTTGCAGAAAAAAATGTTTATTAACATAGAAATGAAAGCAATGAACAAAGAAATAATACAAACGAAAGTAATGAACAAAGAAATACAATAAAAATGTAAGCAATGAACAAAGAAATAGTACAAAACATTACATATGCAAATTTAGTTTTCATTAATAGATGCGTCAGTAGACATGCTTTTGGATTCGTTTCTTCTGATTAACGTCACAGTCTTTACTATCACTCTTTCGTTTTGGCATAATTGATGATGGGTACTGTAATTGCAATGTACGAAAAGAATATCAGTGAAACACTTAACGTGCGCGAGAGTGAATAAAGCACAAACTCTCTTGTCAAAGCGCACATATAAACTGACAACAGCTGCGTTGCCACAGTGCAAAGTGAGCTAAAAGCGAGCTAACTTGGCACCACTGTAATGCAGAATACGTAATAGAGTACAGTACAGTATGGTATGTGCGACGTAAGCATATTATTTTTGTCTTAAAATCGAGCTAACTAAGCACTGCTGTAATGCAGAATATTAGATTGTGGTATGCGCGACGTACGCATTTTATTTTTGTCTTTTATATTTCTTCATTTAATTTTTTATTTAGCGCAAATACAATTTCGTAAACCCAGGGTTTCGTAAAACGAAGCATCGTAAAGCGGGGTATTCCTGTAGTGTGTTAACAAAAACTATTTTAGACTCAAGTACAAACATTATACAAGAGGTCCATAGAAGATTAAGAGATAGTTGTCTGGAGCATTGACTAAGTAGGGCAGTGAATCACTCTGTATAATGAATATACAAATACAACTATCCAACCATGAGGTGGTGTGCCAACTCTCACTAACATAAGTAAAGCTATCACCAGGAAGATTACACATGGATGAATGGGTCAAGTTATTATCTTCACAGAAGGCTTTTAAGTGGTTGCTAAACAAAGATTTATCATTAAGCACATTAGCATTAAAGTCACCAATAATAGCTACACATGTCGTATCCAACTCATCAATAATACTGCTGACCTGCCCCAATTTAATGAGGTAATCATCTTCATTATCAACTGCCTAAAAAGGCATATAGATACACAAAATTACAAATTTTTTATTGTCTACACAAATTTCTATTCTAGTATTTCCGCGTTTAGGGAAATGCCTGAATAGTGAAACTGCTGCCAAAGTAATTGACTTCTATCATTCGCCAGATGTGAGTAGACAAATGCCAGGGTTGAAAGACTATGTTTCTGTAAAAGGAGCTGATGGCAAGTGGGAAAGAAAACAAAAATCGCTAATCTTATGCAGCCTAAAAGAAGCATTTGGGCTTTCTAAAACAAACCATCCAACAATTAAAATAGGATTTTCAAAATTTGCAGAGCTTCAGCCAAAAGAACGTGTGTTGCCGGGTGCAAGTTATGTTGATGCCTCTTTTTTTCATGGTTTCACCCAGCTAGACAAGAATCGGTTCTTATAACTCAATTGATAAAAATAAAGGAATAGGTTATTTTAATATACATATTAAAAGGCAAATTGTCTTAAAAATAGCAGACATTATAGATCTCAGTGAGACAAATCTAATGGTACTTTTCTCAACACTAGCTCAAACAGTTCCAAAGAAACAGCACTCCAAAGTTTAGTGGAAAAAGGTACTTGGTCAAAATGGAGGTAGGTATGGTCCACTGAAATGGCTGTAGCATCTATACTAACTTAATCAACACTAAAAATCTTGTTCTAGGTTAAGGTAGACATGTGTATCCAAAATTGGGGGAAAGGAGAAAAAAATTGGTTGTGACATCAAATGACCTACACAAGGTCAAAGGTCAAAAATAAGAGCAACTGTTTTTTTTTACCACTGAGGTAAAATATGAATAGAAACAAAGTTGTAGATCTGCTTAAAAGCTTTAAAATAGTGTTTAAATGGTCTCTGTAAGTGCAATAGGAGCCGAGATATTTCATGTTGAAATATGGTATGACCTTGGAAATTGACCATTTTTTACAAAATTCAAATGGCCATATCTCCAGAACCATATGACCTAGTGCTGAAACAAGTTCCATTCTGTTTTTCTCACTGAGATCTATGGGACTCCAATAAACCTTAGCCCCCCCCCACCAGCCCATGGCCTAAACCATTACAGTAAAACTAAACAACTAAACATACCTTACAAGAGAGAATTTAATCCTGCATTTAATGAGAAAAAATTAAAACTTGGTGTTCCTGCCATTGTCTTCCAAGACAGCCTGAATTCACTTTGGGTAGCTTGCCAAAAGTGACGTGAATAGATCTTGATCATTACACAAATTTGCTAAAACAGTTTCAATGTGTTATGTCATTGTATCCTTCAAAAATTGATTTGCTGCAGGTTCTTGAAACAAGACACATTCAACCTTGTCCTTTATAACTGATCCAATGTGTTCACAGATGTTCAGGTCAGGGGAATTTCCTAGCCATTCTTCACTTCCAAAGAAATTGATCTCATGGTTCTGCAGCAACTGTTGAGTGGCTAATGCCTTAAAGCAGGGGGCCTTATCGTGCAGAAGTGTGACCTGATCAACATCCATAACATTGTTTGGGTTTCTTAGAAAAGGAATGACATGCTGCAATACAATAATATCACAAAAATACTGTCCATCCCAACTCTGACCATTTGGCTTCAGCACCCACATCAGCTTCTTTGCAGTGAACAAAACAAACACACCAACACAGTCTGGACTTTTTAATAATTCGCGATAATGTTCATTGTCATTGATTTCATCTGGTGTTGTGGCCCACACTCGATCATTTTGGTAGTTAGGCCGACGTGTTACGTAAACAAAAAATTCATCGGAGATGGCTAAATGCATGAAATCATCCACATCCCAATCTTCAAGATAATGGGCAAACCACATTCTGTCATCGATGTTAAGTTGAGTTTTTCTTGGCTTTGGAAGTTCATGCCAAGGCTTTAAACCTTGCCTATGACGGTACAGTCAAATGATCTCACCACTAACAATCTTTCCTCTCAACACTTCGATCTCTCTAGAAAGTTTAGCACAGCTGTTTTTCCACTTGTGTACCGTTTTCAATGATGTCCTTTGTTTCCTGAGAGTGGCAAATTTGGGCACCCAGATTTGGTTGTATCCATTTCACATTCATCCAAAGTTTTATTCCAATTTCTTATGATGAAGTCCTCACTTCTTCGCAACTTTTTGGCAACCCATGAGCCTGTTATAAAGGTGGCTCCAGCATCACAAGCTTCCTGAAATGTTATTGCTTGTATGCAATCTATCACATGTTGCCTCTCTGAATCACTAATTAATTGAAAAGCCATTATATTATCATTTTATCAGCTAGAGTAATTTTAATACCTGCAATAAATAAAGAATTTTATATATTTTTATAATCACTAAAAACTATTTTGATATAAGTAAACATGTAAGCTGCAAATAGGGGGTTCTTTGGAACCCCTTACAAGTGTGCCAATTTTCAAAAAAATTGGTGATGGTCACATTTTTTCAACCCAAAATTCCGTTGAACTGACATGGAATGACCCAAATACATTTTTCTAGTGTATTTTGGTGTGCTTTGTTCAAATATAACCTTCATTTCTTGTGCAAATGAACAGAAATACGTGTTTGGGCCACGCAATGACAACTGTATTTCTGTTCATTTGCACAAGAAATGAAGGTCATATTCGAACAAAGCACACCAAAATACACTTAAAAAATATATTTTTTACTACATTTTATACAATAAAGCATAACCTAACATGTTTATGTTATGAGATCTCGTAAATGTGCAAAACACCTCAAAATTAACCAGAAAAGTTTGCTCTTGTCATTTTTGTTTAAACTAACAAAAATATCATGACTTAACCTAACCAATCATCAAGGGTGTACAGTTGACCTAACCAAGCATTCAATTAATCATCTAGGGCACATGACAAATCAAGTTCTCAAAGTTGAAACCACACAAATGGCATGTCATAAAATCACAACCACCACCAAACTGAATCCAATTAGAAAAAAAAAATAGCCAAAACAGAAACCAACAAACTCATTAAGTCACAGAGTAACATGATGTCATACCACCCTGACTACAAATACACTAAATATATATAGTATATTTATATTATCATCATCATCATCTTCTACAATAGTTTGCACAAAAAATGAGTGACAAATTTGAATAAAGTGACTAAAACTACTTCATAAAAAGTTATTTTGATTTACAGGTCCAGCCCATGTCATTTAAAACATATTAACCGCAACAGTAGTTCACTCACAATTTCTGAAAGTCCCATTTCAGTTTGGTAAATCTTAAGATGTTTTAAGGAAAATATCACAACTTAAGGTAACCAGTCATCAATGGCACACAGTTGACCTAACCAGGCATTCAATAATTTTCCCATAGGTTTCAATTAATTTTATTAATGAAAACCTAGATAGGAAAATTATTGAATGCCTGGCTAGGTTTAACTGTACACCCTTGATGATTGGTTAGATTACCTTTGGTACCTTTGGTTAGCTTCCACCCGAATTGTTCATTCTGACGAAGGTCAAGCTTTTCACTCCACCTTAGACCTACAGTTTAACGTGGAATCCGAACCACACCCCATCAGCGGCCCAGCATCGTAACCACTAGGCCCCCTAGGGTACCCATTTACCTACCAACCACTTTCTTTATTGTGTGGAAGGATGAACAGCTGGGTTTTGCTGCGCGCCGGCTGCCATCGGGTCTCAAACCCGGGGCCGATGGATTCGTAGTCAGCGACGCTAACCACTACACCACCGAGGCAATTAATTCATGATATTTTTCTTAAAACTAACAAAAATATCACAAATCTTAAATCTTAAGGAAATGTCATCACCTGCAAAATCATAGCAAAATGCAATGAATGAATAGCAATAAGATATTATATTTCATAATAACTTGCTTATAACATAGCACAAAAAAATAGTATTCTTGAAAAAAGTGTTATATTGTTATGTAGATTACAGCCATATATGTAGTTATATTTTTGAAATTCATGTAATGACATCTTAAGATTTACCCAGTTTGGCAACTAGGAAGGTTCAGTGTATAGATAGCCATGTCAACCACCAGGGATATGCATAGTGTTGTGAGACCCACTGCATTGATTGTGATGAGGATATCTCTGCTATCAAGGAGGATCTCATTCTTCATGGCTACAAGGTCGTGGAAGTCACTAAATTGTGCAGTAGCTAATAGCTATATATATTAAATTTCATTTGGAAAACATGAAGCCACTTAGGCGTATTGAGGTTATCCAAGTCATGAGTTATATTTTACAATAAAATTGAACAAAATATCAATCTACAGAAGCTAAGGCTAACAAAGACCCTAAGATCCACTCTAAGGCTAGCCGAAGAGAAAAAAGAGAGTAGGGGGTTAAAAGAAGAGAAGAGGGAGTTAAAAGAAGAGAAACAAATCTCAAGTCAACTATTTAATTTAAACCATTTTCAGAGCTACCAAAGTAGCCTACATAACTTAAGCTGAGAATATACACCATTTTACAATCTACAAACTGTCTCTTTTGTTACATTTCATTTGGAAAACATGAAGCCACTGAGGCCTATTGAAGTTACCAGATATGGGTAATAGTAATAGAAGGCAAAGTAATAGATAAGTCTATTACTTTTCTATTACAGTGGCAATGGACATATTGTGTGAACAAAGAACTGAAAAGTGAACTAAATCTATTCTAAACTAAAATAAACATATATGTGAATTAATATTGTGGCAAATTTTTCCTTCAATAAAGTAAAATTTATCAAGACCTACAGTCTCTGAAATTGTAATGATTTAGTTGAAACAAATATTTGTTATTTGGCTACCTCTCAGCCTCATCCTGGATCCGTGAGTGCAAAGCCCTCTGCTTCTCAGTCTTATCCTGGATCCCTGAATCCAGACACTGCTACATCACCAGCTCAGTACCATCTCACACAGGGTACCCCCAAGGGGCCTTGGTGAATTGGGATGCTGGGAATGCAGTCGGGGGTCATGATGAGGAGGCATCTTGGACAATGGTGGTAAGGAGGGGCTGGAAGTGAGCAACCCCTCTGAGAACTGCAACCACTGCAGTAGCTAATGGTGATGGTCCCTCAAGGGGGTCTGGTCTCACTCATGCACCGGCTAAAGGGAGCCAGCCTGTGGGAAAGGGCTGCAGAGAATGGTGGGGTATTATAAGGGGTGCCAAGACATTGTATGATGGCTGTACCAACGAAGACTGCAAACATTCTCATCTCAAGATGTCAATCTGATCTTACAGCCGAGGAGCTGCAGGCATTTGTGAAGATAAAGTGACCCTTCAGGTTACATGTAGGAAAATTGATTCCAGATGGACTACGTACAGTTCCTTTCAAGTTACAGCAGTCTGTGATGATCCAGGGGTATTTATGGATCCAGCAGTATGGCCGGAATGGGTATAATGGCAGTTCTATGAGAAGAAGGGAAGAAAAACACCTGCAGCCCCTCTCATAAGTGCCGGAGAGGGTAATTATGGAGACATCATGTGTCGTACTGTGGACAAAAATCCAAATGGGTCTAATGCTGTAACTGCTGTGCCTGGTATAAGTGGAATTCAACATGGAGAGATGGCTGGCAGAACTCCTACATCTTCCTAATTGCAGCATTCAAAGTAATCTCTTATAACTGTAGAGGCCTAAGCTTAGGCAATAACAGCAAAAACAGGCAGATCATAATTGATAAGCTGTTAGAGGATGCTGATATTCTCTGTCTGCAGGAAACATGGCTATGGAAACAGGACTTAACAAACCTGAATAGCCTGTCCAGTAACTTTCATGGGATAGGGGAGGCCACCAGAGATAAACAAGATGGTCTCCTTGCAGGCCACCCACCTGGTAGGGTAGCTATTTTATGGAAGTTGGGGTATGGGAAATGTATTAGCGAATTAAAACTTGGTTTGAATTGGCTAGTTAACCTTCGGAAAATTTATGCTTAAACTGAGTAAGACTAGTTTAAACTTATTCTATTGTAAAAAATGACATTACTTATGGGATGATCTGATATATATATATATATATATAATATATATATAATATATTATATATTATTATATATATATATATATATATATTATATATATTAGGGTGTTTCATACCTATAGGGTAAAATAAAAATGAGCTTGGACTTTTAATCCACACGTTTCTCCGTATTCTAAAGAACAAGAAAACACGTTTGTGCAAGTTTGAACCAGATCGCGCTGCATTTAGAGGTCCCCAACTTTGACGACTTTTTGTCAGTTCATTTCTCGCCTGCCTGGAGTGAAGATGGTTTTCTTCGTCACTTGAGCGGTTCGGGTTGTATAGCCTATTGGACAACTATGGAGGTAATTATATATGCTACTAATTATCTCATTTTACTGTGGTATTGAAATTTATTATTATTTAATTTCTGTCATTTTACTGTGGTAGTGATATTTATTATTATTACATGAAATTAATTAGTCTGTTGCATATTGGACAACTAAGCTGGTAATTATTTATGATATTAATTAATGTAATTTTACTGCGGTATTGAAATTTATTTAATTAATGAATTGTCAAAGAGAACGTAGTGTACACGTATCAGTTTTATAAATAAAGAAAAGCAGTAACTGGGACTCGAACCAGTGTCATAGCCGTTTGGCGGCATCGCTCAAGTCAGCGTACACAGCACGCTATCCACTCCCTAGATGGTGTAGTGGATAGCGTGCTGTGTACGCCGACTTGAGCGATGCCGCCAAACGGCTATGACACTGGTTCGAGTCCCAGTTACTGCTTTTCTTTATTTAATTAATGAAATTAATTACGATGTGAAATTATTTCTGTGGAATTATTTAGTTTGCTTTCTTTTCCAGGTGTCTACCAGAGCGAAAACAGAAGTGTTTCTTATTGGCCAGACGGATGCGAACATCACATCAAGTGGCCTTCCAACTCAAGTACTCAAAAAGTACTTTTACCACCAAAAGGAGCAAAAATTTGGACGTACTAAATGCCTGAACCTGTGCCTGGATGCCTGTCTCATATTTTGGGGGAGAGCGAGAATCCCCATGATGCGTCGAGATTCGGCCTTGAGGAAGATGGAATCCCTTCTCAAGGAATACGACCAGCTTGTGAAGCACAAATCACATAAAGCAGAGTCCTTCCGAGTGAAGGAGGCGATGTTCAAGGAGGCAATAGCGAAGGAGATCATGGACATTGCTCATTCACAGGCTAAGGAAATGATGAAGAATCAGGAGGACATCCACTTTCTCGACATGCAGCGTGAAGATCCAAATTCCTGCAGCATGGGCCCTGTTGACATGAAGCTTCACTATAAGGAGATTAGGAAAAGGAAGAGGCTGGACAAGATTAAGGAACAACAGGAGAAGGCCAGGAAGGAACAAGGAGCTGCAGAAGATACGGGGGCTTTGGTGATTTCAACTTCGTCAGAGACTGACTCAGATGTCGTTGACCCAACCGTGGAAGTTTTTCCATCCTCCTCCAAGGGAAATACCAAGAAGCGACGCAGGAATCTGATCTCACAGGATGTGACGACTACCTACGATCGGCTGAATATTTCGTACCGCGATTCAGCTATGTCATACGCTGCAGCGGCTAAATCACTAGGTTTTGACTTGGATGAACTGTCCATTTCTGCCAGTACCATGTACCGCACACGCAAGGCTCTCAGGAAGGTGGCTGCTGAAAGTTATCAATCCGACGAAGTTTGTCCTGGTCAGCCTCTTGTCTTGCATTGGGACGGTAAGCTCCTACCTGACAATGAGCAATGGAAGGAGAGCGTTGACCGGATCACCGTCCTCATCTCTGGCGACGGCAAGGAGAAGTTGCTCGGCGTTCCTAAGGTGACGTCCGGAACCGGCGAGAAGATAGCGCGAGTTTGCTTGGATTTGGTCAAGGAACACAGGATGGAAGAGCGCGTGCGGGGACTGTCTTTCGACACGACAGCGTCGAACACCGGGATTCATATCGGGGCCTGCGTCCTGATTGAGAAAGGTCTTGGCAGAGAACTCATGTACTTCCCCTGTCGGCATCACATCTATGAAGTCATCCTCAGCTCCGTCTTCAAGTGTGCATACGGCCCTTCAAGTGGCCCCGATATACCCGTTTTCAAGAGGTTTCAGGCACAATGGAAGTTCATCAACCGGTTGGACGTGCGGCTGTACGATTTTGCTCAAGTCAATGACTCTATGAGGGAACTGAGGGAGAAGTCAGTCCTGCTGGTGAGAGGGATGGTGAGCACGTCGCATCAGCGCGATGACTACAAGGAACTGCTACAGTTGGTTCTCATCTTCCTGGGAGAAGCAAAAGTGGTGGATTTCCCTCTCAGAGCCACTGGCGCTTACCATCACGCTCGATGAATGGCGATAGCCATCTACTCCTTGAAAGTAATTCTACTGAAGAAGCAGTTCAAGATGTCGAGTCACGAGTTGGAAGCTCTGACAGCCGTAGGTCTCTTCGTGTCCCTCATCTACATCCGAGGTTGGACTCGTGCTGCAACCTCAAGCAAGGCTGCCGCAGTTGATCTGGAATTTCTGCGTGATGCGGAAGCCTTTGCCATGTCGGGATATTCGTGTGTTAACGCTGCGCAAGAAGCCATGTCTCGACACCTATGGTACATCTCTGAGACTCTTATTGCCATGGCGTTCTTCGATGCAGATGTGGCAGATGAAGAAAAGGCTCAGATGGTCGTCAGTTTGGGTAAGCCCGCATCGAAAAAGGAACTCAAGCGACCCCAAGGGAAGAACGTCAGGAATCTTGCCTCGAAACACCTGGCGGAGTTCGTGACAGGAAAGACGATGGCTTTCTTCCATGCATTCGACTTGGACACAGAATTCTTGAAAAAGCCAGTTGCCGAGTGGACTGAAGTAGAGGGCTTCAAGCAAGCAGCGGCAACTGTTAACAAAATCTCTGTCGTCAACGATCGGGCCGAAAGAACCATCGCGCTCACCAAAGAGTTCAACTGTTCTCTGACAAAGAACGAAGAGCAGAAGCAGTATTTGCTCAAAACTGTGATGCAGCATAGGGCGAAATACCTGAATAAAACCAAGAAGGATTTCATGGACAAATGATTCGCAAGAAGTGGTTATGTTTTTTGTATCTTTGTGAAAATGTGTAGTGAAATGGTACTCGTTTGTTGAATAAAAATTCATTGACAGATTTTTGTTTAATTTTTTCCGTTTATGATCTGCCAGAGCATCAAACTGGGGACCCGTAAACTTTAAACTATTGAATTAATACTTCGGTTTATCAGTCTCCTCAGCAAATGGAACAAGGGGATCCATGTGGATTAAAATTTTTCCAAACTTTTAATTTATGAAACACCCTAATATATATATATATATATATATATATATATATATATGTGTGTGTGTGTGTGTGTGTGTGTGTGTGTGTGTGTGTGAAGGGTTCACAAACCTCTTCTCCATACCATTACCAGTTCCAGCAAAACATCATTACCAAATGCCTCTTTCAGTCATTAATTTATCTAGTTTATTCTTAAAAGTCTCCAAAGTATGGGAACTCAACTGCTTCATCTAAGCTACTCCGGAATTTTACTATTCTATTTGAAAAACTATGTTGTACTAACTGTGACTTACATCTTTGCTGAAAAAGCTTAAGGCTATGACCTCTTGTCCTATCATTGTGATCCTTTGTAAAAAGAGAGTGGAAGTCTATATTATCTAACTCATTATTTTATATACTTCTATCATATCACCTCATAACCTTCTTCACTTTAGGCAATCATCAAGGGCATACAGTTGACCTAACCAGGCATTCAGTTAACCTACATTAAATATCTTATTTTCAACAAAATCTGAAACAGTACACGAAACATTAAAGATCCAAATGGTGTAAGCTATGATAGGCCTAGTAATATCTTCATAGTATCATAACTTTGTTATTTTCTAATATTTTCAAAATGATACATAGCTGCTTGCACCATTTTTTGTGCTCTATCAATTGATATATGTTTCGTTACTGTAGCATGTTTCATGGCAATGCAGGTGTCTTGTAAAGTTGTTGTTGTTGTTGGTTAGCCAATCAACCCACCCTGATCAAGCAAGTTGGCAGCATGCAGGTAACTGATCACCCTCTGCAGAGTGGACCAGAGGTTCAGCACACTAGTGATGTTGCATTGTATTCTATATTGTGCTAGAGCGGTACAGTCTTGTCATAGTGTGCTCAATTGTTTGCGGTGTGTCCTGGCACAGGTGGCAGACCTGTGTCATCTGTGGAGTTGTCTAGTCTGTGTTAATATTTACTATTAGACCAGTCTCCAGTAGAAAGTTTTAAAAGCTGGTTTTCAATGTTTTTCAATGTGCTGAATTAAAAAATGATACTCATTTCCATCGCAAATGATTTGTTAGAGAGTCATTCCAGCTCAACTGGTACAGATTTCAGAAAGTTGGTCGAGTGACCATCTCCAATTTTCTTCAAATTTTCAGGGTTGATTAATACACCATTCAATAGCTTAAATCTAAAATTTTAGCTTCCTCAGTCAAAAATGTTTAATTTTATGGTCACTTAAATGGCCCCCACCTTCGACAAAAAATGCCCATGTTGGGCTTGATCGGCCAATGCCTTCATTTTGAGAGGCCTTGAAAAGTGTCTTCTAATAGGAGTAGAAGCTTCAAATTTGTCATGCCAATACAACTTCTGGTGGGCTTTTCAATTTTGCAAGCTAAAAGGCTGTGGAACAAATAGTTTCTGAGTTACAAGGGCTTAAACATGGTTCCATTTTGAAGCTTGCATCAATTTCTCCCACTTTTATGACACCATTTTCAAAAGTTTTAGTTCTACATCAATCACAGCTGTTTTAATACTCCTAATAGTCTCAACGGCTCAACTCAACTCCTTCATATAGTTTTGGCTATTCAAAGAAAAGTACTTTTTATGAAAAATTCTAAATTTTTTCAAAATTTTGAAATGTTTAAATTTCTTTTTACAACATTGAATTGTAATTTTACTTCCATTTTATTACTTGCTAAGTTAATTCACAACTGTTAAATTATCTAAAGTTTTACTCATAAAAAAGACATAATATATACCTAGATTATTACTACATTTGCAGTTAACACAACAGATGGACCAGCTTGTAGGCTCAATACTTGGATCTACCTAAGTAAATCATGTAGAACCATGTTCTACTGCTCTTTAAGCACTTCCTAGTAATTTAAATTATGCAGTTAGTACAGATAAACTAGCAGTAACCACCATTTTCAGTAAAAAACCTTAAATTTAAATAGCTTTGTTGTATTACTTCCCTTAATACAAGTGTACAGTACTTAGCTATATACAATAATGAATTCCTGAGTTTTTAAGCATGTGAATTATTGGCTATAAGTTTATATTCTTTTTTTAATGTGTTGTTTTATGTAAATTCGTATGTAAACTTATATATAGCTAATAACTCTTATGTTTAGACACTGACTCAGGAATTTATTATTGTACTCAGGCTTTAAGTCTGATTGTCTTCAACACTCCATGGCCTCACAACCATAAATTGGCAATTTATTATTCAGCTTGATACAGGTCTGTAGTTACTTAGGCTTTTTTTAAAATACTCCTCAATTTTAGATAAACAATCATTTGATAACTTGTACTGTCTCCCCATTTTCCCAGCAACTGTAGGTGGTTCAATTGAACACAAAACATGTTGGAATGGAATCTAGCAAACATCCTCTTGTTAAGCCATTTAAAAGGATTCTTTTTCATGAAATTTACTAATAGATCCTTCTCAGTATCACACACTTCAACTATGTTTCCAACAAACCAGTCACCTTCATAGAAACAGGCCACATATGTACCAGGTTTATATTGATAAGCCACATTTTCTTGTGTAGCATTGAGGAAGGAAAGTTGTACGTTAAAGAAATTTTCATCACTAGAAATTTTGTACAGTTTAATGCCTGTTGATGAAGGTCTAAAGCAGTGATATGAACAGGTTCCTAACTTCCTGGGATTGTCTTAATTAAGGAATACCTTTTTTCTAACTCAAATAAATTAGCATTTTCCTCAATTTTAGCTGAATCAATGTACAGAAATTGTATACCATTAATATTAGATTTGCACCAGTTGAACATCTCTCTTGGATTGGTGATGTGACCTTTACTTGTTGCTTGTAGACTTGCCCGGGCAACTAACCTTTTGACGGTGCCACCAACACCATCACAGGGGCTCTTTCCATGAGAGGTGGCAAAAAAGTTCCATTCACATGTTAGTTGGAAATCTTTTTCATGTAACACTGAATTAATGATGTTTTTATAGTGACTTGCTGTGCCATTGCTAAAGTAACAAATATGTTTTAGTTTAGGATTCTGACTTTTAAGTAATTTCAAGGCTTCACATAAAAAAGGATGAACTGCAGTTGTGTTGTGTGTAAGTGAATCTGATATTACACAAAAATTTGTAACTTTTAGTTCACCATCAACTTTTTGATAGCAGACTACCAGATGCAAGGTAGCCTGGGTATTGTCCCAGTGATGCCCTTGTACGGCATCCTGAATTATAAAACTATAGTTTTCAGAGAAGTCAACAAGCACTAATGCTATAGAATAATTGAGGTTTTCTTTACAGTAGGACAAATATTTTGATTGGGCTTTTGCTATGAAATGGTGTAGCGTCGGTAGGGGTGAGTTGAGCCGCCAATTTACATATTTCTATGCCACACCTATAATACCTATCATACATGTCTGATGGTTTCATGGAAGGATAGTTACTAAATGATTTATACTATGCTGTAGGGGTGATAGGCTAATTCTAATATTAATCATAAAAATGGAAAAAGTATGTGGCTCACCGTATACTCCAGGTCATGGGGTGAGTTGAGCATGGTTTCGTTTGTGAGAGTGAGTAACTTTTTAAAACTAAAATTAGCTAACACTAGGAAGACTAGCTACATAACTATTAACATATTCATAGCTATGTAACATATATTGTTTGTCTATTGTTTCTTGGCCTTTTTGTAGGCCTGGAAAGAATGGTCCAGGCCTACAATATGGAAAGGTGTTGTCCCCTTCAGCTTTATAGGGCCACAGAAGACATATGTCAGGTCAACCTTTTCATCAATGTCATCCCGCACTGGCCAGTCGTATTTATCATCAACACTTCTTTTGAGAAACTTAAAAGTTAAACAGTTCTTAGAACATTTTAACACTCTCCCTATGTAACATGCATCACCATAGTCCACTGCATAGTATTTTTCGATGCTTATGTTTTTTAATTTCTGCTGTTCTTCATAGTTTTTCTGATCAAACATCACTACACTTTTCAGTTCCTCACCCTCATCATCTGCATCTTCTGAATAAACTGATACACTGTCCACATCATCACTGCCTTCTGAATCGGTGCCACTAATGCTTGGCTCCTCTGTTGGCACAGTCTTTTGTTTCTTTTGAGCTGGCTCCTTGCTTAAAACCTTTTTTGCTTTCTGAGCTCTCTGCCTTTCCTTTTCTTCAATCTCTACCAAGTACTCAGCATCTGTTATCACTCTGCTGTGGAAGTCTAATGCCCGTCGAGTTGGCTTTACTTGTGCTTCTGGTGTTGAGCTGACAGGTCTTATGAAAGCATCCGCCATCAGTTGCTAGAAAGATCTGCTGGTGCCAGATGTTGAAGGAAGAGGCTCTGCAGGTAGTGATGTGAGTCGTTTTTTATTGTCGTTTTTTTTTTTGTCGTTTTTTTTGTTTAAAACGAAGGTAGTCTGTTTTTTTGTTTTTTTGTTTTAAACTTATTCCATATTTTTTTTCCTTTAATCTAATAAGTATATTAGTATTACCTATAATTTACTATACTACCATGCTTATACAGTTATACCTAGTATATATACTATATAGTCATCTTTTAGAAAAATTGAATCACGCAAAAAGTATATAATAGAAAGGAAAAACAAACCCTCATTTTTTATGTATATATGTATATATATTTTTTAACTAGAACATAAAACATTCTTCCTCGTTTCAAACAATATACATAATTGTGATTGGCAAGAGTACCAGTATATATATTCCAGATAGAAAAGGAAAATATTCACCTTTTTTTGAACCTTTTTGTTAACCTACATTTCCATGGAAGAGTCATCACTAGATTGGGTAGAGCATATATGCTAGTTTCAATATCACAGGTACTGGTATAATATCCATAATACTGGTATAAAACAATAGATATAATTGTGATTGGCAAGAATACCAGTGTGTGTATATATATGTATGTATGTATATACAGGGTGGGCGGAAAGTAGCTCCCTATTTTGGATTGGTAAAAAAATACGTATATTATCCATTTATTTCAGAAGAAATAATATGAAAAGGTAGGCATACATGGTAGGTTTTCTCTAAAATTCAATGTGGGCTCCAACTCTTTCCACCAGCTTCTGGAGCCGCCCAGGAATGGCGTCCACTGACTTTAGCAGGAACTCCGGCGGGATGGAGGACATGACTTCCCGAATTCGGTCCTCCAGTTCTTCCAATGTCCTCGGTTTGGTGCGGTAGACTTCTTCCTTTACCCACCCCCAAAGAAAAGAAGTCGCACGGTTACCGCTGAAAAACGGCAGAATCGGTTCAGTGTAACGGTGTGGTGTGGTATGACCTCAGATCAGGTTGTGGGCCCGTTCCTTCTGCGCAACACCATGAATGCTGAGCGGTACCTTGCTATGTTGCGAAACGAGGTCTGGCCGGTTGTCAGCACATGGGAGAACATCGACGATCTGATATTTATGCAAGATGGCGCCCCTCCGCACTTCGCTCTTGTTGTCCGTGAGTGGCTGGATGCCCACTTCCCTGGGCGTTGGATGGGTCGTCGTGGTCCACATCAATGGCCAGCCAGGAGCCCCGACTTGACACCATGCGACTTCTTTCTTTGGGGGTGGGTAAAGGAAGAAGCCTACCGCACAAAACCGAGGACATTGGAAGAACTGGAGGACCGAATTCGGGAAGTCATGTCCTCCATCCCGCCGGAGTTCCTGCTAAAGTCAGTGGACGCCATTCCTGGGCGGCTCCAGAAGCTGGTGGAAAGAGTTGGAGCCCACATTGAATTTTAGAGAAAACCTACCATGTATGCCTACCTTTTCATATTATTTCTTCTGAAATAAATGGATAATATACGTATTTTTTTACCAATCCAAAATAGGGAGCTACTTTCCGCCCACCCTGTATATATATATATATATATATATATATATATATATATATATTCCAAATAGAAAAATAAAAAAATATAAATATTCATCTCTTTCTTTAACCTTTGTGTTAACCTAATGCTGTTTAACTTTCATTATCTGATTCTATTTCCATTGAAGAATCATTATCACTAGATTGATTAAAGCAAATAGTTTCAATATCACAGGTACTGGTATTTATTGCAGATTTTGGATGTTGACGAAGCCAATGTAGCACCATGTTTTACTTCACTTTCTTGGAATTTTGCATTTTGGGATATAAATACTAGCTTTGCTGCTCTGTCTGTGCTTAATTGGTTTCTTTTGGCTGTATGGATATTACTGTATGTGCTAAATGATCTCGGAGGTAATGAAAGGGCGAAATAGAGGTGTATGAGTTTGTGTAGATATATGTGAGTATGCATGCGTATGTATCTGGAATTCTGGATGTATGCATGTGTATGGGGTATACAATAGATATAAATGTGTATATAAGTATTTATGTATATATTGGTATATATGTATATGGGTGTATGTGTATGTATATATATATGGATGGTCTCGGGGGGGGGGGGGGGGGGGAATATGTTATCGCGGGTCTAAAGGATAGTTAAGTGGGAGATTCAAAATCCGAGGCATGGATGGGAGAGTCCTGGGAAGGTTGGACAATGGGCAGTCAGCTCCCAGCCAGTGTTCTCGCAAGTTTAATGGATCTCAAGATCCAAGAAAGAGGCCAGTTTTTTCTGTAAATAGGCTGAAAAGGACATTCTATACTGGTACCATATGGCCTATTTTATTATTTATTTATTTATTTTTATAATATATATCATTGCAAAAGTATACCTTATAATTAAATTGGCAATATCTATATAAAAAAAAAAAAAAAAAAACGGTTTTTTTTACATCACTATCTGCAGGACAACTTGGTTCAGGAGTTTTCCTTGGAGTTGCAGGCTGAGGAGGAACAGTTGGTGGATCATGGACAGCTTTGTACAGCTCAAGCAATTCAGGGTTGAACTTGCTAGTGGGGTACTTAGTTGGGTCTACTGGGTACAACCCAATTTTCTGAAAGGCAGTGGTGATATTCTTCATTGAGAAGCATTTGTCCCACACTTCCCCAACTAAGTCCACGAACTCCGCCTTCGTCATCCTTCTGGCAAAGTGTGAGGCTTGCCAGCTGCAATCCTGGCATCCCATTTCACTTTCATGGGGTGGAAACAACATACGTCAAGTGGTTGCAACATGTCTGTGGTGTGGGGTGGAAGCTTTATTATTGTGACACCCTGTGTTCGTGCCTTATTTATTACTGCAGAGGTTAGGTGAGTGGCATGCCCATTAGGGTGGTCCAAAACGTTAAAGCATCGACTAAGTTCTCTCCACAAGGTTGGTTTTATGCCTCTTGGTGTGGACAGTATTTGTGCAAAGTTTCACGTTATTCGGTTAATATTTAGGGGTCGCCCCACTTGCCCCTTTTGAAAATTTGGAAAATATATAGACAACTGAATAACTAAATTTTTTTTTGGTTCTCAAAGAATATGAAAGAAAACAGTAAGACAATAGGACATGATAATGGGTGTATCTTCATTATTTCTTCTGCATCAGAGTCACCTTGGATGGTATTGGTATCTGTTTTCGGTGGGCGGCTACGAGTTGTAGGAGGTACTGCTTTGGTCCTCGTTTCGTGTCAAAGTGTCATTGTAGCGTTGTGCGAGAGCAATACCTCGCTCGGCAGCGCATCATTTACGACTTTCATCTTTAAGGCGTGATCTCTAATTCCCTGTAGTCTTGTCATTTGGCCATTCCCGTGGATCTTTTTGAAGTAACTGGCGCGCTTCCTCCTTACCTCCAACTTTCAAGGCATCAAAGAGGGTCAATGTCCTTTTCGTGACGAAGGATGCCACATCATTTCAACACCAGCTTCCGCCATGTCGATTCGTCGGGGGCAGCCATTCTTTTGGGGATGTTGGAGGTGTTGAACCATTCTCCTTTTGGTATCAGGATCGATCCTATTATCGAAGAAGGCCAGTCCAATCAGATGCTCCGACAAGTACCACAGGTGGCGTCTTAGAGCTGTCTTCGCCGCTTGTGCAGCTCCTCCGTGTGGATATATTCCAGAAGATGCAGCATTTGAGATCATTGAGAGGAGCTTGTGTCCCCATTGGCGCTTCATGCCAGTACTTGACGTAAATCAGACTGACAAATAAAGCCAGCTGAGTCACGTTTCGTTCTTCGCATGCTGTGAGCTTGAATTGATAGTGAAAGAGGTAGATTTTGAGCGCATAAATCGCCTTCGCCATCCATCTCGCGTGGTGCATGGACCCGGAGCTCGGATAAAGAGTTGACCACCAGTCTTTCCCCCCAGGAAGAGCAAAGATAGTTCAAGGAACTCCTTGTAGTCGTCACGAGGTTGGCTTGCCTGAAGAGCGTTAGGTAAGTAAGTGAGCATCTCTTTTCTCATCTCTTGGAGTTGAGGGTTCTCGAACAAGCTGTCCGATGCTGAGGACAAATGCTTCGTGGGAGAGAGATGGCCATTCCTTTTGAAATCGCTTAAAAAGGCCTGTTTCAGGACTTCTGTTGAGCCAAATATTGAGGCAAAGACATCAGCAAGTACGACTTCAAGTATATGATGTCGACAACCGATCCAAACTAGCTCGTGACCAATGCTTCTTCAATCCTGACACAGGCTCCGCGATGTAAACCCGTGTTTGACGCAGTGGTATCAAAGACGAGACCTCTCACATGCTGTTCCACATTCCATAATTTCATAGTTTGAAGGCATGCCCGGGCCTGTGCTTCTCCAGTTCCTTGTTTCATCTTTGGGACACCAAGCAGCTTCTCCTGTCCATTGAATGTTATAAGGATTGCTATCCGATGCACATTCGTCTTCTTCCCTTCAATGCCGGGGAGAAGCTTTCCGTCCCAATGGAGAAGGACAGGGTCTTCTAGAGAGAATGATTCTAGGTCTTCTCGAGCTGCCTGTTCTCGCCCACTTTCTCTGTAGCGATGAATAGAGCTCCGAGAGCATGTCATCCCAGACAGATCATGCCCGCGGCCTGTAATACAGCTCCAGTACGAAAACAGCATTCCGGTCAGAAAGATTGGTGCGATCCATTGCTCCAATGACTTCTGGAGATTGGAAAATGTTCGTAACCTTGTTCTTGGGACGCTTTGGTGCCGGAGCTTCAGACGAAGAAGGAATCGGAAACCGATGGTCTATAGTCGTCGTCGTCTTGCGAAAAAAGGGAAGAAGAAGAAGAGGAAAGATCAATTGATGACACTCCTGCTTCTTCCAAATCTTTCTGTGTTGCTTCATGCCTTGCCTTCCTCTTGGCTTCCTTCTCCATTCTGGATCGCTTTCTGTCCTTTGTGTAGTCGTTTCCTTATCAATGCCAGCCATGCTGCAAGAATTGACATCCTTGCGCTGCATGGACAGGAAATTTCGGTCCTCAACGTTGACGATTGTGCTCATGGCATCACTGGTTGCGATGTCAAACAGTTCCTGGATGTCCGCTTTGAAGATGTCTTCATTCATTCTATCGCTGGCACGTTGCCTGGTCCTGTGCTTCTTGAGTGTTTTGTAGCGGTCTAAAAGCTTTGAAAGCTTACGGACAACAGGAGTCGATCCGTTGAGTTGGGATCCGCGCTCGGGTCCAGACTTCAATCACCCTCTGGCATGCCTGGTTCAGACTGTCGGAGGTGGTTTGCTTTTGATTGATGTGGTGGTATTGCCCCAAGAGGAGGGCATCAAGGCATGTAGGGAGCCTTGACGTGGATAAAGTTCCAGTTGCCATCCCTAGAAGCCAAACTTTTGGAATTGATCGAGTTTTGAGCCATCGGACCTACGGAAGAAAAAGTACATTATATAAATATATATTCAGAGTGGGGCGACCTCTAAATATTCACCAATCACGCTGCAATTTTGCACAGACCATGTGGACACTAAATGGACAAAAACCACACTTGTGGAGACTATCTAAGACAATTTTGAAATTTCCCCCTATGGATTTGGACCACCCTAATGCCCATCATACACCAACAGCAGCAGTCGCTGTGTCACTTTCTTGCAGAACACCTCAAACCATGCAGCAAATACCTCACTCACCATCCACCCATTGTCCGAGAAGGCATAATGCATCCCAGGGTAAGGCTTAGACACTCGCCATGTGCTCCAGAACTTCTTGCCTTTGAAGACAATGAATGGTGAGAGCTTCTCTCCAGCAGCAGATATTCCAGCCATGACTGTAGTTGCTTCCCTGCCGGACAGGGCCGGATTAAGACCTTCAGAGGCCCTAAGCACTTAAAAGATTTTGGTGCCCCATATATATGTAATTCAAAATATAAACAAAAATAAACCATAAAATAAAATTTTATTTTTTGAAATGAAACAAAACTTATAGTAAGATGGAAAATAATGTTTATTTTTGTATACTTCCACTTCATTTATATTACAATCTAAATTCTTTTATACTGTTATGACAATAGATAAATAAATTATAAAATAAAGATACGTGTATGATAAAATATTGTTATATATACAAATAAAGTACACTTCATAGACTTACCCTAGAGAAGAAGAGAGAGCAATAGATAAACTTCTTCAACGCTAATTAACTTAGGTCAGTATATCTTATTATTATAATGGCCGTGATAAACATCACTTGATACAACAGCAATATAGAGAGTTTATAGTTTCTTTTATTTTAATATTAATTTATATTACAATTCTATAAACCTAAATCTTTCTGTAAAACAATACCAAATGATTATGTAAAATATATATTTAATATTATATGCACAAATCACACGTTCAGAATAACTTCCTATAGCACACGAAAATATTTAATCTATATGTATTTTTAATATGGCGCTCAAAGATTTGATATAAACAAAATAATAACGCAAAGCGTAAAGTGTGTGATTACAACGAAATATATTTATTCTCTCAAAAGGGTTGTTGTTCACTACAAATTCAAACAATGAAAAAAAATAACTACTATATATGAATATATATAATTCAGTTTTCAACAGCTTATAGGCTATAAGCCGCGATTATAATAGTATAATAAATCCATGGTAAATCCGACAATGGAAAATTTCTGTGGTGCCCCCCTTCCCTTGATGCCCTAAGCATGGGCTTATTTTGCTTAATGGTTAATCCGGCCCTGCTGCCGGAGGTTGCCGTTACACGTGATACTTTCTCACCTGCAGGTGAAATGATTTTTGTGTTTTGTGGGTCAGTGAACAAACAGGTTTCATCAATATTCCATACACATTCTGGGCACCCTTCAATGTTTAGGTTCCTCATTTGTTTTTTGACATTGTTAAAATACTCATAAATTATTTCTGGGTTACTAGCTGCTGTTTTTCTAGTTTTCTCCAGAGCTGAAGGAATCTTAACCGAGAGTCCATACCTCCTCATGAAGCCTGTGAGCCAGTCATCCCCAGGCAAACCATCCTTGAATTTGCAATATTTACGTAAGTGATTGCCAACAGTAGTGTCACTATCGATGTTGGACTTCACATAGCTCTGGACGATGGTTTGCACTTCCTTCCTCGTTTGCCCAAATCCCCATTGGGCTTTGATCTTTATGCATTGGGCAAGCTCCTGTTCAGCCTCACGAGGAAGAGACAGTTGGCCTCCGGATTTCTTTGAGGGTGAAGGGCGTGGCTCAGGTCTGTCCAACCTTCTCTGAAGAGTCATCCTATCCACTTTGTATTGCGCAGCAGCTGCTCTGACACTAAAGCCATCATCTTTCACAGCTTTAATTGCAGCACTGAGCTTATCTTTATGAACTGGATCTCTTTTTCTCTGGTAAGTGCGAGGCATTTTGCCTTTCTTACTGTGCACTGCACCAAGCTAGCTTATTTGCATAGAAAACAATATATCTGCAAAGAAAATAAATGCATTAACATCATAATGGCATCCAAACTGGGATTTTTGTAACCGAGAAACATAGGCTCAACTCACCCCATGGTACCAGAAATGCCTGGGGTGAGTTGAGCCATTACCAAAGTCAACACCAACTTAATGTTTGGACTGATATACCATTTTGGCTCCTAAAATTTAACAATATAAACCTTTCCCTACATTCACTTCAAATTTCCAGACAGTGACATTGAAAATAGTGTTGCCAGGCAAATTTGAAAAAAACTGTTTTTCTGGCTCAAAATTTTTTGAGGTGCAAAACCATAGGATCACTTTGAACCTCAGTAAAACAGGTTTGTTTTTAATTCAACTCAACAACCTGTTGTGGTGTTATAGTACAAGACTTAAACTTTCAACATGTATATCCATCTTTCATGATTTAATTTTTTTTAGGAATTGGGGGCCCCTGGATCAACTCACCCCAGGCAGTCGGGGGTGCTCAACTCACCCCTACCGACGCTACTTTCAACTTTTTTGCACTTTCACATGTGTCTTCTACTACATTCAAAACACTTTTTGTCATTGTGACCAGTTGGGTATGGTATGTATGAAGCCACTGCTTAAAAGAATCATCATCATCCATGTCATAATCATTGTTTTCAAAAATGGTAAGAAGCCAATCCCATAATTCATTTAAACCAGGACATGTTTTGCAGTTATTAATCATGCAGTTTCTGGTTTCAGTGTTGCAGACTATTTTCCCTAGTAACTCTCTTAATTCTACTTTGATGGGGAGTGATTCACATAAAAGTTTAAAGTTCTGGTGTATTTCACAAATGCATACATTGTGTGATCCTTTACTCCCCACACCCATACACCATTTTGGTCTCAGTTCAAAAAACTTTGATTTGGAAATTTTGTCATTTGGATATTTATTTTTGTAAAGCATATATAATTCTCTGATATTTGTCAACAGTAGTATTTTCTGCTTGTGAACCTTCCCTTGTGGTGTTTTTATTGATTTGTAGTCTTTTTTACCAGGGCATTCTCTAGTATATTCATTGTTTTGGAAAAATTCTATCACTCTTTCCTTTATTTCATCGCTTATACCCTTGCTACTCTTTTTATTTCTCATTATAGGAAGGATACCTTCTTTTCTCTTTAAGGCCCTCACAGCATTAACCATTCTGGCTGACACTTCAAATTCTTTCTCTGGACCAGGTTTTACCAATTGGAAGGTGTGTTAGAATTTGTATCTTTTCTTGTCTGGTACTAGTTTTACACTTTTCTTTCAGTTCCTCTATCATATGCTGATAACACTTTTCTTCCTCACTCTCTATAGGTTTCTCCGCTTCCTCATCCAAAATGCTAGGCTTCATATGAAGTACTTTTGACAGCTTTGATTTTGTTGATGTTTCAATTTGCTTTAGTTTCCTTTTCGTGTAAAACTTTCTATCTCTTGCTCTTACATACTTAATGGGTGAGCATTCTAGTGAACCTAACGTTTTGTCAAATGTCTCCTTAACTATTTCTTCTGGAACATATTCACCGAGTCTTTTTCATCTTCAATCATCTTGGCTCTAGAGAAGCATGTTGAGCAAAGTTTCTGTCCTGGTATCAGATTCAGTCTAGTTGCTATGTCTGTCAATAATTTGTAGTGATTCTGCAAATAAAGTAGGGTAATGTAAACTCTAAACACATTGGAAAATAATTTTAAAACCTCAACATTTGGTTATAGGCTATTCATATAAAATATTTAAAACATATGCATTCAGTAGCACAGTATATAGCCTACCCTATTAAAATTAAATAGCTAATTTAGGTTACAATTTACAATATAAACTTCTTTATGAAATATAAATATATTAGTACCTATATTTACTTACTTGTTATCTTCTTTCGATGATTTCTCCATAGATCTTGGCAGCTACGTTGCATTTGTTGGTAATGCATTCCAAACATTTTTTCATGGTGGTAGCATACAGTAGCACTATTTGGGTTGATTACAGTTGCTTTTGTTCTCCACAATAGCAGTTTCCTTGTTTCATCTGTCAGCTCATGTAAGGTATAGATACCCACCTTCCTGGTGAGTCTGTGTTCATGACATGGATCATCCAAGTACATACCAAAGCTGCACTTTGATTCTTGATTAGAATAAGCCATTATTACAGCAGTAAAATTAAGTTAATTGTTCTAGTTAAATTTTCTGAAAATAAAAGATCATGATCTATAAAATAGGCCTGGACATTAATGATTAACCATCATGTTTTACATTTATAAGAATATACAAAGCGAAATGAGCTACCCAGAGCCCTTCGAGTCGCTGGTTATTTTGACAGACATATTAAATTTCTTGTATGTTTTAGACTTATTTACATATTATTACAATTGTAAATCAACTTAAGTAATAAAATGGAAGTAAAATTACAATTCAATGTCATAAATAGAAATTTAAAAATTTAAAAATTTTGCAAAAATTTGAGATTTTTCACAAAAAGCACTTTTCTTTGAATCACCAAAACTATATGAAGGAGTTGAGTTGAGATCTATTCCTCAATATATGTTTTTGTACACATATGTACATTAGGGTGCATCAAACGCCCTTAGGTTCTTGGATTTTAATGTCTATTCTCTCAAATGTTACACTTGTTGCTAGAAGTGTGTATGCCAAACATTAATTAAATCGGAGGTGGTCCTGGGTAGCCACCGGTCACTTTTATATTTTCGCGGCAATTTTCGGGGGCCGCACTATGTAAAAATATCTATTTTTTTTATTTACCAACCAGTTGACTACTTACATTGTTTCTTTTAATATAGAGTTGCTAAGGGGTGATTTACATAACATTTGAGAGAATAGACATTAAAATCCAAGAACCTAAGGGCGTTTGATGCACCCTAAAGGGGTGATTTACATAAAACATGTACCATAAACGAAACTTCACTTATAGTCTAATAATATCCTTTATTGTCTTTCAGAAACAATGGAAGCTGTAACAATGGAAGCTAAGAAGACCAGATTAGCAAGTGCCATTTTTGGTCTTGGCAATGCTCTTACAGAAGGAGATGGTACATTGACAGGAGTCCACCTCCCAACTTGCTGGCAGGTTCTTCGATGCGTGATGTGGCACATCCAGAAAGAAATATGTGAAGGCAAACAAACACAGCCACTCAAATGGAAATCTGCCAGCATAGTCCTTATCCAGCTGAAAACATTCTACACTCAAGCAAATATTCCTATGCTTTCAGACCATCAATGCTGCAAACTAATACTTGACCTTCTTAATGACAATAACAAATTGCGTCAAATACCTGTTTCTCGCAGAGAATCTCCAAACACTTTGGCTAAGTTGCAATCCATGAATGAACGTCTTGATAAGACCTTTGGTGTATGGACAAAAGATGCAATGACAAACATTAAGAATGAGGAAGATAGAGCATTTTTAGAGTCAATGAAATCTGACAGAGTAGCCTCATTTCGTAGTGTTGACAAGAAGAAAGCTGATAAAGATCGTAGAAAAGAAAAATGTATCTTAGCGGAAGCTTCAAGACGAGAACGTCATGAATCATCCAGTGTACAAGAGATGAAAAGTTCTGTATGCTCTGATGATAGTGCCTCTGCAGATAGCTTGGAAGAAACTGAAGAAGAGGCGATTCCAGAGCTTCAAAGGAAGCGTAGTCACCACAGATCAACATATGCAGGTACATCTGCCTTTATTCCTCATGATATTCTGAAAAGGCCTTCAGTCGTGTCTGTTGCTACTCGACTAAACATAACTCCTGTTCAACAGGCTGTGCTCACCGAAGCTGTAATTCAAGAGGCAGGAGGTGATCCACGTCGTGTGGCCAAGTCGTATTCAACTGCTGATAAGGCTCGACGATCAATAACAAGTGCTATCGCCAAAGATATTCAAGAAAATTGGATCGCCCCAACAGCTGCAACACTTCACTGGGATGGCAAGCAGATGCATACGCTCACAAACAAGAATGGCAAGGAAGAAAGATTGCCAGTGTTGGTTGGGAATGCCACTGATGTAAAGCTACTGGGAGTGGCTAGATATCCTCGTGGAAGTGATATGTCATCAGGTGACATCATTGCCGAGCACACTTACACGTTTCTACATTCATGAAAGTGCAAACAGTCAGTTGTCAACTTATGTTTTGACACAACAGCATCAAACACTAGACACGTTACAGCTGCCTGTGTTACCATTCAATCAAAACTGGACCGTGCTCTTCTGTGGTGTGCATGTCGCCATCATGTTGGAGAGGTAATCCTGGATCATGTGTTTGATGCTCTCAAAATTGAGACATCAAAGTCTCCAGAAGCATCTTTGTTCCAAAGATTCCAGAAGAATTGGGAACGCATATCGCATGCAAAGGATGAAAGTTTAACCAAAATTGACATTTCAATGTACAATGATGATGCACAACAACTGCTTTTATCCTGCAAAAACAAGGTTTTAAGCACAATCCGCACAAGCGCTTCATACTGTAGGGAAGACTACAAGGAAATGGCACAATTCTGCCAGGTAGTCCTCGATGATGATGTCACAAAACAAAGAACACTCCACAGACCTGGGGCCATGCATAAAGCAAGGTGGATGTCAAAGATTCTTTATTCCATCAAAATATGCCTACTTGAAGAGCAAATTTCTATACTACCTCGAGGAACTGTAACAACACAACATCAACAGGAAAAACTGAAGGAGTTTGTTGTTTTTGTTGTTTATATTTATTGTGATTGGTGGCTCATATGTCAGTCTGCTTCAAATGCCCCATGGTTTGATTTGTGCTTATACAAGACTCTGCTCAACTATAAAGCTGTCAACTCAATCATTTCAGTCAGTGCTGTGAAAGCCTTTGATAGACATTTGTGGTATTTAACCCCAGAACTGGTTGTTTTGGCACTGTTCAGCAATGCAGTACCTCAAAAGGAGCGTCGTGCCCTTGCAGATGTGTTACTGGCCATACAACCAGATGAAATGCCAAGCACTCCAAAACACCGCTATGGTTCTGGATATGGCAAACCATCATTTCCAAAAATTACAGAAGCGACAACCCTGGCTGATCTTGTGAACGAGGACTCGTGGTTTACAGTGAACCTTCTTCACCTGGATATGACCTTCCTAACAGAGGATGTTGACAATTGGCAGAACAATGACCACTTCAAGGCAGCCAAGTCCATTGTGGATGGGTTAAATGTTGTGAATGACCCTGCGGAGAGCAGTAAAGCTCACAACTGATTTTGTCTCAGCTGCAAGAGGAGAAGACCACTTCCAAAATCTTCTTCAAGTGGTTGAATGTGACCGCAAAGCGAGGCCAAATTTGCGGAAACGAGCAAAGTTGGAGTAGTGACATTGGCGTTATGTTTTATACATTTTCAACTTTCAATCAATGTAAGTATAGTAATACCGAATATTTGTATATTAGTATTATAAGTAATACCGAATATTTGCCGAATATTCGGTGCATCACTACTAAATATATAAAAGTGGCCGGTGGCCACCCAGGACCACCTCCGATTTGATTTATTTTTTGCATACATACTTCTACCAACAAGTGTAACATTTGAGGGAATAGACATTAAAATCCAACAACTTTTTGAAAATCATGGGGCGTTTAATGCACCCTAATGTACATGGCTGTAACTACCTATGAGGTCACCGAGGTCCGGACCTCGGTAATTATTTCCTAAAAAAAAGAAAGAAAGAAAGAAAGAGTGAACCGTTCTCCGTGTATGAAACGCATATTACCGCTTTTCTTTTGAAAAGAGGGAGTGTCAAGCGTTTTGTGTTTAGTGTATAGCTTGGGTTGTGTTTGTAGATGTCATTTTGGTCTGAATTTTGCTCGTCCCGCCGCGCTCGAAAAAAATCTGGACCTCACTAATTTCTAAACCCTAGTTATGGCCCTGCATATGTATCTTTCTTTACTAGAAGTATCAACTCCCTGACTAATTTCAGACACCTTTATATTAAGCCCCAAAGTTGATGTTAATTTTGCAAATTTTGTGAAAATATCAACTTTTGGAAATTTTTAAAAATAGAAATAAATCCTTTTTTGGTTATTTTTTTATTTCACTCATAAATTTACAACCCATAGAGACTATTAGGAGTATTAAAACAGCTGTGATTGATGTAGAACTAAAACTTTTGAAAATGGTAGAGTCGTAAAAGTGGGAAGAATTGATGCAAGCTTCAAAATGGAGCCATATTTAAGCCCTTGTAACTTAGAAACTATTTGTTCCACAGCCTTTTTGCTTGCAAAATTGAAAAGCCCACCAGAAGTTGTATTGGCATGACAAATTTGAAGCTTCTACTCCTATTAGAAGACACTTTTCAAGGCCTCTCAAAATGAAGGCATTGGGCCAATCAAGCCCAACATGGGCATTTTTTGTTGAAGGTGGGGGCCATTTAAGCGACCATAAAATTAAGTCTTTGACTGAGGAAGCTAAAATTTCAGATTTAAGCTATTGAATGATGTATGAATCAACCCTAAAAATTTGAAGAAAATCGGAGATGGTCACCCGACCATCCCTGTACCAATTGAGCTGGAATGACCCTAAAGTTATTGAAGCTTAAAGCTTTTAAAACTTTCTACCCTTTTTTACCTGGGGGACCCCCAGTAGGAACCAGGAGTTTTTGGGTGGGGAGAATCACAAAAATGAGTGGTTTCTGAAGATTTTGAAAGTCAGATTAATACAAAACACATCAAAAACAATAGGAAAAACATAAATTTCACCTTCAAAATTGGCCAAACCTAAAATAACCTAAGCAAACCTAACCCATGGTTTTTTTTTCATAGGGCCAGGTGGTGAAGCTTCACCACCTGAACATGAGCCTTCACCCCCTGAAATTTTACCAAATACAGGTTTTCAAACACTACTGATAAAATGAGTTAAAAATAAAAAAAATGAAAAAGATGAAAAAGATTAAAAACACTATATTAATGGTGACCAAGAATGTTACATACATTTTTCAATAAACTTTAGCTATTTGCCTACATAATTCTATAATTATTATGTAATCATTTAAATGAGCTTTTTCCAATATTCAATATGAAATATAATAAAAGTGCATCATGTTTGTCTGTATGTATATTGCTTCAAAACATAGTGTACAACATCTATAGCAAAAGTCTTCTGTCATGCATTCCACGCCACACAGTGAAAATTTGATAAACTTGTTCCTCAGTTAGTTTTTCTGGACCTTCTATTGCTTCTAAAAAAAATATTTTAGTGTGAAGTGGCTGCCAAGTATTTCAGTCTGTCCTGTAAGGCTGTAAACTTCACCTCCTGACAAAAACCTTAAAAAAAACCTTGCTAACCTAACCTAACCCCTAACATTATCAAAAATTATAAAAAATTAAAATTAAATACCATTTTTTTACCCTTTTTCCATTAGAGAGTTTAAGCTTCAATAACTCTTTAACAAATCATTTGCGACGGAAATGAGTATCATTTTTTAATTCAGCACATTGAAAAACATTGAAAACCAGCTTTTGAAACTTTCTACCGGAGACCAGTGTAATAGTAAAGAAATACCAAAATACTGTACCAGCAGAACCACCCCTATCCTCAGATGGTAATTGTTACTTTTCAGCCCAGACTGCTATTTCCCATGAAGCCTAGGTTTTTCTCATGGTTTTTGATGTGATTCATGCGAATCTGACCTTCATTTCCATCAGAAATAACCAGTTGTTAAGATATACTCCATCCCCTACCCCATCAATATTGGGGAACCTGTGGGGAATCATTTTTTGGGGGGGTGAAAAACTCATCATTTCCAACGAAAATGAAGGTAAGAATGTCATGAAACATTAAAAACCATGAGAAAAACCTAGGTTTCATGGAAAACCTAACCCCTAACCTAAAAGAACCTAACCTAACATGAATGTTATTATATTATCATTAGTATAATTTAGGTCTCAGGGGTACAGGGGCAGAGCCCCCGTAAAGATCACGCATGACAAATTGATCGATATTGATCAGCATTTTAGCATAAAAAATTCAAAAATAAAAAATAGGTAAATGTTTACTATAATACCACCACCTCCAATTTTTTCGCAAAATACATTTTTTAGTAGTTTTTGGTGTGTTCTGTTCAGATCTCCTATTCATTTGTTGTGGAAATGACCCAATTAAAAGTTATGAAACATTGAAGTTTACTAAGTAAATATAAGGAATTTTGGGCATAAGCATGGGTCATTTCCACAACAAATAAATAGCAAATCAGAACAAAACAACGAAAAACTACTAAAAAATGTATTTTGCAAAAAACCTAACCTAACCTTACCACAAAACATTAGGACCGATCAATTTATGATGAGTGATCTTTGCCCCCATACCCCTGAGACCTAAATTATACCATGGGAACTGGGGGTTTTGGGTGGGGGAATACAGCACAAGCAATAATTTACTGTAATAGCAATGGTCAGATTTATCCTAAACAACAGGAAACCAATGGTTTTAGCATGTTTTAGAGGAAAAAACACAAAAATTGAGGTGGCCCCTATTCTGAACCATTACCATAAAAAGCAACTAGGTTTAAATATAAAACCCTATACCGATCAATTTGTGATGCGTGACCTTTACGGGGGCTCCACCCCCATACCCCCTGAGACCTAAATTCTACAAATGATAATGTATTCATGTTAGGTTAGGTTAGTGTAACAATTACCAAAAATACTACCATCACCGCACATCCGTCACAGACCAAAGCCATTTTCAAACTGAAGTGAATGAATGATAATAGGGTTGCCAACTCAAAATTTCCTAGATTCATACCCAAAAAGCACTAAAGTAGCTATATATATATGGTATTTTTTCGTAATTTTCTAACTTCATTTTTTTTACTATGCGACACATGCAATGAACTATTTTAATGAGAGAAACAACTTTGTCTCTATGGTATTTTTTGAAATTTTGCTTAATTAGGTGGCACCCGAATTCTGAACCATTACCCTGAATCCAATTTGAAAAATAAAAATAGCCAGAACAAAACCCAACCAACTAATTAAGTCGCAGAGTAGCAAAAAAATAGCCCAATCAGGAAAAATATTTTACAAAAAAAGTACATTACAGTCAACCCTCGTTATAACGGACTAATAGGGGGGAAAAGGTGTCCATTATAGCCGATTGTCCGATATAACCAATGGTACTGGTAACCTACGGTATACGTATACGATACGGTAATGGAGATAGTGCACAGTACTGTATATAGTGTCTGCTGAACATGATACATGATAAATGATACAGAAAATAATGAAATATAATAAAAATATAAAAGTTAGCTTGTCCTTGGCCTTACAAATGTCAGAAACAGTTTGCTTTTTCACGCCATACTCCGCGCACACCTTGGCCACCGAAGCACCCGCCTCTAACTTCTTGATTAATTCCAGCTTCTGGGTCACCGACAGGGTCACACGCTTCTTCTTTTCCTGGTTAACGTCACCAGTGGTGTGTCTGGTTTATCCGATATCCGCTCTAACGGGGTCCATTATAGCGAGGGTTGACTGTATAGCCTTCACATACCATATCTAAATGTATTTAAAGGAAAATGGCATCAATCACTAGACTAGATGAAAATCAAAACAAATGAATGTCGTTATTATAAACGCGCATTTGACGTGACATCACATCAAATCAATATCATTAATTAAAATTTCAGAAGCAAATATCTTCGTAAATACAAATTTCCCCAAATAGAGAGACACCATTTTTCTTAGTAAATTATGATGTACTACTGGAAATATTTCATTTTACTTGGGGTGCAGGTGGTGTTATAGTAAACATTAACAAAAATATAAAACCCTATACTGATCAATTTGTGATGCGTGATCTTTACAGGGGCTCCACCCCCCAGAGACCTAAATTATACAAATTGGACACACTACATTTAAAGGGAGAACACCATGCAAGCTTCATTATTTTCAAAACAGTGTGAAAATGTGAGCTGGAACAGGAGGGCACTGGTTACACTGAACAGCCATGTCGATTCTGAATTTTAACTGAAAACAGGAGATGAAGGAGAAAGCAGATCAGTCGGTGATTTACTGGATTAGGTCACGTGACGAAATAGAGGCCTGTGATTGGCTACCTCAAAAATGCTTGCACAGTTTATCGCTAGATGGTGCCACCTCCTGTTATGGCAGTGATAGAATGCCCCTTCAAAAAAAAAAAAATTTCAATAAAATAACTATCTCGTAAACTAAACATTTGTGACGGAAATGTTATTGATAAATGGGTTATTTATTCGTTTTTTGACCCAGTCACACCCAGCTATAACAGCAATATATATTGAATAACCAATCAAAACTGAATAAGAAAATATATATACCTATTATCTTGTGCAAATTTGTATAAAATGTACTTTTTATAAAAAAAATATTTTCTACTTTCGGTAATTATGTGTATTGAGTAACTCAGTCATTTTACACACCAACATACATTTTTCTAGTAGTATTTGATGTGATTTGTTCAAATCTGACCTCCATTTCCCTCGAAAATGAGATCCAACAAAGTTATAATACTTTGAAGTTTGGCTCATTTTCAAGGGAAATGAAGGTCAAAATCTAAGCAAAACACATCAAATATTACTAGAAAAATATATTTTGGTATTAACCTAACCTTACCTAACCCTAAAACTAACATAAGTGGAAATAGTAACCTAAAACGCCTAAAACTAACGAAAATATTATTACTTAACCTAACCAATCATCAAGGGCATTCAGTTGGCCTAACCGGTTAATATTGGTTATTTCACCTAAATATCTTCTGATCTTTTCGTATTAGGCACTCACTGTCACATTTCAGGCAAGTTAAGGATGAGAGAATAACGCCATAATTGATAAAAACATCCAATGCTTTCTCTTTATCTAGGGCACATGACAAAGTCAGAAACCACACGAACAGCACGTCATAATTCTGTCACAAACATGACCAAACTGAATCTAATTACAAAAACAAAAATAGCCAGAACAGAAAACATCCAACTAATTAAGTCGCAGAGTAGCAAAAAAATAACCCAAGCCTAGCTCATATATCATATTTTCATGACATCACCAGGCAAATATTGGGAGGGTGGGAAAAAAAGTCGCAAAAATGTTATAATATTCAAATCTACATAATTTGGTAAGGATGCATCTGTGAGCATAGTGACTTATATGAAAATGATGAGAAAATTATGCTTTAATATTTTATAATAATATTTGCTTTTGATATTCTGAGTACAATAAAACTCATATTAACCCTACTTTCTAATATGTATATATATAAATTTCAGTTAATTTGTTTATTTTGGCTACCTTTTTTGGAGATTTTCATTCAACTATAGGTTACTTTGTTTATTTTTAGCTACTTTTTCTTGATTTTACCTATTTCTTTGTTACTCATTAGTTTGGTGATTTTCGTTCTAGAACCATGACGTATCAATCTTGTGAACTTGATTTTGAAGACCTAATCCACCTTCTTGGCCTCAATGAAGATAGGGTTACACGCATAAGCAAATTAATCACAGTGAAAATTTTGTGGATCCCCAAGACCACACCATCCATACGCAAAACATTGAACGCTTGTGGAATGATGTGAAATCGGGGGTTTTACGTGCTGGGAACAGACACCCTCATTGCCAGAAATATTTTGCATGATACTTGTTCCTGGCAGAACATCCTGATTATTCTACAGTTCTGCATCACTTCCTTACTGCAATTACAGAACTATATCCTCCAAAATAAAGTGACTGATTAGGTTAGGTTACGGTAGGTTAGGTTACGGTAGGTTAGGTTACGGTAGGTTAGGTTACGGTAGGTTAGGTTACGGTAGGTTAGGTTACGGTAGGTTAGGTTACGGTAGGTTAGGTTACGGTAGGTTAGGTTACGGTAGGTTAGGTTACGGTAGGTTAGGTTACGGTAGGTTAGGTTATGGTAGGTTAGGTTGTGTTTAGCACGAATGCAAACTTCTCTGGTCAATTTTGAGGTGTTTTGCATGAATCTGCCATCCATTTCCTGTGCAAATGCGGTTTTCAAGATGATATCTCGAAAACTACACATTTGCACAGGAAATGGATGGCAGATTCATGCAGAACACCTCAAAATTGACCAGAAAAGTTTGCTCTCATTATAAAAAGGGACTGGGTCAAAAAATGAATAATTACCAATAAATGTTATGTACCTGTTGAGACATTAATGTAGAACCCCTCAAAATTGTCGGGAAACATTCTGGGCTGAAAAGTAACTAATACCCCTCAGATGGGGTTGCCTGTGAAGACATATGTCAGGGCCGATCGAAAGATGGTAGGCTATCCGAATTAACCCGAAAGACCTAACCGAAGGCTAAGCCTGGCCCTGACCAAAACCTAGATGCCAGACCCTCCCCGAAAGAAAAGCAAAAAAAAGAAAGGTAAATGTACACTGTACAGTATTACACCCGTCTCCCTTTCGAGGTGAAATTTGTGTTTTTCCTATGGTTTTTGATGTGTTTTGAACAAATCTGACCTTCAAAACCGTCGGAAATGACTCGTTCTTGAGATAACCCACCTCCCCCCAGCCGGCAATCGAAAACGAGTCATTTCCGACAGTTTTGAAGGTCAGATTCATTTAAAACACATCAAAACCCATAGGAAAAACATAAATTTCACCTTCAAAATTGACCTAACCTAACCTATCCTAACCTAACCTAAATCACTTATAGTCTTGTAGGCAGCCCAGGAATCACTATAAATCACAGAGCCAGGCCTAATGTACTTCTGAATGAGTGGAATGAGTGTTCCATTCTGGTACGAAAGTAATTCAAATTCGAAATGGATGGAGCGCAGTGATTGGGCAGACATGTAACAAACACACACTAGATACACACCAAAAAAATGTTTATATCTCGAAAACGAAGCATTTGCGACGGAAATGCTATAGAAGGAAAGTGTCTTAGAATTAAAAAATCTGGTAATTATTCGTTTTAGTGCTTTTTCTCCTTTCTGAACCAAAACACATTTTTCTGGTGTTTTTGGTGTGATTTGTTCAAATCTGAACTTCGTTTCTTTGGGAAATGAGCCATTTTTTAGAAATTTTAAAATTGAAAATTTCTCAAAAATGGCTCTTTCCCAAAGAAACGAAGTTCAGATTTGAGCAAATCACACCAAAAAACACCAGAAAAATATGTTTTGGTTCAGACCTAACCTAACCTAACCTAACCTGACCTGACCTGACCTAACCTGACCTAACCTGACCTAACCTAACCCGCATTTTTTCGCAATTTCTTACTTTAAATAGCACCATTGGGCTGTTTATACAAATCCGCGGCGGCCAACATGAATTTGTGGAGACGTTGTTGAGAGGGATATTCACGGTTAAACAAGTACCATGCAAGATACTTTGAATAGGATTGGGTTTTGTTGCCAGACCATAATATCCAGCTCTTCACGTCTTTCCAACAACGCTCAATATTTTGAATGTGAATGGTTGACTGTCCAGTGAATGTAGCCTAGATTTCCAAGTTGAGAATACGCACGCCACTCATCGGAATAGATTGTAGTCCCAGGCCTAATATGTTGCTGGATCAGGCGAACAAGAGTTGTTGCGTCTCTCTGAGGAACTGCAAACAACAGTAGTTTTTTGGAACTGTGTTCCAAGGTACCAAAAACCCAGGCAATCACAACCTCCACAAACCATAATGAAAACCAGACTGAAAAAGCATTCTTGAACGAGTATGCATTATGAGAGATTCAAAATGTACGTCTCTGATTGGTCAGATAAGGTCACATGAAACAAAAACCAGATTTAATTGGCTGATTTGACCTATGTTTCCTAATTTTGCCATGAGATGTCTCCCCATAAAACTGGAGATGGTGAGGTTTGTTAAAATTTTAACAGCGTTAAGAGCTAAATACTCAGTCAATGGCCTATAATGGCTGCTTTTTACGTTTAAATTTTTTTTTTTCCATAAAAAATAATTATTACATTTCCTTGATTTTTATCAGTTTCCCTGAGGTTTCAAGGTGTCCTGAATACGAATTTATATGTTAAATTGTCATAGAATGTCTCCTATCAAAAACGAACAAAGCATTAAAACGAATATTAACCAAAAATCTACTTAACCCTATATGGACATTTGTAACAGATCTGTAACGCCTCAAAACCTATGAGTTATTCACAGGAAAATAAATTCTTTTTACTTAAGTGCCGATATCCTCATATCTGTAACGTTTCAAAGATTTTATATCTCGAATTGGCAACTCCTACGGAAGTAAATAGTGCGGATATCCCAACGCCTTAGTTAGTATTTCAACGCAGCTGGAAGATGGTGTGTACCAAGAATTTTTTTTCTTCATTTTGTGCTTCATTGAAATAAAGGTACGTTGAATGATTTTTTTATTAGTTCAATATATGCTCTTAGACAGGATTAGGTAATAGAATATATTCGTAGTGGAAAATTAGGAGACTTGTTAGACTTCATCGAGACGTAGCATATCTGTTTACTCTGTCATCTAGGCCAATCCTCGAGGCTTATGCCTCAAAGAAGAAAAGCCCATTTAGCCATCTTGTAGGCTTTACTATGTGTATGTATCATATATATACGGTGTGTATATATATATATATATATATATATATATATAATATTTATGACGACGAATGTACAACAAATGCTTTATTTTTTTAGTTATGGACACCAGTTGTTTTTGTGGAAGAAGTGGAACACCCATGGTTGGAGGAGAATGGGGAGAAAGCGATGACGAACGCCTACAGGATGGTGATTCTGAAGATGAATATGTCCCTCAACAGTGCAGCTCTGATGATGATTTGAGTGATGGTGGTGATTCAGGTGATTTCTCGTTATATTTTTATTTGACATCACATAAATTTCAGTCTTCGCATTCAATTGAAATTATTTTGCAGCTAATAAACCTCAATGGATTGTTTTCCTTTAGCTTAGTTCTTTATTGCCAAAGGTTCAATGACCTCTCTGGCCTAGGATATCAAGCATTTGACCTTGCCTATGCATTTTTATTTATTATTCCATAAAATTATCAATTATAGCTGTAACATTATTATTACTATATATATATATATATATATATATGTCTATTGTTCCTCTACCTCATACAAGATTATATTGGTCACAGAGTCTTAGTATTGGGTACATATGTCAGATTATGAGCCAGGTTAGGTTTGAGCAGATTAAAAGTTACATTCACTTCAATGATACCAGTAAAATGGTTCAACCAGATGATAACTTTGATAAGCTTTTCAAGGTGAGGCCACTTTTATCCCACTTGCGCCAAAAATACAATAATATTCCGATGGATCAAATGCTTTGTGTTGATGAGCAAATGATACCGTTCAAAGGGGCATCATCTCTGAAACAGTATATACCAAGTAAACCTCATAAATATGGCTATAAAGTTTTTGTGCTTTGTGATAGCAAAGGTATTATTCATGATTTTGAAATGTATACAGGAATGATTGCCCCACCAGACAACAGTGTAGATTTAGGTGCTAGCTCAAACATAGTACTTAGGTTAGCACAAAATATTCCTTCAAACAAAAACTCTCTCTTATATTTCAACAATTGATTCACATCTATTCCATTAGTATGTGAGTTAGCAAAACGTAGGATATACTGCCTTGGGACTGTTCGAGCCAATAGGCTAAAAGGTTGCCCTATTTTGTCTGATAAAGACTTGAAAAAGAAAGGTAGGGGAGCTTATGATCAGAAAGAGGCTAGCATGGGAGATAGTACTGTAAGGGTAATAAAATGGCTAGATACCAAAGCTGTCCTACTCCTAACAACCTTTGAATCCATAAGTCCTATTCAGATAGTCAAAAGATGGGATAAAACAAGCAAAAGCAAAATAGACGTTTCTTGTCCCAATGCAGTGAAGACTTACAATCAGTTTATGGGGGGTGTGGATCTCCTGGACTCACTAATAGGGTTGTATCGAATCAAACTGCGGTCTAAAAAATACTATCATAGGATCTTCGGTTATTATGTATTTTATCACACTCAGTCATTTTACACACCAAAATACATTTTTCTAGTAGTATTTGATGTGATTTGTTCAAATATGACCTCCATTTCCGTCGGAAATGAGATCCAACAAAGTTATAGTACTTTGAAGTTTGGCTCATTTTCAAGGGAAATGGAAGTCAAAATCTAAGCAAAACACATCAAATATTACTAGAAAAATGTATTTTGGTATTAATTAACCTAACCTAACATTACCTAACCTAACCGTGGCTAAACGAGCCTAACCCTGGCTAAACGAGCCTAACCCTGGCTAAATGGGCCTAACCCTGGCTAAATGGGCCTAGAGTATTACCTTATTATGGATTAGGTCGTTTAGCCAGGGTTAGGCTCGTTTAGCCAGGGTTAGGCTCGTTTAGCCAGGGTTAGGCTCGTTTAGCCAGGGTTAGGCTCGTTTAGCCAGGGTTAGGCTCGTTTAGCCAGGGTTAGGCTCGTTTAGCCACGGTTAGGTTGGGTAAGGTTAATTAATACCAAAATACATTTTTCTAGTAATATTTGATGTGTTTTGCTTAGATTTTGACTTCCATTTCCCTTGAAAATGAGCCAAACTTCAAAGTACTATAACTTTGTTGGATCTCATTTCTGACGGAAATGGAGGTCATATTTGAACAAATCACATCAAATACTACTAGAAAAATGTATTTTGGTGTGTAAAATGACTGAGTGTGATAAAATACATAATAACCGGATCTTCTTCCATTTCCTTGATATGACTGTAGTGACATGCTGGTTACTCTATAGAAGAGACTGCACAGACTTAGGTTTACCGAAAAAGAAAACTGACCCTACTAGAATTCAAACATTCGATAGCAGATACCTTGAATAGAGAAGGTAAGGTTTCAGAGCAAAGAAAAAGAGGTTGTCCATCTTCATTAGTAGACATGGACTATGAAAATAAAAAGTAAGCAGGTCATGGTAGTAAACCAATGGTAATTTTTTACTATCAGTCCGGTCTCTGGAAACTGAAAATAAAGTTTACCATAAGACTCTTTACATTTTTTTAAACAACTTTTACTAAGTACAATATGAAGGCAAATGCCGATTAAAGCTATAAAATTAATGTTAAGAAATTATTTTTTTGAGCGATAAAATCGCAGATCATGTTTTTGGGAGTGATAAAATGGCTGATCCCACAAAGGTTAGGAAGGTACCGCTAACAAAATTGGGTGGTTTGACCAGAACTCATAAGATTTTAGTGTCACGATGGCGTCGGTTTGTGATGGTTGTAATTATTCAGTGTGTTTAACTTCATGCAAATTTTTTGATGATGAAGAGGCTGCATTTAATTTTTATGTAGAACATGGTGTATTGCTAAAAGAATTTATTTGCCCTAAGAAAAACAAGGAAGGTATTGTTTGTGGTAATAAGTGTGTGTTCGATAAAAACAGAAAAGCATTTCGTTGCTGCCATATGTCTGTACGTGATAAGAAACGGAAAAGGGGAACACGCATATATTGTGATTAGGTTAGTAAGGTTAGGTTAGTATAGTTTTACGGTATATATAATATATACAGTGAATATATATAGTGTTCGTTTTACTACATATATATAAATGTGTGTATATATACCTTTTAGGTCACTCATGTTGGCTGTTTCTACAATTTCCATAATTTATATATCAATGGATTCATTTTACCTCGCGAATGCGCCCTAGATAGTCTCTACTGAAGGAATTACCCGCATTTTAGGGTATTTTTCACACTTATACCCCAAAACAAACTTCGTGTCCTAACTTAGTTTTGGGCCAGTTCCCTCACTTGAGACTATCCAAATCGCATTCCTGGTGTAATAACGAATCCATTGATCTATAAATTATTCGTTTTTTACATCGTGAATGCGCCCTAGATAGTCTCTACTGAAGGAATTACCCGCATTTTAGGGTATTTTTTCACACTTATACCCCAAAACAAACTTCGTGTCCTAACTTAGTTTTGGGCCAGTTCCCTCACTTGAGACTATCCAAATCGCATTCCTGGTGTAATAACGAATCCATTGATGTATAAATTATAGGAATTGAAGAGACCGGAGTGATAGTAAAAAATTACCAAACCAATTCCCCCAAAAGCCATTAGGTGTGACATGGTGGACCATTTCCCACTTTATAAGGAAAAAAGGGGACGGTGTAAGCTGCCAGGATGCAAAAGCAGTCCATACATATACTGTCAGAAATGTGAAGCCTATCTTTGCATTGATAGTAAAAAAAATTGTTTCTTGAAATTTCACAGAGTAAACTATTTTCTTTCATACTGTAATTCGTTTTTCAAACATTTTTTATTACAAAATATTACCTGTTTAGATTATAATTTATACAAGTTACTATTTTCTTTCTCTGTCAATAAAGTTTGTTGAAAAAGTTACTTATTTATATCCTCAGAGTTCATAGTTTACAAATTTGTAAGATATAAATTTTGAGTCTTAGATGTCAGATGTTACAGATCTGTAACGTTTCACTAAAACAAGAAATATATATATAAATTTTAAAATAATCCTATTTCTGTTTAAAATGAGCCCATATGATATGATAATACTAAAAAAATAAACAAAAAAAAATAATTCATAATTGTGTCCATATAGGGTTAATGAACATATAATAATTGCTGGACATTAGATGGGTGTAATAGTAGAATAATACCAAGAAAAGGGCTTAATAGTGATCTAGCTAATTCAAAACACAACCGAGAAAAGACGATTAAGTAAATCTACACGAACACAACCGGGGGGAAAAGCCCGACTTAGAAATTAGCAAAATCACTGAAACATGTCCTATCAGCACTCGATGGTAGAGTCCAACCTCGTAAGAAAGGCTGTTAACAATCGAGCCTTGAATGGCCAAGTGCTGAAGGGCTTCCTCAACTTATAGCGTAAGTTAAGCTAGACTCAAATAAACTTTATAGACTTAAAGGTGGTATTCGGTCCTACCACAGGGAGGTCAATTCGACGCGGACCTATTTCACACCACATTTGGCATAAAAATAAAAAAATGGACACTATTTATGGTCTTCTTTCTAAACGGTGCAACACCACAATCTGTATCATTGCACGGTGCAACAATCCTGTATCTAAACTACCAAACTGAATTGCAAGAGAGCCCTCTATAAAAACACGCCTTATCACTGTCACATTTAACAAAATTTGGTTTGGTTTGTTTAGTTTAAGGTGCTTTCAACCCACAAGGCATTCAACAAAAGTGTAGAAAGGACGTTGTCGGTGCCCGAAAATATGCTACAAGAACCCTAAAAGTTGGCTCTAAAATAAACGACAATTTTTCACTAACCTTACAATTATGAGATGGATATATATGGTTTCTGGACGTTTCGACCATAGTCAGTTCGATCACAAACGAGTTCAATCACAAACCAATATGATCGAACTGGTTTGTGGTCGAAAAGTACTACATTACCAGAGCTGGGCAATAAATACATTGAATGTATTTAAATACTAAATACTAAATACATGGGAGAAATGTATTTAAATACTAAATACTAAATACATGGGAGAAATGTATTTAAATACTAAATACTAAATACAGTTTACGAATGTATTTAGATACTAAATACAAAATACATCAATTGTATTTAAATACATTTGTAAATACATTTTAAATACATACAAATTTTAACATATGCATTCACTAATTCATGAGTAACAACAATATAAAATGCTTGATAAAGGATAAAGAAATAGTACAATCTAATTTCCGATTATATATTTCCCTTTTTAGAACAAAACAAAAACAAAAGAACTTAGAACTTACGATGTTCAACCAGTGACATATTATACTCAACTTTTGCACAGTTTGAATCATGGCAGGGTGGACACGCTGTGAAAAAAATAAACATGAATTACCTAATGAATAATGATCGATAATTAATGAATCAATAATCATTGATATAAATTTTGATAAATTTTTACTTTAGGGGACACGGTGAATTTCGAAATAAATACACCACTCGATAGATCAGACGATTTTAAAAGCTTTTCATCAATGAATTTTCCATCGCAAATTGGATTGATTGCAACGAGTTAGTTACACAGGCCCACTTAAGGCAGAGCCGTTTTGTATGATTATTCGGTCAATTTCAAGATATTTTTTGATGTCTAAAAAAACACTTACCTTCAGATGAGTGTACAGATTCGTTGTAGCATTGCTTGCAGCAGAGACTTCGTGTTTACACAGCAAGCAGGTGCACTTTACCTTATTACCGTCTTTAGATTTAATTTTAAAGTATTTTCCATCAAACAGAGGGTGCACTAAATCGCTATCTGCAGATATATCACTGTTTGATTCACCGGATTTGCTTGTTGAAGCCATGACACGCACACGATAAAGAAATCAACCGCTTTCGACTAAGAGTGGCACACAACTGATTGAACTGACACGTTGAAACATGAAACATGCTGTACTACACTGTCGACGCGTCGTACTGTGCTAGTACAGAACGTGTATTAAACCAGTAAAAGTATTTACATTTTATATTTTGAGTATTTAAATACATTGTATTTAAATACTCATTAAAGTATTTAAATACTATATTTAAATACATGAAAAACAATGTATTTATAAATACAGTTCTAAATACACAAATGTATTTAAATACGTATTTAAATACAAATGTATTTAAATACTGCCCAGCTCTGTACATTACTACATATATGATAAATTACTGTATCAATTAACTTAACTTAGCCTGTAGGTATTTTCTTTCATATACTTAATACAATTGATCATTAATATATATGTCATATAATATATCCTAAATATATATCATGTTGGCGTCCAGCTACCCAATTTATCATTAATATATATCATATTGGCTTGTGATCGAAACGTCCAGGGACCGATATATATATATATATATATATATATATATATATATATATCCCGCAAGGGGGTTCTAAGCTCGTGCTCTTGAGTGCTCTTTGTGCTCGTTTGTACGTGCTTGTTCCTGGAGGTTTCACGTGCGCCCTCCCGGCCCTAGCACCCAAGGATGATGGGGCTCGACCCTGCAGTCCTTGTCATCCTTGGTCTTTTTCCACTTCGACTGTCCCCTCCACCCTTTCTTTTTCCTCTGTCTTTCCTCTCACTTTTTCTTTGTTTTTCCGCTGAGATATGCCCTTTAAATAGAGGCGAATCGGTTCTTCCTGAACTAAAAAAAAATATATATATATATATATATATATATATATACCTTAACTTAGTATATACAAGCAATGCTGCATTAATCAGCTTAGTTCATATCTCTTTGGGATAACAATAAATCTTCTTCTTCTAGATTTGGTAAATGTAGAGAACACCCGGGGGCAGGGCCGCATTTACGGGGTTGGGCCAGGGTCGGATTAATCATTGTTAGGGCCGGTGGCTATTTTCGGGCCGGTGTCACTAGAAAAACACAATTCTTTACCTGATACACCATCCATGAGTGATGTGATCAGCTGACTGGAATCGATCAACAGAAAACGAAACAAAAACAAAGATATGATTACAGAAAATGTATACTTTGTTCACATAAATGGGATACTAAACTAGGTTTTGTAGAAGCGGAATCCAGAATTTTTTTTCTTGCTCACGGTCGACCAATTATTTCAGCGGTAGATTATAGCGTTTACATAGTTTCTTGGGGCCGGTCAGCATCTGGGGCCGGGGGCAAATGCCCCCTTTTCCCCCATTATAATCCGCTACTGGGTGGCGCACCGTGCAAATGTCCAAAGTCCCGCGCCCGATGGGCCCTGCTGTTAAAAAATCCAGAAGATGAAGAACCATTGATGATGCAGCATTGCTTGTATATATTAAGTTAAGGTGTATATATCATATATCCATCTCATAATTGTAAGGTTAGTGAAAAATTCACTTAATTTAGAGTTAGCATTTTTGGGTTCTTGTGGCATCATTGTTTGGGCACTCTTGTTGCATCATTTTTTTGGGGGCGCTGCGCGTCCTTCCTACTCGTTTTTTGAATGCGGCACTTACAGGGTGTGGTCTTATAGAGAGCTCTCTTGCAATTCAGTTTGGTTGTTTAGATGCTAGATTGTTGCATCGTGCAATAGTGCAGGTTGTGTTGTTGTTGCAAGGTTTAGAAAGAAGACCATAAATAGTGCCCCTTTTGTTTTTTATCTTAATTTTATGCAACTGAGGCCTAAGGTAGGCCCACATCGAGTCAGCAACCCTGAGGTAGGACCTAATATGACCTCCAAGTCCGTAAGTTTTTAGTCCAGCTTAACTTGGGCGGTATGTTAAACTGGCCCTTCAGAGCTTGGCCGTTCACGGCTCAGCTGGGATTCTAAACCCAATAAAATAAAAAAAATAACATGGTCCTTCAAAACCGGATTCTAGCCCAAGACCGAGTCAGTGACTGGCAAAGTTCTGATTGTTCAAATTGTAGCCCAAGTTAGGCCTAGACGGGTTGAGCATAATTGAGTTAAGGTCCCAGGGTAGCAGGGGCGGATCCAGGAATTTAAGCAGAGGGGGGTCCAGTCTTGGTGGGGCTCGTTACTGATATGTCGTCGGCCGAAGGCCGAGGACGCGCGAGCGAAGCGAGCGCCAGGGGGGGGTGCCCGAGGGGGGGTGTCCCCCCCCCGTCGGTAGGAAATTTTCATATTTGAAGATAGCTTTAGATGGATTTGAAGTATATTCCCGTTATCAAAATCCTGCTTGTTCACACACCCAGGCCAGGTCTGAAATGTCTCAGGATCGGACATAAACTTTTTTTTCTTTATTCTTTTTAAGGAAATGAATTTTGTGGCAACCGGGATACATGTACCTTAAGCCATTTTAAGTCTTCAGGTCTTATTTTTCATATATAGGAGCAAACAAACGCAATCGAAAAATTGTTGGTCACCGTGAGCAGGGGGGGTCCGGACCCCCTCGACCCCGCCCCCCCTGGATCCGCGCCTGGGTAGAAAGTTTGAAAGCCCAATTTCGAAACTTGGCCACTCGTCTGTCGTTGTTTGAGCCTACATTTTTACCGGTTTGGTTAATTTTGGTTTATTATCGAGTTAAGGTCACAGGGTAGAAAGTTTGGTTGCCCAATTGCGAAACTTGGCCACTCGTCTGTCGTTGTTTTGGGCTTACATTTTCACCGGTTTGGTTAATTTTGGTTTATTATTGAGTTAAGGTCCATGGGTAGAAAGTTTGGTCGCCCAAGTGCGAAACTTGGCCACTCGTCTGTCGTTGTTTTGGGCCTACATTTTTACCGGTTTGGTTAATTTTGGTTTATTATTCGCAGGCGAAGGTTGCAGACTTCAGTGCGCCAGTTACTTGGGTGGAAAATTTGATATTCCATACTGGTGGTTGGTAATTACCCCAACCAAGCAATTCAGTTTACTTGAAAAAAAGCAAAATTTGAGTTTGATCAGTTTGGTTAAGTATTTTTGCCAATTCAGCTTATTTGGTATTGAGCCCAATTGTTGTTTGCATTGAAGATGAGTGCAGCTGAATTGAACAAGTTTAAAAAAAGGAGAAGCGCCTACAAAAGTTTAATTACAAAGGTCATTGCCACTATAGATTCTGCCATAGAGCAAGAGGATTTAAGCTTAGTGACTGCGCAGCTTTCCATATTAGAAACTAAAAAGGTTGCTCTAAGCGAAGTAAATGTTAAAATTAAGGCTCTTATAGAAGAGGATGAAATAGAAAATAACATAATTTACTTTGAAGAGATTATTGATGATATAAATAAAGTATGCCACAGAGCAAAAGAGTTTAGCAGCTCAGTATAGTTAGAGACCAGGTCTAATGATGAAACACAACCCTCAACAAATGGTGTTTGTGAAGTTAAGGTTAACAGATCTGCAGTTCAATTACCGAGGCTTGTACTCAAAACATTTTCTGGGAGTATTCAGGAATGGCAAGGATGGGCAGACAGTTTTCAATCAGCAGTTCATTCTAGTCAAGTGTTAAGTGCGGTGGAGAAGTTTAATTATTTGCAATCCCTCTTGGAAGGGGAGGCAGCAAAGACAATAGCAAGATTAGCATTAACAGAGGCTAATTATAATGTGGCTTGGAATATATTAAAGAAACGGTTTGGTAAGCCAGAGATCTTATTAAAAGCCACCTCCGCGAACTTTTAGCTACACCTTCTGTTAATAATCCCAATAGTGTCAAAGAGTTACGGCAGTTATATGATGAATTTGAAGTTAGAACTAGGTCCCTGGACAACTTTGGTGTAGGAATGGAAAGGTATGGTGTAATGTTGGTCACTATACTGGAGTCTAAATTGCCTAGCTCAATTTTGCTTGAATTAAGTAGGGGACACTCAACAGAACATGTGTACAGTACATCCCCCTTCAGCAGATGTTAAGTCTTTTAAGCACAGAATTAGCAAGACGAGAGGGAATTTAGTTTGCACAGTGGGATGTTAAACAAGGGGACAAAGGCAGGCACAGCACCAAAGTTTATACAAAAAGGAATAGCCCAGGTACAGTGCCAGCTCTACATGCATCCTCTGAGAATAAATTAAAGGGAATCAAGTAATGTATATTTTGCGAAGGCAACTACAAGTCATATAAATGTGAGGTGGCTGAGGCTTTACCTGTTGAGGAGAGAAAGGACAGGGTAACTAAGACCACAGCATGTTTTGAATGTTTTTTGAAAGGTCACAGAGCAAGGTTTTGTAAGTTTAAAATCTTGTGCAAAAAATGCCATGGCCGGCATCAGCCATTATTGTGTGAAAACACTCCTAGTAGGCCTACCCCAGAAGTAGAGACATCAGTAGCACATGCCACTGCTATGAAAGGGAGTAAAAGTAAAAGGGGATTATTGCAAACAGCTGCAGCATTATTCATTGGGAATGATGGAGAAGCTACTGCAAGAGTGTTTTTTGATAGTGGTAGCCAGTGTAGCTTTATTAAGACCAAAATTTCCAGAAAATTGAAGTTTAAGGAACTTAAGAGGGAAAATTTAAGAATTTCTGGGTTTGAGGGTTCCGTTCAAAACCGAACCCAAGTTAAGAAGGTAGAAGTTCTGGTTAAGGGGTTGTTACCACAAGGTCCCACTATCAAGGTCCAAGCTGTAGAGATTGAGGAACTTTGTGCTCCAATCACTACTTGTCTAGATATGGCATGTGTCCAAGAATTGCGAGTTAAAGGAATTAATTTGGGCAGTAATAAGTTTGAAGGAACAGAAGATATTAGTCTTTTGATTGGAGCTGACTATTATTGGGACTTCATCACCGGAAATATTCTCAGCACATCTCGAGGTCCGTTAGCTATTGAAAGTAAGCTAGGCTGAATGCTACATGGTAGCTATTGCTATGAAATGGAGGTTAAAGCTCTTTTTGTTAAGATTGAGGAGAACAGCCATAGTTTGAAAAGGCATTTGAAAGCCTTTTGGGAACTTGAATCTATTGGCATAAAGGACAAACAGGAGAAGCAGGCGAGTACAATGAACAGTGATGTTTTAAAGCAATTTGAAAAAGGGATTGGGTTTAGAGATGGTTGCTATGAAGTTGGCCTCCCTTGGGAGGATTCTTGCAAACCCAGTTCAAACCTTCAGCTAGCTAATAGGAGGTTGGAGACTTCATTGTACAGGCTAAGAAAAAATGAGGAGTTGTTAATTGAATACAATGAGGCCATCCTAAGCTATGTAAGGGAGGGCTATGCTGAAAGGGTGCAAGGTGAGCTGGTGAGCCAGGAGGCACATTATCTGCCACACCATGCAGTGGTACGGCGAGACAAAACTACCACCAAACTGAGGGTAGTTTTTGATGGCTCAGCCAAGGACAAAGGTGGTGTGTCCTTGAACGACTGTTGGGATGCTGAGCCAAATTTAAATGGAGATTTATTTTCCTTGTTGCTGAGATTCAGGTTTGGTAGAGTAGCATTGACTGCAGATGTGAAGCAACTCTTTTTGCGGATAAAGTTAAAACCAGAGGACAGAGATGCAGTAAAGTATCTGTGGGTGGATACTAAAGACTTGTTGGAAAATGAACCTAAGGTTCAAGCATATAGAATGAAGTCAGTGTTGTTTGGCCTCAGATCTAGTCCATTTCTGTTGGCAGCTACTATGCAGTACCATTTTAAGAAATATTCTGAAATCTATCCTAACACTATTGAACACATAAGGAAACATTTTTTTGTTGATGATTTGCTGTGTTCCGTGGATAATACTGTACAGAAATGGCTAAACGGATGTTCATGGAGGCTATAGCTATAATGAGGGAGGCTGGCATGGAGCTTAGAAAATGGCAGACCAATCATTCTCAGTTACAACAGTTTATGAGTCAGTCCTATATAGTACCTGATGCAGCAGAAAGTATTGAGGATTCTGGTATTAAGGAGTTGTGGGCAATAGACACAAAGGTGCTAGGCATTGTTTGGCAGCAAGGAGAGGATTTGTTTACCTTCAATGGGAAATCTTTAGTAGAGCTGGCTGAGAATGAGACAAGGTGGACAAAACGTACAGCGTTTAGTTTGGCTTCAAAGGTCTTTGATCCTCTTGGATTCCTGGCTCAATTTGTGATAAAGTAAAAAATTTGGTTTCAGAGCCTTTGGGAAATTGGACTTGGTTGGGATCAAGAGTTACCTGATCATATGGTGGTAAGGTGGAAATATTGGTTCAAAGAATTGGCACATCTTGGAGACATTGAAATCCCAAGATGGTACTTTGGAAAGTTGAACAATAGTCCAGACAATCTGGAGCTTCACATCTTTTGTGATGCAAGTGAGGAAGCCTATGCAACTTGTATTTATATAAGAGGCACATTCAAAGAGGAAGTAAGTTGCAGGTTGGTTGCTGCAAAGAGCAGAGTAGCACCTTTGAAAAGGCTTTCTATTCCAAGGTTGGAATTGATGGGTGCAGTTATTGCTAGTCGGCTTGCAGTTACAGTGCAAAAGTCTTTGGCCCTTTATGAAATGCCAAGCTATTATTGGACAGACTCCACTACAGTTTGGCACTGGTTAAGAAGCCAGGCAAGGAAATGGAAACCATTTGTTGCCAATAGGGTGGAGGAAATTCAAGCACACACAGATCCCAAGCAATGGAAGCATTGTCCAGGCACCCAAAACCCAGTTGATTTACCAACACGAGGAATTCCAGTGAAAGATCTTGCACAGTCAAGTTTGTGGTGGAATGGGCCAGAGTGGCTAAAACTTGGAAGTGAAAGCTGGCCTTCTAATCAGCCTATTGTAGGAGAATGCCAGGCTGAAGAAGAATGGGTGAGTGAGATGAGAAAATGCACTGTGAACAGTTGTCAAGTTATGCAGCAGGACCCCATATTGAGGCTTGAGGACATTAGCAGTCTGAAAAGGTTGTTAGGAGTGACATCATGGGTATATAGATTTACAAACAACATTAAGGGAGAAACAAGAAGGGAAGGAATTCTGAACAGTAAGGAGATTCAGCAAGCCAGGCAAAACTGGGTGGTATATGTGCAGAAGGAAAAATTTTGTGAAGAGAGGGAATTGCTCACCAACAGTCCGTTAAAGGTTCTGCCAACACATTCTGCTCTCAAGGGTTTGGCTGTGTTTTTGGATCAGGACTTATTGAGAGTAGAAGGTAGACTACAGTTTTCTGGACTTCCAGAGGAGAAAAGACATCCAATTTTGCTACCTTCTGGGGGGCACTTTGTGGAACTTTTGATCCTGGATATGCATCATAAGTTTTTACATGCTGGAGTTAGAGAAGTGATAATAGAGATCAGACAACAGTTTTGGATTCCCAAAATTAGACAAGTAGTTAAAAAGGTCTTGCATAAATGTGTGGTTTGCAAGCGTTGGAGTGCAAAGCCTTATTATGAAAAGGTGGCTCCATTTCCAAGAGAACGGTGTGTCTATACTGCCCCACTTGATGTAGTGGGAGTAGACTTCGCAGGTCCAGTCTATGTGTATGAGCAAGGGGAGTCTAACAAAGGTTATATATGTCTTTTCACATGTGCTACCACCAGAGCAATCCATTTGGAGTTGGTAAGCAACTTAAGTAGTGATGTATTTCTTTTGGCCTTTAAAAGGTTTGTGAGCAGAAGGGGTTTCCCAAATAAAATCATATCGGATAATACAAAAACCTTCAAAAAGGCTGAAAAGGAACTCCAAGAAGTTTGGTCCTTGCTAAAAGAGGAAGGATTCCAATCCTATTTTTAACACCAAGGGGTTCAATGGGAGTTTATTGTTGAGAGAGCACCATGGTGGAGAGGATTTTGGGAAAGGCTAGTGAGAAGTGAAAAGTGTCCATTAAAGAAAGTTTTAGCTAATGCTCATTCGAGCAAAAAAGAATTCTGCACTGTTTTGTGTGAAGTAGAAGCAATGGTGAACAGTAGGCCTATCACTTTTGTTTATAACAGTATACAGGATGCAGAGCCATTGACACCAAATCATTTTCTTTGTGGTAAACGATTAACATCAAATCCCAGTTTGCCAGAAGACTTGCAGCCTATCTAGAGCACTCAAGGAGAGTTAACCAGAAGGTTCAAGTACCTTGAAGAGCTACAGATCAGTTATGGAAGAGGTGGAAGATGGAATACTTGCCAGAACTCAATTATTACCCATCAGGCAATGTAAAGGGCTCCAATGCAAATTGTATCAAGGTGGGAGACGTGGTAATGATTGGGGATGAAAGACCAAGGCAATGCTGGAAACTTGGCATAATTGAAGAGTTGTTTGTTGACAAAGACAATTTAGTTAGGTCTGCACTGGTAAAGACTTCAGGAGGAAAATTAAAGAGATCTATACAAAAACTCTATGCTTTAGAAATCAGCAAAAACACGGATAGTCAAGATGAAACATTTGAGTTACAGCTTCATGGAGAAGGCTTCGCTAAACTTGCAGAAGGTAATGACAGCAATGCCTCTTCGGTGGGGACAGAGCTGGGCAATAAATACATTGAATGTATTTAAATACTAAATACTAAATACATGGGAGAAATGTATTTAAATACTAAATACTAAATACATTCTGCGAATGTATTTAGATACTAAATACAAAATACATCAATTGTATTTAAATACATTTGTAAATACATTTTAAATGCATACAAATTTTAACATATGCATTCATTAATTCACTAAGCCATGACACGCACACGATAAAGAAATCAACCGCTTTCGACTAAGAATGGCACACAACTGATTGAACTGACACGTTGAAACATGAACCATGCTGTACTACACTGTCGACGCGTCGTACTGTGCTAGTACAGAACGTGTATTAAACCAGTAAAAGTATTTACATTTTTATATTTTGAGTATTTAAATACATTGTATTTAAATACTCATTAAAGTATTTAAATACTATATTTAAATACATAAAAACAATGTATTTATAAAATACAGTTCTAAATACACAAATGTATTTAAATACGTATTTAAATACAAATGTATTTAAATACTGCCCAGCTCTGGGTGGGGAGGGTTAGAAAATCTAGAAGAGGAAGAGCCATTGTTGTCCCAAGGCGATATGATGACTAAGCTGATTGATGCAGCATTGCTTGTATATATTAACTTAAGGTGTGTGTATATCCATCTCATAATTGTAAGGTTAGTGAAAAATTCACTCAATTTAGAGCTAGCATTTTTGGGCTCTTGTGGAATCATTGTTTGGGCACTCTTGTTGCATCATTTTTTTTGGGCGCTGCGCGTCCTTCCTACTCGTTTTTTGAATGCTGCACTTACAGGGTGTGGTCTTATAGAGAGCTCTCTTGCAATTCAGTTTGGTTGTTTAGATACAAGATTGTTGCATCGTGCAATAGTGCAGGTTGTGTTGTTGTTGCAAGGTTTAGAAAGAAGACCATAAATAGCGCCCCTTTTGTTTTTTGTCAGTAGTATGATGGCAAAATGGGAGAGGAAGTTCGGGTGCTCTGAAATCGTGCCCCTGGAGGGGCCTCCCTTTACTTAAGTTCCTAACCCATTTATGGGTTCTCACCAGCCTTAATGAAGGGCATTTGCCCCTTGAGGGCCCTTTGCGGAACCCCATCCTCCTTCAAAAAAAGAAGAAAAAGGAAAAAAAGAAAAAAGAAAAAAAAAAAAGAAAGAAAAAAAAAGATTCGTCTTCACCTTCCTTCAAAAAAAAAAAAATTTAAGAAAGTATTGATCCTGGCCTTCCTCCTAGAAAAAAGTTCTTTCATGAGGCAAACAAGAACAAACAAAAAAAAACATACATACATTCGAGTACTTTCTGTTCAGGCAAGTTCCGCCAGACAGTAGAAATGAAAACTTAAAATGAATATCTGAAAGGTTTTAATAGGCCTAACGAGAGTATGCATCGACATCAATACATCCAATTTTCAAATGTTAACAAATTGCGAACAATACATAAATCAAAATCAGATTGAACATATTTTAAATCGAAAACAAGTTCTTTGTTTAAGATCTGTATTATGAAAAATAAAATGAAGATTTATTATTTTAATTTAAATAAATTAATTTCTCTCTTTTTTAAGGGAAACTGGCTTATTTTCAAACGAGATGACCTTCAAATACAATATATACTCATAGCACACGCATATTTGTTTATTTACTTTTAAATATGTAGTTTTCTGTTATTTACATCGATATATACCATCACATTCACTTTCACATGCCATCTTCTGGTATGTGAATTAATAATTTTACTGTACAGCAAATTTCGTTATAAAATTGTATGTGTTAAAAAGAACATCAAGTTGCGTAACGCGGCTTTGAAACTGAAGCATCAATTCTGTTATCCTCCTCTAAACATCCACTTAAATATTATTACTAATATTAATTTATTGCTATTATTACATATATATGTACACGTGTTAAGAGTATTTAAATTAAATATATTGATTTCAATTACCTTCGTAATAAAAGCATCTGGCAACTTTACCCCAATCTTGCTATATTTCTCTCACAGTAACTGTCTTCAGAGTAGTAGTTAAGTTTAACTTTCTTCTAACGACTATTAGTTGATACTAATCTTGTTATTAGTATTATTATTGTCATATATATATATATATATATATAATATATATATATATATATATATATATATATTATATATATATATATATCCAAAGAAGTAGGTTCAGGTAAAAAAAACTTTCTTAATCGATGCAATTAAAGAAAACAGGATGTCAAGTTTGTCTAAGTTGGTATTTTTAAATAGATTCAAGGGGAAATAGGTACTGAAACATGAGAGATTTTTCATTAAGAACCTTTCTAGTTGCAGTCATAGTTAGGCCTATTCACATTACTTTAATTATCATTTCTCTAATTTATCGACTGTTCACAATTCCTCATAATTCTCATAATAAACGTATTTGTTTTCACTTTTCTTTCACACCAGTCAGTCCAGTATTTACAACAATCACACAGAATGTTCATGCTTATTGTTTTGTCATTAGCTGTACCAAACATGTCTTTACAAACTGAAGCGTACCGTTATACAACGTTTAAAATGTTATAATTTAATACTTTATGATATCAGATTTCGTATAAAAAACATCATTTTCTGTACAAATGGCCACAAAAATACTTTCAATCATAATAATGTACTTATAGAACGCACCATACGCTTTTTCACTTGTATTAAAAATGTAAAACTGAAAGTTGTATCATCACGCGATCTTCGATTCTGCAATGACGTAAGTGAGCCCTAACATTTAATTTAAAATTATTTAACAGATCATTCGAGGGAGCTGTACATCGATCTCATTATAACTTCTGGCTCAAAATAACCCGCCATGCATATTTACACGAGTTCAATTTAAACAAATAAATATATATATATATATATATATATGAATAAAACCACGAAGGAAAGGACACACAAAAGGTGCTCAAGCGCTTTCGTGTTCCTGAGGATGTCATTAGACGAAAGCGCTTGAGCACCTTTTTGTGTTTCCTTTCATTCGTGGTTTTATTCATCATAAATATTTTTCACGTGTTACTTTCGTGAAATAATTTTATATATATATATATATATATATAGTGGTGGGCACGCGCAACAATTTTTGTAGCGCCGCAACCGCAACCGCAACTCTGCTGAAATAGTTGCGCCGCACGCGCAAGCGCAACCCTTTACAAAAAGTTGCGCCGCAAGCGCAAGCACAACCAAAAATGTTGCGCCGCAAGTTGCGCCGCAACTTTTTGCGGCGCAACTGCCCACCTTTGCATTTAACGTATATCTGCAGTGGTGGGCACGCGCAACAATTTTTGTAGCGCCGCAACCGCAACCGCAACTCTGCTGAAATAGTTGCGCCGCACGCGCAAGCGCAACCCTTTTCAAAAAGTTACGCCGCAAGCGCAAGCGCAACCAAAAATGTTGCGCCGCAAGTTGCGCCGCAACTTTTTGCGGCGCAACTGCCCACCTTTGTATATATATATATAAGGAGTTTGTATGTGGCATTCCAACAAAAGACAGGAAGTGTCTGAACCCTGTTTCTCCCATCACTGTCCTCTTCATCTGGCCTTTTTACATGTCACCTCTACCCTGTGAGCAGTCCAGCATACTCTCAAACACGCGCTTCTCACTATATTCCTTACTACACACGCATGCATCTTACACAATACACAGTCTTTTCAAAAAAGGTGTAATTTCAGTAGTCTCGGAGATTCGCGATTGTCCCCTCCTTCCTGCATGCATCGTATATATTACCAAGCAAGTCTCTCTACAGTTTACAGGTTTCCTCATTGTCTAAAATTTATAAAGTTCTCTCTTATTGTTTTCCTTATTGTAACGGACATCACAACCGATTTTAAATAGTATTTAAATTTATGTCGAGCAACATAGCTAGATAACCCCGCCACAGCCTAGTTTCTTTGCATAATCATGAAACATGAAACAAGATATATAATATATATATATAATATATATATTATATATATATATATATATGATGAATAAAACCACGAAGGAAAGGAAACACAAAAAGGTGCTTAAGCACTTTCGTCTAATGACATCCTCAGGAACACTGAAGTACATAAAAGGTTACGGCCTATATATAGGTTACAGAAAAAAAAAAAATAAATAAATAAATAATGAACATACATACACACAAACATATATATATATATATATATATATATATATACATACATATCTACACACACACACACACACACATATATCAAATGAATTATAAAAATACAAATTTATACTGGAAATCTGCCCGGGTTTTAACACTGCCTTTTATAGTCAAGTTTCGATATATATAAAAATAAAATGAAGATTAAAAGTTAATAAAGTAGCATACAAGTTTACCAAAGATTTAGCGTCCTACCCTTTTTATCTAAATCTGTTTTGAAGGAATTCAAAACAACAGGATCGAGTTGAAAAAGACCTTTGCTTATGTTGAAGTTATTTGAAAGTTGGATAATGGCAGACTCAAGAATATTTCTATTGACAATGTTGCTAGAGTGAAATAAAACTGAAGCATTATTCCAATCAATACAGTGGGATAACTCTGACAAATGGACAAAAAGAGCACTGGACAACTGTCCTGTTCTAACGGAATATTGATGCTGTTTTATACGTGTGTGCAAATCCTTTCCCGTCTGACCTATGTAAAAGGAATCACATTGTTTACACCCAATTTTATAGATAATGCCTGAATTATTGGTAGGGCTATTTTTTACTGATATTTTTCACCATATTGTTATATGAAAATACTACATTAATATCCAAAAGTTTAATACATTAGCAATGCCTAAAAAGCCCGGGAAAAATGGAAGCACTAAAATATTTTTTGACAAAGTACGAGTGTTATTATTGACACGATAGAAAGTTCGTTTTGCCTTGTTGAGACAAGATTCCATAAACGCAGATGGATAACACAGATCACTTCCAATACCGTTGATTTTTTCCAATTCGGCATCGACGTATTCCGGACTGGCGATCCTAAGGGCGCGGAGAAACATTGATGAAAAAATGGCCTTCTTAGTGGGGGTGTCGTGTCCCGAGTAAAAGTGTACGTAGGACAAATTGTTTGTTGTTTTCCGATAGATACTAAACTTAAAACCTGGGCTTTCCCTATGTACCGCACATCCAAAAATGGGATTGAATTGTCTTGTTCCACTTCTAAAGTAAACTTAATGGAGAGCACTTGATCATTTAACTGAAGGAGGAAGTTATCCAGGTCACGATTCATGGGCCAGATACACAAAATATCGTCGACGTACCGCAACCAAGGGATGCCAACCCCCAGGATTCTCGGAATGTAAGTAATTTCGAAAAACTCCATATAAATATTGGAGAGGAGGGGCGATAAGGGGTTGCCCATGGCCATCCCAAACACTTGTTGATAATACTCGTTATTGAAAGTGAATTTAGTCTTTGATGCGAAGCTTAATAAGTTCCAAAACAATGTGTGAAGGTAGTAGCAGGTCATACTTATGTAATTCTTGGGAGAGAAAGTCAAGCATATCATCAATCGGCACTTTTGTAAACAATGAACAAACGTCAAAACTGATCAATCTATCGTTAGTTTCAGTACGTGCATTATTCAATTTTTCAGTAAGATCCATGGAATTTTTTACATGTGAATCAGAGATAGTTCCGAGAATGGGGGACAAGACTTTGACAAGCCATTTGGAGAGTTTATAAGTAATAGAGCCCACCGAGCTAATAATAGGGCGCATAGGGTTGCCAGGTTTGTGGGTTTTAATAAGACCGTAAAGGTAGGGTAGAGAAGGTGAAGTGGACATGAAAAGCGGAATTAAGTCCTTATGATCTTTGAGAATGCGTTTCAAGCCACTATTAAATGATTTGATGACGTCATCCTGCGGGTTCTTCCTAAGTTTGCTGTATGTGGCGGGGTCCTGGAGAAGCTCGTTCATCTTTCCGATGTAGTCCACTATGTCCATAATAACTATGGTGTTAGCCTTGTCTGCTTTAGTAATATGGAGCTCCCCATCTTTTTTTAATTGTGAGAGGCCATCGCGAAAACGTTTATTATGGACATAGTCAATGTTCCCTCTAAGGTGTGCGCGTGTGCGCGCGCACATGCGTTGTGAAACCCGCGCACACAACCAAATAAAATGCGCACAGGCTCAAGCGTATCATGAGTCACGACAGTAAATGAAGTAATTTCAAAAATATACCTTCACACAAGGTCTGACCATTTGCATCAACATACTCTATAGTCGCTCTTTTAAGTATTAACCCCTTCCGCCCGACTTCGCCGACGTCCGCGCAATTACGCAATATGGGTTTTTTTTTTACTCTATGTATGTGCATTTTTTTTCTTTTATACATTAACGCATTGAATATAAACCTTCTTTTTCTTATTTTTGCATAAAAACGAATAGTAATTATCTCAATTCATAAAAAATAAAATTATTTTTTAGTTTATTCCTATTTTGTGAATGCTAAAAATTGTTTTGAGAAATGATAACTAAAATAGTCATTTTCAATTAATGCTATTTTTATTTTATTTCTTTATTTTGTTGAATTTTATTTTACTATTTTTTATTTTATTCACATTTTTAGAATGGAAAAAATGTTTTCTTTTTTAAGAATATATAATATTGTAAACAGTTTTTTAATATCCATTTAATAGTACCGTAATGATCGAGCTATCACCTTATGGAAATAATATTTATTAAGTATTTAATATTTACAGTATATATATTTCATTTTGAAGATAATAGCGCTCAGAAAAGTTTGCACAATTTTTCACCATGAACCGAAATGTATGCACAACGAAAATTTTTGTGCACAAGGACTAAAAGAAATTAGAGGGAACATTGGACATAGTGGACTACATTGGAAAGATGAACGAGCTTCTCCAGGACCCCGCCACATACAGCAAACTTAGGAAGAACCCGCAGGATATATATATATATATATATATATATATATATATGTGTGTGTGTGTGTGTGTAGATATATATATATATATATATATATATATATATATGTTTGTGTGTATGTATGTTATTTATTTATTTATTTATTTTTTTTTCTTTCTGTAACCTATATATAGGCCGTAACCTTTTATGTACTTCAGTGTTCCTGAGGATGTCATTAGACGAAAGCGCTTGAGCACCTTTTTGTGTTTCCTTTCCTTCGTGGTTTTATTCATCATAAATATTTTTCACGTGTTACTTTCGTGAAATAATTTTCATATATATATATGTATATATATATACACGGCAAAAGTAGTTTGAAGATTTATTCCATCACACGACTGACTATAATTATACACTTTAGAGGAGTTTGCAAATTGCATATACTTAGACAAAAAGTATTAGGTCTTACGCTGATTTCATGTCAATATCAGCATGCTTCACTGCCCTTTCAGTCATTGTGACCATAGATCGTACCAGAACTATGGTCTTGACAAACCACAATGTGTTAAATTTAAATATTGATTCATTGTTATTATTACATATATATGTACACGTGTTAAGTGTATTTAAATTAAATATATTGATTTAAATACATTTCGTAATAAGAGCATCTGGCAAGTCTACTCCAATTTTGCTATATGAAAATGAAAATGAAAAGGTTTATTGGCAGACTATAGTCCATATGACAAATATTATTAATACAATGACAGTTTATACACTAAGGATAGAAATATATACAATTGATTAGAAATAATACTGCACTGTCGAAGTTAAGTGGAGCTACAGACAGACGTTTTCGTACCAAGAAGTCCATAGCTTAGAGTCCAGTGGTGGCCAACCATTTTTTGATGCGTGCCATTTTTAGGTTAGGTTTAATTCGGATGCGCCAAAAAAATTCGTTCCCTCTGTATTTTTAGTTAACTACATCTTAACTGCTTAAATCTTTGATTTTTAATATTTAGCACAATTCATACTAGACCTCGATGCGCCACTTCAAAATACTTGATGCGCCACCTTTGGCGCAATGCGCCGCGGTTGGCCACCACTGGCTTAGACTTTAGAGGATAAATGGCAGGACTTATGGATAGCTTGGATGATCGGGTTGGTTGATTTTTTAATTCTTTGCATTAGACTGTGTTGACCACGTCTTGTTACCTCCGGGAAGCTCGGGACATTGGGGGTAGCAAACATTTGCGAAGCTGAGCATCTCGGGGGTAATTTATGTAAGTGTCAAAACGACCCGTTGTACAGCAAATTTAGGGTTCTGCCAGAACCTTTTTTATAATTCACCCAGAGTTGCAGACCGTACATACTACTGCAGAAAGTACGAAAGAGTGTGTCTTTAGCTTCACTTGTACAGAAACGAAAGTTCCTTATGGTCATATTCGCTTTAGCACACAGGCTTCGAGATTGTTTTCTTATATCCGAGTCATCACTCAAGGAGCTGGTAATAGTTTGATACTTAAACTTGTACTTCCTCAATTACTTCACCATTCATTTTAAACCTTATATCAGCCGGCTGATTACAGCTTTTAGGATGAAATTGCATAACCTTAGTTTTTGTAACATTAAAAAGAATATCATGTTTCTGCGAATACACTTCGCAGACATTTAGTAGCCGATCCAGACCTTTAACAGAGGGACTTAACACCATATCATCGGCATAAACTAAGTTATTTATCTTTGTGTTATCTATACAACATCCTACTGTTGCCTCATTAAGTGAAGCAATTAATCCGTCAATATACAAATTAAACAGCATAGGGGAGAGCAAGGAGCCTTGTCTCACCCCGCAAGAGGAGCCAAAACACTCGGATATATTTCTCTCAATAATTGTTTTCAGACTAGTAGCTAAGCTTAACTTAATTTTAACGACTATTAATTGCTATTAATCTTGTTATTATTATTATTATTATTATCATATATATATATTAGGGTGTCTCTTATTTTCGAAGTGTTGATTTTTTTAGGTTGCGCCCCCTCAACCAGTTCCATTGGTTGAAAAAACATCACGTATAAAATTGTTTCTGGATTGAACAATGTTTAGAGGTCGCCCCCGCTTATTAAAGTTCATAAAATATAGCTATTATTTATGCAATTAATATTTGAAATTACTAGCAGTTGTCAAGTATACTAAACATATGTTTTTAATTAATTAATCATCATATTTATGATGAATTCAATTAAATGAATATATTAGAGATAATTGTCAAGTTTGTAGCTGAAAATATTGCTTGATAAGACAAGATCAACCTGTTTAAACATGTTTCATCAAAATATGAGAATAAAAACCCACTCTAATAGACAGAGTTTATTTCCACGACAGTTTCGACGCCCACTGGCATCCTCCTCGGGTGGATACAGAAACACAAATGAAACAAAACAAGAGGGAAAAAACAGTTCAGGGATCCACCCGAGGAGGATGCCAGTGGGCGTCGAAACTGTCGTGGAAATAAACTCTGTCTATTAGAGTGGGTTTTTATTCTCATATTTTGACCTTCACGTAAAAAAGTGAAGTTTTTTGCATTTATGTTTCATCAAGAATGCTCCAGATTATGTTGCAATTGTTTATTTGTCATCATTCAGTGTTCTGCTGTCATAAGTAAAAGGTGTGTAACTGTGTATCACTATACTTCTTTTTTGCTATTATCAGATAATAAACTATGTTATTTATATTTTTCACAATTATTTATACTGATTTTTTTATTAGTGTTTGAAAAAAATTTAATGAATTTAATGAAAAAATTTGAATTTATGCTCTTATACACATATTATGAAGTTTTAAACAATGTTGCTATTTGTCACAAAGAATTTAATTTAGTTCAATGGAAATTTTACCTGACATGTGTTTCATGATCTGTGTTTCTATCAGTGGCGTCACTAGAGGGGTGCGGGGGTTTTTGTGCAGTGTTTGAGCAGAAATTTATTATTTTTTATAAAAATATCCCTGTAGTTAGTTATAACAACAAAAACATTTTTCGTAAGCCCAGCTTACATGTATCAATATACCTACAAGGCTAAAACTCTATGCTAATTTACTTTTTGAACCTTCTAATGCGCTCCGGTCAGAGCTGTCATTATTACCCAATTACAATGACGCTTCGAATCACGTGGTTTCGTCTGCACGCTCTACAAGCACGCGCTGTTGTTTTCGTTGCTGCTGGTGTTTTTATAGTCGCTGATTTTGTCAAATTTTCTGTTGTTTTAGCTACAATATTGTGGTAATTAGTATTTGTGAACCTATATCAATAACTTTTTTGAGAATGAAGTAGTAATTAAAGGAAAAGAAGGAGAAAAATAAAAAAAGGCTTCCGCTCAGTTGTTGCAGCCTCTGTCTTTATGATGTTGCAGCCTCAAATTTATGAGTATATTTCCATATGCATTTGTCTACAACTTCTACATTATTTGGGCCGTTATTGATTATGCAAACCTAATCCATTAATGTATCTCATGTAACGGTAAAGTTTAACGTTAAAATGAACATAATTTTGATGTAGTTCTTAAACGTTTTTACTTCGAATTCTATTGTTTTCTTACCGAATTTTCACTTTAACCACATGAAACTATGTAAATGTAAATACATTTAGGCTGTGCGTATGATATTGTAATTTAAAGGAGTAATTTTAATTTTGCTAGTTGTTTATGTCACTACTATTGCCATTACATTCAGTGATATACGGGAATTACGATTTACGAGTAACATTAGTACAAAAAACATTACTAAGGATTCTGTATGGTCTGGTACGGGAGGAGGTCCAGGGGGGGGGGGGGGTGACACCATGAGTTACCGCACTGGGTGACACCAACCCTAGTGACGCCACTGTTTCTATTTCCAATAAAATAGCAAAATATAAATTTCTACTACAAAAATATTTATTCCTTGTTTCTTAGATTAAAAAATAATAGGAATAATAATTGAGAAAAATACGTTAGATTTATAAAATAGACCAAATTAACTTTGTTATGTCTACCAAATTTTTTTTTTTTTGTAATTTAAAAAAGTCAAAACAGTGATTTAGCCCTGCTCTACAAAACCATAACACTACATTAATATTTTGTTTTCTTATTTTGCAGATGAATACAAGAAGACCATTCTATTTGCTCGGATCTACAGTAGATGATATTAAAGGCTCAAAGCTGCCCCCATATAGGCAAGCTTTTGGTTATTTTATGCACCTCCACAGAGAGAAAAACATGACAATCCGCGATGCTCTGCGTCAATCTATTCGAGCCACAATAGTTATCTGGGATAAGGCCAATATTCCTACTCAGCAGGAACCTCGTGCCATGAAGAAGTTAGAGAATTTCTTTAACGAATGGACTTGCTTAAAGAAGCATGCTTCCAGAACAAGCCAGAGCCATAAAACCAAGGAGGCTGATTTTGTAGAGCGATTGGAAGATCTCTTTGACATCGCCCATGGAGACGCTGAGAAGCTGATCAAGAATCGTGAGGACTGGGAGTTCCTTCAACTGCAAAGACAAAAAGGTCGTCCTGGCTCAATCGGTGGTGTGGACACTGTACATCTTCACCGCACAAAAAATGCAGTCAAACGGTTGGAAGCTGAGGCAGAGAGAAAAAGAAAGTCAGAATCTTTGATGGAGGCGTCTACTAGTCAAGTTGTACTGGCTTCTTCCACATCTTCCAGCAACACTGATGAAAGTGAGAATGAGGAGGAGGAGCCCAAAGGAGCTTGTGCTTTACCAAAATCTAAGAAAAAACGAGGCATGAAAAACATCATGACTATTCAGATGTCTGCTGCCCTGGATCGTACACAAATTTCCTCTAGAAAGGCAACATTTATCCTCGCAGAGGCAGCTAAAAGCTTTGGTTTGGACGCTTCAGATTACAACATAAACCAACATTCTATCCATCGCCTTCGAAATAAGAACCGAGCTCGTCATGCTAAAGAACTTAAGGAGCATTTCCATGGAGAATGTTCTATGACAGTCCACTGGGATGGCAAGATGATGGAGGACCTCACCTCGCACAAGCACATTGATCGTCTCCCAGTACTTGTGTCAGGACCTGGTGTTGAACAGCTGCTTGGTGTCCCCAAAATCCCAAACTCAACTGGAGAAGCACAAGCTGAAGCCGTCTTTAACTGCCTGAATGAATGGGGAATTACAGAGAGAGTAAAAGCAATTTGTTTCGATACAACAGCTTCAAACACGGGTCAATATAGTGGAGCCTGTGCTCTCATCGAAGCAAAATTGGGACATGATGTTTTGTACTTGCCTTGTAGACACCATGTTTTAGATTTATTGTTGGGAGCTGCATTTGAAGCAACATTGGGATCTACATCAACTGGTCCAGAGATATTGATCTTTAAGCGTTTTCGTGACAATTGGACTTCTGTTGATCAAAGCCAGTTCCAAACAGGTGAGACAGACACGATTACTAAAGAAGCAATTATCCAGTCTAAAACTGAACTAATTCAGTTTGCTAGATCCCAGGCACCTATGCTACGGGATGACTATCAAGAACTTTTGGATCTGTCCATCATCTTTCTTGGAGGTGTCCCCAATAAAGGCATCAAGTTTCGTGCACCAGGTGCCATGCATCGAGCTCGCTGGATGTCCAAAGCGCTCTATTCTATCAAGATGTGGCTTTTTCGAAACCAGTTCAAGATGACTAAGACTGAAGAACGAGGAATTCGAGATCTTTCCCTTTTTTCTGTTCTCATCTATATGAAGGCTTGGACAACATCCTCACTCCCTATTGAAACCCCATTTAATGACTGGCTCCTTATGAGGTCATTGATTAATTATCCTAACAAAAAGATTTCTGATGCAACTAAAAAAAAGCTCTCTAACCACTTATGGTACCTGTCTGAAGAAGCAGTTGGTCTTGCTTTCTTTGATGAGCGAATTACTACAGATGTAAAGAAACGCATGGTAAAGGCATTAGAAGATGAGTCCACTGATAGACCACCCAAGCGTCCTCGGATTCCTGAATCGACCTTCTGCTCTGGTGAAGGACTACACCAACTTGTTACAAGAAATACTAGAGAATTCTTTACTAAGCTGAATTTGCCAGAAGGATTTCTGAACAAGGCACCCAGCACTTGGACATCCAACTGTGAATATTTAAGGGCCAGAGCTATTGTTGCAGCTCTATCTGTTGTAAATGACCGGGCAGAACGTGCAGTAGCTTTAGTTCAAGAGCTGAATAAGAAATTGACAGTGGGGGAAGAGCAGCTCCAGTTCCTGCTCCAAATTGTTGCAAAACACCGCCAGAGTCACCCAGTTCCATCAAAAACTGTTCTTCTCAAAAAATAACCATCAATGAGGTCGCACCTTAAAATACACCATATTGTATAATCATTGTATATTAAATAAATGTTGTATAAGGAAATAATGCTAATTAAAGTAATTAAAGTATGTAAATAGCACTGGCATTTTGAATTTATCTCTATATAATAAACTAATGGTTTTTTTTTGTAGCAATGCTTCATTGCTGATTGTATATAAAAAAAGAGCCAGGAAGGATTTTGGATAGGAGAAAAAGGATTGGGATAAAGAAGGATTGAGGACCAAAGGATGGATTATAACAACATCAAGGATAGGTTAGAAAAGGATCAATGATAAATAAGAAGGCCTATACTTATAAAAACGAATCAAACTAAAAAAAGAAGGAAGGAATTATGTGTATAATGAGCATAATCATATGTCAGGAGCTATTATGCCATGGTCACCATTTTTATTAGCCGGGGGCGACCCCTAAATATGAGCCAATTTGTGTCAAACTTTCAAGTTTTAGTTTTTATGCTAAATGGAACTATTTTAGGGGGCGCAGATAAAATAATTCAACATTTCAATTTTTGACTACCCAATAAGAGACACCCTAATATATATATATATATATATATATATATATATATAGGGTGAACCAAATGTAGGTGGACAGTAAATGATAACGTTTATTTTGAGAATACATATTTAATTTTTTTGTATACTATAATACAAAATAAAATTTAAATAAATTTAGTTATAATATTTAATATAATATAACACAAACACCATAGTTATAATGAACACCATAGTTATAATATAATATAACACAAACCGTATTCAACCTACTGTCCACCTACTTTTGGTTCACCGTGTATATATATATATATATATATATCCAAGTAAGTAGGTTCGGGTAAAAAAGCTTTCTTAGTAGATGCAATTAAAGAAAACGAGATGTCGAGTTTGTCGAAGGTAGCATTTTTAAATAGATTCAGTGGGAAATAGGTACTGAAACTTGAGAGATTTTACATCAAAAACCTTTCTAGTTGCAGTCATAGCGCCCATTCACATTACTTTAATTACACTGGGGAACAAATTTCAAATTTTTGTCTATTGAATTAGATTTGACAGTTAGTTCTAGGTAATTTGGGTGCGCTGAGCACGAATTTTTACTCGGTTTTGCTCTATCAGGTCCTAATTTTGCTCAACACCCCTCCTCTTTCGTCGTATTCATAAAAGGTTTTTTTCTCAATACTCGCTGTCTTTTTGCAGTTACACATTATGCAACTAGGTTTTTATCTAGGTATTTGTACCTATTGTTATGGTATTGTTGTATTATGTATATTTTTATATGTAACACCCTAAAAATATTTTTAATTTTGTCATTTTTAACCCATTTTAATATTAGTAAATTAAGCTAAAAATATCATAGAATTCTAAAATTTTCTCGAGCATTCCTGTTCTCTGTAGAGTATTCTAGAGGGACAACTAAAATATATAAAAGCGACTCGTTTCCAGAGTTAATCAGTCAATTCAATCAGTCAGTCAGTCAGTCAGTCAGTTGAGTTAGTTAATTAAGTTTGGGCATTAACATAATTTTGAATTGGCATATGATTTAGTGAGTAATTTTGTCATCGTGATTAATATACTTGATTTAATTAGACGTAATTTATATTGTACCTACTCATCCGTGTTTCTAGTTTAATTTCATAGATTGTAAGTACCTATTTCATAATAAGTACCTATTTAAACTAATTTTTGTGTTTATATTTCAGATTTTCTTAAATTTATATGAATTAAGGGCTTTAAATACCTTTACAAATTGGCAGAACAATCAAGCAATATGTCATCAAGCACTAGAAAGTTCAAATGCAAAAACAACCCTGATTCCTTCTGTTATATATGTGGAAATTTTACACTTCCACATCAACGAGCAAATATAACTGACTTCGTAAAAAGAGCTTACTTAGCTTATTTTGGCATAAAACTGGGGGACCAAGATAAATCGTGGGCTCCACATAAAGCCTGCACTATATGCATGAAAGACTGCGACATTGGACGAAGGGTTCGGATTCAAAAATACCTTTTGGAGTTCCGATGGTAAGTTTATGATTTCATAAAACTACGTAATTTAATCACTAGTATACTGTAACTTACCTAAATGTAATTGTAACTTAGGTACATAAACAAAAATTTACAGAAAATGTTTATAAGAATCTCAAATATTGCATAAGGTTGAAACACATAGAAATGTTAAATGTTTGGGTGATAACTTTTGATAAAATTCATAAAACAAGTCTCTCGTCGCTTTGTTAACGCTTTACAATTTTTTTTCCATATCAGTGTGGCGAGAGCCTACTAACCACGAGACTGATTGCTACCTTTGCTTTGTCAAGACTTCGGGCTTCACTAAGAAAAATAAACATTGTATCGAGTACCCAAATTTCGACACCGCGATACGACCTGTGCTACATTCAAATGAGATCCCCATTCCAAAATTTAAGGGTCTGCCAACTCAAGAATTAGTTGAAGATGTTCCTGAAATATTGTTATGCACTTTGAGGAGTCAGACCGATTTTGACCCAGCGTATTTGAAAGTCAAAACGATCCGCAAAAGTTTAACCAGGCCGAGTTGAATGATCTTGTAAGGGATCTAAATTTGCCAAAAAAGGCTGCGGAAATTTTAGCTTCAAGACTTAAAGAGAAAAACTTGCTTACTTCAAACACATACATTTCATTTTACAGAAAAAGAGAAGAGAACTTGTTAAATATTTTAGAACAGAGGATAGTTTAGTATATTGCTGCGACATAGTTGGTTTGTTAAAGAAGATGGGGGTTGAGTCTTACGATGCAAATGATTGGCGCTTGTTTTTAGACAGTTCGAAAAGAAGTCTTAAGTGTGTGTTGTTGCATAATGGCAATCTATACGGCTCGATACCGATTGGGCACTCAACAAAATTAAAAAAAGTATGAACATATAGAAAAGGTTTTAAATCTTATCAAATATAGGGAGCACGAGTGGATCATATGTGTTGACTTAAAAATGGTTAATTTTCTGCTAGGACAACAAGGAGGGTATACTAAATATCCCTGCTTCCTTTGCTTATGGGACAGCAGAGCCAAGGAAGAACATTATTTCAAACAAATCTGGCCAGCACGAACATCACTTACTGTCGGAGAAAAAAACGTAATTAATCCACCTTTAGTGAGCAGAGATAAAATCATATTTCCTCCTCTGCATATAAAACTAGGCCTCATTAAACAATATGTAAAAGCTTTAGATACGAACGGCGAGTGTTTCAAATACATAACTTCAAAATTTCCAAGTTTAAGTTATGAAAAAATCAAGGCGGGAATTTTCGACGGTCCACAATAAGAACAATGATTAAAGACAGCAATTTTCCTAATGTCATGAATGAACGCGAAAAAAATGGCTGGTTCTCATTCGTGGACTTGATAGAAAACTTTTTAGGCAATTATAGGGCAGATAACTACGAAGAAATCGTAAAAAAACTTTTAAGGGACTACAAAGAGTTAGGTTGCAATATGAGCATAAAAATGCATTTTTTGAATAGCCATCTTGACCAATTTCCAAGTAATTTAGGTGATGTAAGTGATGAACAAGGGGAGAGATTCCACCAAGATATCAAAATTATGGAGGAACGGTACCAAGGCCGCTGGGATTCCCACATGATGGCTGATTACTGCTGGTGCTTGAAAAGAGACCTGCCATCAACAAGCAAATACGCTAGAAAGTCTTACAAAAGAAAATTTTTGCCACAGTGAAAGCTTCATATCTGTTTGTTTTTTTTTTTAAGTCATTTCTATCGTTATAATGTAATTTTACTGTAGTTTGAACTGCTTGTATTCATGAAACTTGAAAAAAAAATTTAACACATGACTTAATTTTTTAGTCCTAATTTGAAAAATCTGGAAAATGGCACATAGGCTGTCAACAAGAATCAGGACCTGATAGAGCCAAACCGAGTTGAAATTCGTATTCAGCGCACCCAAATTACCTAGAATCAAGTGTCAGATATCATTCAATAAAATACGTGTTGCCCAGTGTTATCATTTCTCTAATTTATCGACTGTTTACAATTCCTCATAACTCTCATAATAAACGTATTTGTTTTCACTTTTCTTTCACACCAGTCAGTCCAGTATTTACATCAATCACACAGAATGTTCATGCTTATTGTTTTTGTCACTAGCTGTACCAAACATGTCTTTACAAACTGAAGCGTACCGTTATACAGTACAACGTTTAAAATGTTAAAATTTAATGCTTTATGATATCAGATCTCGTATAAAAAACATCATTTTCTGTACAAATGGCCAGAAAAATACTTTCAATCCTAATAATGTACTTATAGAACGCACCATACGCTTTTTCACTTGTATTAAAAATGTAAAACTGAAAGTTGTATCATCACGCGATCTTCGATTCTGCAATGACGTAAGTGAGCCCTAACATTTAATTTAAAATTAATTAACAGATCATTCGAGGGAGCTGTACATCGATCTCATTATAACTTCTGGCTCAAAATAACCCGCCATGCATATTTACACGAGTTCAATTTAAACAAATATATATATATATATATATATATATATATATATATATATATATGTTAACCCCTCCGTCTATGGCCCTTGGGTGGTTCGGATCGACGGGGGTTCTAGTTAGGAGGCAGCAACGGATATTTCTTCTATAACATTCTAATTCTTTTCGGTCGCCTCTTGTTAAACTCTTGGCTACAGACTCGCCAGACTGTTATGCCAATATCTTCTATGGTGCTTGGGTTGTCTCTTTCTCTCGCTTTATGGGTCGACGATTATTAATTCTTCTCTTGCTATAATACTCTGATACTTTCTCTTGGTACTAAAATTATCGACTTTTCTTTTATAACTTATCGACTTAACTGACTAAGTTCTTCTGAAGAGAGCACGGCTCAAAGGGGAAAATAAAAAGTTTCTCTTACGGTAGTTTACTTCTAAAAATGTACAGGTAGTGCTCTGAATTTACAGGGGTAGAGGTTCGACCTCTTTCGACCATGGCTCAGGCCGGAATCTAAAAAGTTAAGGAGGCAAGGGGCCTCTGCCCCCTCCTCGCAGCGAGGCTGCTAACAAAGGAGTCGTAATGAAGTGCTATAATGAAGTGCCTTAATGAAGTGACTTGATGAAGTCCCGTAATTTTACAAATACATGTATAATATAAACCTAAACGTTTGGGGGAAGACAGTTGAAGGTTAAGTTTCCCCCCTTTAAACACATGATCAGATGTTTGAAAGATTCCAAATAAAAAAAAATAAATAAATAAAAAAAAAACTAATTTGTATTTTTCGCCGAGTCTACATTTATGAAGGCGATATAATTTCATAGTAGTACATAAGTACAAATTGAGTACATGACTGAGTACGTATTAATTTTTGTTCATTACGATTACAGTTTCATTGAAGTACATTACAAGTTATTATTAATTACAGTTTCATTAAAGTACATTACGTCGTTTACCATTCTTAGTGTTTTTATATATTTATATATGGTTATAATGTATGGTTATACTATATGGTTATACTATATGGTTATTATATGTGGTTATTAATACAACACAAGTACATGAGACATGACACACATGATATAACATAACGCATGATAAAGTTATAAATTCGAATCGAGCGAAAGGAGACTTTTTTTATCTTTGAAGCGTTCGATTCTGCCAGTTAGCGGAATTCGATAACTTACTAAGCATTTTCGAGTTCAACGCGGGAGGTGATATAATAAAAAATAATAATGAAAAAAATAATACGAGAACGTATTTTTGCGTTTTCGAACGAAGGCATGAAGTTTTGCATTTCATAGATTGACACGAGTAAAAATGAATATTTAATAAAATTTATATAGGATAATGATCAAGATAAAATATGGACGTATGGGGGCGGGGATATGGTCGAATAATAGTTATATTTATACTACATAACATATTATAAATAATGACTTCTATAGAGTGTACAGTTTTTATTATGATGATAAAGAATTTTCATACATTGCAATACTAGAGATATAATGAAGGGAAATTAATGACGGGAAAATGTGACGTCATAGTTATTGAATTTGTACGTATAGTGCAAATCATTATTAGGAAGATTTACATGAACGAATTAGAGACAAAGAGTGGGTATCAATGACTAAGAAGTACAACTGCGGGTTCCAATCCTGTTACATGCAATGTGTATGCATAATCTAGGGTCGAGGGTGAGATGGAAGACAATCATAATTAATTATAAAAAATTCTATAACAATGAAAAATGGAAAATAGATACGACTAAACCACAGAAATGGTAGATCATAGGGTTGTGACACAAACAAAAATAGGAAGCTACAAATAAAATTTTTATCCAAAACTCGCTTAGGGAATTTTGGTTTCTTATGTAAAAATGAATATGGATTATTCATTGTTCATTTTTACAGTGTTTCCCTCTCTAAAATGGTATTAATACAATAATATAATACAATTAATACAATACAATAGAATTGAGAAAATAACATCTAACGAATTCAAATTAGATGATGACATTCTTTTTTACAATAGGTACAAGTTTTATACAGAACGAGTTCGGGTAGTTGAGTACAATGCAGAGTATCAAATCTTTAAAATGACACTTGCTTACAAAATATAAAAAAATTCAAAGATTAAAACTTTAATTTTAGACAAACAATTAAGTTAGACAAAGAATGATAGTTAAATTTTTAGCAAAATTTTATTTTCCTGTGGGGAAAATTACATTCATAATGAATAGGTAAAAGGGAAAAATATAAATTTTAAAGTTCATGGATTTTCAAGGTTACCATGATAGTACAATTCATAACTAATTTTATTGACTATTGTAGGTAAAAATAGAATTACGTAGTGGATGATGTATAGACCTGTGGTCTAGTGTGTATTTTTATGTACTAGGTACAAAGTGTGTATCTTACAATTTCGAGGGACAGATTAGCCGATAGGATTGTTCAAGTAACTGAATAAATGCATGAGCAAGATATATTAGAAAGCAAAAATGATTAAGACTAAATAGCATAGTTAGCACTTACACGCAATGAAATAGTGTATTGTGATATCCCATGATTTTAGCATAAGGTTTGTGTATATATAGTATATATAGTGTGCATACATGCATTTTTATTGACTGTTGTAGGTACAAATCGAATTACGTAGTGGATGATGTATAGACCTGTGGTCAAATGTGTATTTATGTTTATTGGGTACAGATTGTAGTGGTTGGTGATACGTTCAAAAGGAGAAAGGGGATTTATAGTTGAATAGTTGAAATTATACGTCAGTGTGCAGATGTATCTATAAATATTGATAAGAAGCATCTGTAGATGAGTGAGTCGGTACAATAGTATGTAGAATATGAGAGTAATTTGTTCATCCCTTGAAGAACTAGATCATTAGGGGTCATTGGTGGATTAGGATTATATATATATATATATATATATATATATATATATATATATATATACTTTAGTAACAGATAAAATAACTTAATAAATGTATGAGCGAGAATTTATATATAGTAAGCAATAATTATGATGTATTATAATGATGATGTTTGCATACGAGTTTTAATGCAAAAGTGACTGGAGGGACGGAACGTAAATGAATTCGAATATATATCAAAAGTAATAAAATTCAATTAGGATTATAGATTTTACATAATTAATCAGTTACACGTATAAGGTAATTAAAAAAAAACGAACTTAGAGGACCTTACAATTAATGAAAGTAAATCTAGCGGTATTAAAAATTAAATTTTGAAGATGGAATTAAATTCGACTAGTAACATTCCTAGCTATATATGAACTATATAACCATTAACATTGACCAGAAGTATCGGTACGATAATTGAATTTTAAAAAAATTAAGAATACAAATTAAAAATATAAATCAATTATGCATTTTAATGAGCTAAACATAATTTTATAATACTCTTAAAAATAAAAGTAAATCGAACCTTAGATGAGTTTCGGCCAAGAATAAAAAAGTTATTGAAATGGAAGGAAAGCATTTCGAACAATCTTTTCTTTTAATAATTTCAGGTAAATTTTACATTAAAAATTATTTTTATATAATAAAAAAATATTAAAAAGGTTTAATAATTTTTGCATGTTAAGTAGAAAAATCATACTCTTTCGTTGAATGTTGATAGAATTTGAATTATTTGATATTTTGACACAATTAATTAAATTCGACCAACACAATTACTCAGTATTCATCGAATAAAAAAAAATATAAAAAATATAAAAATTGAAAATAGAAATCAATTATAAACTATAATGAACTAAACATATACTGTAATATAAAAAAACACAACCTAAATTGAGGTTATGTTCCATCGTACCAAAGAGGAATTAACCATGGTTGAACCATTTCTCTGGTTGACACGGTTCAACTGGGGTTGGGGGTGTTAAAATAAAATAAAAAGACAAAGTTTGGAGTACGACATTCGGGGGAATTGAGTGACTAAGCAGGGGGTATAAGTCTGAAATTGACAATTACATCTTTTTTTTTTTTAGATTGCTTGTCACACTACTTTGAACAAAAATTAAAAGAGTTGAAACAAAACGGAGGGACGGTATGTTCCTCAGCATAGTAATTTAAAAGGAGTCATTGGGACAAGATCGATTAATTAATTATTACACAACTATTATTATCACGTATACATTACAATGATTATCAAAGTCATTACAAACAATTCTAAAAACTGTTTTGGTTACAAACAATAAAACATGTCATTTTACTTATATATTTATATACGCAATAATGGCATGAAAAGAAAAGACAAATCGGTCAATTTCCTTCTTACAAACAAACAAAAAAAAAACTTAACCTAAAGACACAAACCGGTCAATTCAGGTTGAATTTAATTTTCTTTTACAACAAAAAAAGGTTGAATTAAATTCTTAAATTACATTTTCTTAAATTAAATTCCCTTAAATTACAAAGAAAAAGTTGAATTCAATTGACTGCATTGAAAAATGACGGGACTCGAAATAAAAAATGACTTGAGACTCGAAATAAAAATGACTTGGGACTCGAAATAAAAATGACTTGGGACTCGAAATAAAAATGACTTGGGACTCGAAATAAAAATGACTTGGAATAAAACTGACTTGGAATAAAACTGACTTGGAATAAAACTGTCTGACTTGAACTCTATCAAGTATTCTGAAACCAACTTGAATTCTATCAAGTATTCTTGAAACTAACTTGAACTCTATCAAGTATTCTTGAAACTAACTTGAACTCTATCAAGTATTCTTGAAACTAACTTGAACTCTATCAAGTATTCTTGAAACTAACTTGAACTCTATCAAGTATTCTTGAAACTAACTTGAACTCTATCAAGTATTCTTGAAACTAACTTGAACTCTATCAAGTATTCTTGAAACTAACTTGAACTCTTATCAAGTATTCTGAAACTAACTTGAAACTGTTCTCAAGTATCTCTATAAACTCTCTGTAAACTCTCTCTTTCTTAATTTGCAAGTCAATTCAATTCAATAATTTGAAAAAATTGCAAACAAAAATAAAAAATGTAAACAACATTTCACTCTAATGTACGCGAAGGTACTGTACTATTATGTTTGGTACATAAAATAAAATTATTCTATACTGAATATAACAGTGAAAATAACTGAAAATAACTCTGTGACAATTAACTCTGTGGCAATTAACTCTGTGGCAATTAACTCTGTGGCAATTAACTCTGTGACAATTAACTTCTGTGAAAATTACTGTTTCACTAAAAAAAAAGTGTATCACTGGTATCTGAAGTGTTCACTGTGTTTTGTGTTAATTCTGGCTTGATACTAGTTATTAACTGTTAATAATAGTGACTTTTCAAATGTTTACAAATTTCTTACAAAAAAACAACTCTGTACTTAACAAGATTCCTACGACGAAATCCTTAGAGACGTGTCCTGAAGACGTGTCTTGCTGGCTACTTCTTCTTGGATGAAAACTAGGCGTGGAGAACTTGTAGTCATGACACACCGGTTCAAGGGTGGATGTTACGAACTAGAAGTCGTGACACGCCGGTCAACTGGTTTTATCCTGATGCAGGGTAATTTCTATCTTGGCCAAAGAGTGGCCACGTGTTAAAATCCTCTTCTTAAAATCTTCTTCTAAAAATCTTCTTCTAAAAATCTTCTTCTTAAAATCTTCTTCTTAAAAACTTGGTAGTAGGGTCTCCAAATGTTTAAACTCTTGCTTCTTCTATGTGTTTATCCTGGCTATAGGGTCGCAACAATGTTATCCTCCTTCTTCTATGTCCCTGGGGTGGTTCGGATCGACGGGGGTTCTAGTTAGGAGGCAGCAACGGATATTTCTTCTATAACATTCTAATTCTTTTCGGTCGCCTCTTGTTAAACTCTTGGCTACAGACTCGCCAGACTGTTATGCCAATATCTTCTATGGTGCTTGGGTTGTCTCTTTCTCTCGCTTTATGGGTCGACGATTATTAATTCTTCTCTTGCTATAATACTCTGATACTTTCTCTTGGTACTAAAATTATCGACTTTTCTTTTATAACTTATCGACTTAACTAACTAAGTTCTTCTGAAGAGAGCACGGCTCAAAGGGGAAAATAAAAAGTTTATCTTACGGTAGTTTACTTCTAAAAATGTACAGGTAGTGCTCTGAATTTACAGGGGTAGAGGTTCGACCTCTTTCGACCATGGCTCAGGCCGGAATCTAAAAAGTTAAGGAGGCAAGGGGCCTCTGCCCCCTCCTCGCAGCGAGGCTGCTAACAAAGGAGTCGTAATGAAGTGCTATAATGAAGTGCCTTAATGAAGTGACTTGATGAAGTGCCGTAATTTTACAAATACATGTATAATATAAACCTAAACGTTTGGGGGAAGTCAGTTGAAGGTTAAGTTTCCCCCCTTTAAACACATGATCAGATGTTTGAAAGATTCCAAATAAAAAAAAAAAAAAATAAAAAAAAAACTAATTTGTATTTTTCGCCGAGTCTACATTTATGAAGGCGATATAATTTCATAGTAGTACATAAGTACAAATTGAGTACATGACTGAGTACGTATTAATTTTGGTTCATTACGATTACAGTTTCATTGAAGTACATTACAAGTTATTATTAATTACAGTTTCATTAAAGTACATTACGTCGTTTACCATTCTTAGTGTTTTTATATATTTATATATGGTTATAATATATGGTTATACTATATGGTTATACTATATGGTTATTATATTTGGTTATTAGTACAACACAAGTACATGAGACATGACACACATGATATAACATAACGCATGATAAAGTTATAAATTCGAATCGAGCGAAAGGAGACTTTTTTATTTTTGAAGCGTTCGATTCTGCCAGTTAGCGGAATTCGATAACTTACTAAGCATTTTCGAGTTCAACGCGGGAGGTGATATAATAAAAAATAATAATGAAAAAAAATAATACGAGAACGTATTTTTGCGTTTTCGAACGAAGGCATGAAGTTTTGCATTTCATAGATTGATACGAGTAAAAATGAATATTTAATAAAATTTATATAGGATAATGATCAAGATAAAATATGGACGTATGGGGGCGGGGATATGGTCGAATAATAGTTATATTTATACTACATAACATATTATAAATAATGACTTCTATAGAGTGTACAGTTTTTATTATGATGATAAAGAATTTTCATACATTGCATACTAGAGATATAATGAAGGGAAATTAATGACGGGAAAATGTGACGTTATAGTTATTGAATTTGTACGTATAGTACAAATCATTATTAGGAAGATTTACATGAACGAATTAGAGACAAAGAGTGGGTATCAATGACTAAGAAGTACAACTGCGGGTTCCAATCCTGTTACATGCAATGTGTATGCATAATCTAGGGTCGAGGGTGAGATGGAAGACAATCATAATTAATTATAATAAATTCTATAACAATGAAAAATGGAAAATAGATACGACTAAACCACAGAAATGGTAGATCATAGGGTTGTGACACAAACAAAAATAGGAAGCTAAAAAATAAAATTTTTATTCAAAACTCACTTAGGCAATTTTGGTTTCTTATGTAAAAATGAATATGGATTATTCATTGTTCATTTTTACATATATAAATAAATAAATATATATATATATATATATATATATATATATATATATATATATATATAGGAGTTTGTATGTGGCATTCCAACAGAAGACAGGAAGTGTCTGAACCCTGTTTCTCCCATCACTGTCCTCTTCATCTGGCCTTTTTACATGTCACGTCTACCCTGTGAGCAGTCCAGCATACTCTCAAACACGCGTTTCTCACTATATTCCTTACTACACACGCATGCATCTTACACACTACACAGTCTTTTCAAAAAAAGTGTAATTTCAGTAGTCTCGGAGATTCGCGATTGTCCCCTCCTTCCTGCATGCATCGTATATATTACCAAGCAAGTCTCTCTACAGTTTACAGGTTTCCTCATTGTCTAAAACTTATAAAGTTCTCTCTTATTGCTTTCCTTATTTTAACGGACATCACAAACGAATTTAAATAGTATTTAAGTATTATGTTGAGTAACATAGCTAGATAACCCCGCCACAGCCTAGTTTCTTATCATAATCATGAAACATGAAACAAGATTATATATATATATATATATATATATATATATACACGGCAAAAGTAGTTTGAAGATTTTTTCCATCTCACGACTGACTATAATTATACACTTTATTGGAGTTTGCAAATTGCATATATTTAGACAAAGTATTAGGTCTTACGCTGATTTCATGTCAATATCAGCATGCTTCACTGCCCTTTCAGTCATTGTGACCTTAGATCGTATCAGAACTATGGTCTTGACAAAGCACAATGTGTTAAATTTACCAAACAAGGATAACCTATGTTCAGGACTCTGGACATTCCCATAGTCAACATCAACTAAACCTATTTGATCGTACCTTTCTTTATGTACATGCAATAGCATCAATTGGTTAAGCTTTCTCTGAGTCATGTTTGAACTCAGATAAGATTTAATACGCACGATATTACTAAACGAGCGTTCACTACACGTAATGGAGGCAGGCATCACTATAATTAACTTTCTTTACGTAATCACAGCGGAGATAAGAAATTACTGGTCAGGTGTCAGTGATTGCACGTGTGTAACTACATTACGTAGGATTAACTGCTCAAGGGAATCGTGAACACAAAGTTCATACTGAAGGTTGTTAGATGTGTATGTAGTCTTGCAGGAAGGAAGTCTGAGCCCAAGAATGAAGTTACACTCTCTAATTATGCTGTGGACATCTATCCTTTGCATCCTCGAGAGGCAAATCTTTACACTGGACATACATTTTGTACTCTACTTCGTCAAAACTCTCAGTTATGGGTATTATAATGAGGTCCAGAGCTTTATAATGTCTTTCTGTAAAGATCTTCAGATGTGTAGCTACCTTCCAGGCTTCCGGTGGAACACAAACCTCTTCTAGCCTAGCTGGAACTCTTCTAAATCGTGGCTGTGATGGTACATCTACCTGACAGGAACCTAGTGGCTGTACTTTCTTTCAGAAAAGACTAGCCCCTTCATCATTGCGCATATTTCAGAGTTTTATCAGTCATACCAACAATAGCTTATATATATATATATATATATATATATATATATATATATATATATATATATATATATATATATATATATATATATATGGGATGAATTTCACAATAAAACACGTGAAATGAATGAATGCTGCATATATATATATATATATATATATATATATATATATATATATATATATATATATATATATATATATATATATATATATAGAGAGAGAGAGAGAGAGAGAGAGAGAGATTTAGGGGTTGCAAGGACTGATGATGCGAAATTTGAATCACAAAATAAGATAGCAGTAAACAGAGTAAAGAGAATAACGGGGCGGATATTGATAGCCTTTAAACGAAGGGATAGAAATATAATGATTCCTATACTGAAAACCCTGATCATACCCAAATTGGATTACTGCTCGATTCTAACATCCCCATATAAAAAAGAGGGAATTAGACAGTTGTCAGGGATTCAGAGAAGCTTCACAGCCAAGATCGAGGGGTGCAAAGAACTAAATTACTGGGAAAGATTATGAAAGCTAATCCTATTTTCACTGGAAAGGAGAAGAGAGAGATACACCATTATTTACACTTGGAAAATAATGAAGAAACTTGTCCCTGATCTTACTCTGAACCCTGTAACTTCCCAAACAACGTAATTAACTGTAGATATGATAGTCATGTACATCATAGTCATGTGTTAAAATGTAGGTTGCCTACTAATTTTTATTGCGAAAGAATCAGCTATTTAATTTAAATATTTAATAATGCAACTACTTCAAGTTAAATTGCTATACTCGATGTTAGTGATCCCCCGCCCCTACCTGCGTCGGTCTCTCTTCACATGAAGGTCAAGCTGGTTAAAATGTCTTGGCCCCCCCGACAACCAAGCTATTTTCCTTCAGTGTTGAGGAGGTCTCTTGTCAGGCCTTTAGTTTGGGGACACTACACATTCTGACTTTCTTATTGTCCTGTGTTGTTTGGAAGGTAATTGGATTTAGTTTGAGGTTTTGTACCACTCGTTGATTTTCCTGCTGACCTTTGTATCGTCCGTAATATTGTCTTTGGCTGCGCTGAGAGACATTGACTGAGGCGCATTGTGGTGGGATGGCGGGAGGGGGCCCGCAAATGTAAACACCATCAAATCACGGTTAGCACCATGTCACGATCACGGTTAAGTGTACAATGGTAACAATTAGTAGGTCATGTTAATTCAATTGACGACAGTGAATCACGGATAACTGCATGAATAAAATGTGTGTGTATAAACAACGTTGCGGTTCCGTGCGTCGTTCTCTTCACACGAAGGTCAGGCTGGTGCCCCCCTCTAGGTCTGTCTTGGTGGAGGGGCGAGTGCTTTCTTGTACTCTCCACCTCACATAGCCATGTACGACCGGTTCATCGGGGATTGTTCTGAGCCATGCGTCTAATCATCTTTTGAAGATGTCCACAGCAACTCCCTTCATGTTCCTTAGGTCTTTGGGCATTTGATTAAACAGTATTGGCCCTCTCACCACAAAACTAATTTTTTTCAGGGTTAAGGATGTTCCCTGTCTTACCTTTAATTTGGGAACACGACACAGTCTTCCTTTTCTACTTTCCACCGTTGTTTGGGAAGTTACAGGGTTCAGAGTAAGATTAGCGACAAGTTTCTTCATTATTTTCCAAGTGTAAATAATGGTGTATCTCTCTCTTCTCCTTTCCAATGAAAATAGGATTAGCTTTCATAATCTTTCCCAGTAATTTAGTTCTTTGCACCCCTCGATCTTGGCTGTGAAGCTTCTCTGAATCCCTGACAGCTGTCTAATGCCCTCTTTTTTATATGGGGATGTTAGAATCGAGCAGTAATCCAATTTGGGTATGATCAGGGTTTTCAGTATAGGAATCATTATATTCCTAGCCCTTCGTTTAAAGGCTATCAATATCCGCCCCGTTATTCTCTTTACTCTGTTTACTGCTATCTTATTTTGTGATTCAAATTTCGCATCATCAGTCCTTGCAACCCCTAAATCTCTCTCTCTCTCTCTCTCTCTCTCTCTCTCTCTCTCCTCTCTCTCTCTCTCTCTCTCTCTCTCTATATATATATATATATATATATATATATATATAATATATATATATATATATGCAGCATTCATTCATTTCACGTGTTTTATTGTGAAATTCATCCCATATATATATATATATATATATATATATATATAAGCTATTGTTGGTATGACTGATAAAACTCTCTGAAATATGCGCAATGATGAAGGGGCTAGTCTTTTCTGAAAGAAAGTACAGCCACTAGGTTCCTGTCAGGTAGATGTACCATCACAGCCACGATTTAGAAGAGTTCCAGCTAGGCTAGAAGAGGTTTGTGTTCCACCGGAAGCCTGGAAGGTAGCTACGCACAGAGCTGGGCAATAAATACATTGAATGTATTTAAATACTAAATACTAAATACATGGGTGAAATGTATTTAAATACTAAATACTAAATACATTTTACGAATGTATTTAGATACTAAATACAAAATACATCAATTGTATTTAAATACATTTGTAAATACATACTAATTTTAACATATGCATTCACTAATTCATGAGTAACAACAATATAAAATGCTTGATAAAGGATAAAGAAATAGTACAATCTAATTTCCGATTATATATTTCCCTTTTTAGAAGAAAACAAAAACAAAAGAACTTAGAACTTACGATGTTCAACCAGTGACATATTATACTCATTATATCATTGCAAAATGAGTAACAATTAATGAGTAGATGAGACATAAACGTAAACATAAAACGTAAACATAAGGCACCTTACGAATTCTCTTTTATTTCACGGTTGCTGCGGATCAAAACCAATCTTTCAAAAGTTTTGTCTGAAAGAGAGTTTCTTTTGGGAGTCAAAGTGATTCCCGCGAATGAGAATATTCGCTCTACCGGTGCCGAAGATGGTAATGTCGTGTTATAGCGGAGGAACAGTCTTTTTATGAGAGGATGTTTTCCCAAACTGTTGAAACATGAACCATGCTGTACTACACTGTCGACGCGTCGTACTGTGCTAGTACAGAACGTGTAAACCAGTAAAAGTATTTACATTTTTATATTTTGAGTATTTAAATACATTGTATTTAAATACTCATTAAAGTATTTAAATATATATTTAAATACATGAAAAACAATGTATTTATAAATACAGTTCTAAATACACAAATGTATTTAAATACGTATTTAAATACAAATGTATTTAAATACTGCCCAGCTCTGGCTACGCATCTGAAGATCTTTACAGAAAGACACATTATGAAGCTCTGGACCTCATTATAATACCCATAACTGAGAGTTTTGACGAAGTAGAATACAAAATGTATGTCCAGTGTAAAGATTTGCCTCTCGAGGATGCAAAGGATAGATGTCCACAGCATAATTAGAGAGTGTAACTTCATTCTTGGGCTCAGACTTCCTTCCTGCAAGACTACATACACATCTAACAACCTTCAGTATGAACTTTGTGTTCACGATTCCCTTGAGCAGTTAATCCTACGTAATGTAGTTACACACGTGCAATCACTGACACCTGACCAGTAATTTCTTATCTCCGCTGTGATTACGTAAAGAAAGTTAATTATAGTGATGCCTGCCTCCATTACGTGTAGTGAACGCTCGTTTAGTAATATCGTGCGTATTAAATCTTATCTGAGTTCAAACACGACTCAGAGAAAGCTTAACCAATTGATGCTATTGCATGTACATAAAGAAAGGTACGATCAAATAAGTTTAGTTGATGTTGACTATGAAAATGTCCAGAGTCCTGAACATAGGTTATCCTTGTTTGGTAAATCTAACACATTGTGCTTTGTCAAGACCATAGTTCTGGTACGATCTAAGGTCACAATGACTGAAAGGGCAGTGAAGCATGCTGATATTGACATGAAATCAGCGTAAGACCTAATACTTTATCTAAATATATGCAATTTGCAAACTCCAATAAAGTGTATAATTATAGTCAGTCGTGAGATGGAAAAAATCTTCAAACTACTTTTGCCGTGTGTATATACAGACTGTCCCAAAACAACGTATACATTTTTTTAAAATTTATAACAGGAGAACCCACTAACAGATTCAGATGATTTTTATTTCTTTTTATAGCCTATAGCCTAAGGAGATACAAAAGCGAAATTGTTAACAGCCTTGGCTAGCCTAAGGAGATACAAAATCGAAATTAGTAATAGCCTTGCCTGCCTACAGTAAACATGGAAAATGGAAGTGTGCGCTTATCATTTGAGCAACGAAAATGGATACTAAAGTCGTATTTTAAAGTTGAGAAGATATCAAAGGTTCAACAACAGTGGAGAGACAATTTTGGAACTAATCCTCCAACTCGATTTACCATTTCACGTATCTGTGAGAAATTTGAAGTATACGGTACTGTGCATGATGTGTACAAGCAAGCGACTGGGCGTCCAAAGACATCAACAGATGCTAACACTTCTGATGAAGTGCTACAGGTATTCAACCGATCACCAAGAAAATCTGTGAGACAATGTGCTCGTGAAACAGGGAAAAGTAAGACAAGTGTGCAGAATTCTGAAGAATGCTAAATGGAAATCTTACATCCCGAGATTATTACATGCCTTGAATGAGGATGATCCGGATCGCAGAATCCAGTTTTGCGAATGGTTTCGAGTAAAAAACACAAGATGGCCAATTTGAGGACAAAATTGTGTGGTCTGATGAGGCTATATTTAAGTTGAATGGTATAATTAATCGTCATAATTGCACATACTGGTCACAAGAAAATCCACACATTTATGTGGAACGACATGTAAATTTACCGGGTATAACTGTCTGGTGTGGTTTTTCTTCCAAAGGTTTGGTTGGTCCATTCTTTTTCGATGGTACAGTTACCGGCCATAGCTACCTCAACATGCTTCGGGGAAAAGGTTTTCCTGCAATTCGACAGTTATACGGAGATGAGGACATTTACTTTCAACAAGATGGAGCACCTCCTCATTACCATCAGGATGTCAGGAACTACCTTGATGAAACATTTCAATATCGGTGGATCGGACGACGAGGTAGTATCGAGTATCCACCACGTTCACCAGATTTGAACCCACTTGACTTTTTTTTATGGGGTCATTTGAAAAATGAAGTATACAGTAGAAGACCTACATCACTTGAACAACTAAAGAGCACAGTTGAAGAAGCGTGTAGAAATATCCCTACAAACATTTTTGTTGAAGTCTGCCAATCAGTGAATCAAAGAGCGCAGTGGTGCATTGATGTCAATGGTCGACATTTCGAACACTTACGTGTTTAAAACAAATTAAACTATCTATTATTTCGAAGTTGTATATTGTACCTATAAAAAGAAATAAAAATCATCTGAATCCGTTAGTGGGTTCGCCTGTTATAAGTTTTTTAAAAATGTATACGTTGTTTTGGGACACTCTGTGTATATATATATATATATATATATGTATATAAGTTATATATAAAAATATATATAATCTTGTTTCATGTTTCATGATTATGCTAAGAAACTAGGCCGTGGCGGGGTTATCTAGCTATGTTACTCAACATAATACTTAAATACTATTTAAATTCGTTTGTGATGTCCGTTACAATAAGGAAAGCAATAAGAGAGAACTTTATAAGTTTTAGACAATGAGGAAACCTGTAAACTGTAGAGAGACTTGCTTGGTAATATATACGATGCAGGCAGGAAGGAGGGGACAATCGCGAATCTCCGAGACTACTGAAATTACACCTTTTTTGAAAAGACTGTGTAGTGTGTGAGATGCACGCGTGTGTAGTAAGGAATATAATGAGAAGCGCGTGTTTGAGAGTATGCTGGACTGTTCACAGGGTAGACGTGACATGTAAAAAGACCAGGTGAGGAGGACAGTGATGGGAGAAACAGGGTTCAGACACTTCCTGTCTTCTGTTGGAATGCCACATAGAAACTCTTTTATATATATATATACAGTATATATATATATATATATATATATATATATATATATATATATATATATATATATATATATATATATATTCGGCTCGTGTAAATATGCATGGCTGGTTATTTTGAGCCAGAAGTTATAATGACATCGATGTACAGTTCCCTCGAATGATCTGTTAAATAATTTTAAATTAAATGTTAGGGCTCACTTACGTCATTGCAGAATCGAAGATCGCGTGATGATACAATTTTCAGTTTTACGTTTTTAATACAGGTGAAAAAGCGTATGGTGCGTTCTATAAGTACATTACTAAGATTGAAAGTATTTTTGTGGTCATTTGTACAGAAAATGATGTTTTTTATACGAGATCTGATATCATAAAGCATTAAATTTTAACATTTTAAACGTTGTACTGTATAACGGTACGCTTCAGTTTGTAAAGACATGTTTGGTACAGCTAGTGACAAAAACAATAAGCATGAACATTCTGTGTGATTGATGTAAATACTGGACTGACTGGTGTGAAAGAAAAGTGAAAACAAATACGTTTATTATGAGAGTTATGAGGAATTGTAAACAGTCGATAAATTAGAGAAATGATAATTAAAGTAATGTGAATGGGCGCTATGACTGCAACTACTGTAGAACGGTTCTTCATGTAAAATCTCTCAAGTTTCAGTACCTATTTCCCACTGAATCTATTTAAAAATGCCACCTTCGACAAACTCGACATCTCGTTTTCTTTAATTGCATCTACTAAGAAAGCTTTTTTACCCGAACCTACTTACTTGGATATATATATATATATATATATATATTATATGATAATAATAATAATAATAATAACAAGATTAATAGCAATTAATAGTCGTTAAAAGAAAGTTAAGCTTAGCTACTAGTCTGAAAACAATTATTGAGAGAAATATATCCGAGTGTTTTGGCTCCTCTTGCGGGGTGAGACAAGGCTCCTTGCTCTCCCCTATGCTGTTTAATTTGTATGTTGACGGATTAATTGCTTCACTTAATGAGGCAACAGTAGGATGTTGTATAGATAACACAAAGATAAATAACTTAGTTTATGCCGATGATATGGTGTTAATAAGTCCCTCTGTTAAAGGTCTGGATCGGCTACTAAATGTCTGCGAAGTGTATTCGCAGAAACATGATATTCTTTTTAATGTTACAAAAACTAAGGTTATGCAATTTCATCCTAAAAGCTGTAATCAGCCGGCTGATATAAGGTTTAAAATGAATGGTGAAGTAATTGAGGAAGTACAAGAGTTTAAGTATTTGAGTCAAACTATTACCAGCTCCTTGAGTGATGACTCGGATATAAGAAAACAATCTCGAAGCCTGTGTGCTAAAGCGAATATGACCATAAGGAACTTTCGTTTCTGTACAAGTGAAGCTAAAGACACACTCTTTCGTACTTTCTGCAGTAATATATACGGTCTGCAACTCTGGGTGAATTATAAAAATGGTTCTGGCAGAACCCTAAATTTGCTGTACAACGGGTCGTTTTGACACTTACATAAATTACCCCACGAGATGCTCAGCTTCGCATATGTTTGCTACCCGCAATGTCCCGAGCTTCCCGGAGGTAACAAGACGTGCTCAACACAGTCTAATGCAAAGAATTAAAAAATCAACCAACCCGATCATCCAAGCTATCCATGAGTCCTGCCATTTATCCTCTAAAGTCTAAGCTATGGACTTCTTGGTACGAAAACGTCTGCCTGTAGCTCCACTTAACTTCGACAGTGCAGTATTATTTCTAATCTATTGTATATATTTCTATCCTTAGTGTATGAACTGTCATTGTATTAATAATATTTGTCATATGGACTATAGTCTGCCAATAAACCTTTTCATTTTCATATCGCAAAATTGGGGTAGAGTTGCCAGATGCCCTTATTACGAAATGTATTTAAATCAATATATTTAATTTAAATACTCTTAACACGTGTACATATATAACTTATGTAATAATAACAATAAATCAATATTTAAATTTAACACATTGTGGTTTGTCAAGACCATAGTTGTGGTACGATCTATGGTCACAATGACTGAAAGGGCAGTGAAGCATACTGATATTGACATGAAATCAGCGTAAGACCTAATACTTTTTGTCTAAGTATATGCAATTTGCAAACTACTCTAAAGTGTATAATTATAGTCAGTCGTGTGATGGAATAAATCTTCAAACTACTTTTGCCGTGTGTGTATATATATATATATATATATATATATATATATATATATATATATATATATATATATATATTAATATATTCTTGTTTCATGTTTCATGATTATGCAAAGAAACTAGGCTGTGGCGGGGTTATCTAGCTATGTTGCTCGACATAATATTTAAATACTATTTAAAATCGGTTGTGATGTCCGTTACAATAAGGAAAACAATAAGAGAGAACTTTATAAATTTTAGACAATGAGGAAACCTGTAAACTGTAGAGAGACTTGCTTGGTAATATATACGATGCATGCAGGAAGGAGGGGACAATCGCGAATCTCCGAGACTACTGAAATTACACCTTTTTTGAAAAGACTGTGTAGTGTGTAAGATGCATGCGTGTGTAGTAAGGAATATAGTGAGAAACGCGTGTTTGAGAGTATGCTGGACTGCTCACAGGGTAGACGTGACATGTAAAAAGGCCAGATGAAGAGGACAGTGATTGGAGAAACAGGGTTCAGACACTTCCTGTCTTCTGTTGGAATGCCACATACAAACTCCTTATATATATACAGTATATATATATGAAAATTATTTCACGAAAGTAACACGTGAAAAATATTTATGATGAATAAAACCACGAAGGAAAGGAAACACAAGAAGGTGCTCAAGCGCTTTCGTCTAATGACATCCTCAGGAACACTGAAGTACATAAAAGGTTACGGCCTATATATAGGTTACAGAAAGAAAGAAAAAAATAAATAACATACATACACACAAACATATATATATATATATATATATATATATATATATATATATATACATACATACATATCTACACACATATATATATATGTGTATATATATATATATATATATATATGCAATAAACGGAGAAGTAAAAATAAAAATTAAAAATTAAAGATTAGAGGATTAACAAAGAGGCATACAGACTTGTAAGGAAAAATATCGATTTTTAGCATAAGATCAAATGAATTATAAAAATACAAATTTATACTGGAAATCTGCCCGGGTTTTAACACTTTGCCTTTTAGAGTCAAGTTTCGATATATATAAAAATAAAATGAAGATTAAAAGTTAATAAAGTAGCGTACAAGTTTACCAAAGATTTAGCGTCCTACCCTTTTTATCTAAATTTGTTTTGAAGGAATTCAAAACAACAGGATCGAGTTGAAAAAGACCTTTGCTTATGTTGAAGTTATTTGAAAGTTGGATAATGGCAGACTCAAGAATATTTCTATTGACAATGTTGCTAGAATGAAATAAAACTGAAGCATTATTCCAATCAATACAGTGGGATAACTCTGACAAATGGACAAAAAGAGCACTGGACAACTGTCCTGTTCTAACGGAATATTGATGCTGTTTTATACGTGTGTGCAAATCCTTTCCCGTCTGACCTATGTAAAAGGAATCACATTGTTTACACCCAATTTTATAGATAATGCCTGAATTATTGGTAGGGTTATTTTTTACTATGATATTTTTCACAATATTGTTATATGAAAATACTACATTAATATCTAAAAGTTTAAATACATTAGCAATGCCTAAAAAGCCCGGGAAAAATGGAAGTACTAAAATATTTTTTGACAAAGTACGAGTGTTATTATTGACACGATAGAAAGTTCGTTTTGCCTTGTTGAGACAAGATTCCATAAACGCAGATGGGTAACACAGATCACTTCCAATACCGTTGATTTTTTCCAATTCGGCATCGACGTATTCCGGACTGGCGATCCTAAGGGCGCGGAGAAACATTGTTGAAAAAATGGCCTTCTTAGTGGGGGTGTCATGTCCCGAGTAAAAGTGTACGTAGGACAAATTGTTTGTTGTTTTCCGATAGATACTAAACTTAAAACCTGGGCTTTCCCTATGTACCCGCACATCCAAAAATGGGATTGAATTGTCTTGTTCCACTTCTAAAGTAAACTTAATGGAGAGCACTTGATCATTTAACTGAAGGAGGAAGTTATCCAGGTCACTATTCATGGGCCAGATACACAAAATATCGTCGACATACCGCAACCAAGGGATGCCAACCCCCAGGATTCTCGGAATGTAAGTAATTTCGAAAAACTCCATATAAATATTGGAGAGGAGGGGCGATAAGGGGTTGCCCATGGCCATCCCAAACACTTGTTGATAATACTCGTTATTGAAAGTGAATTTACACTCTTTGATGCAAAGCTTAATAAGTTCCAAAACAATTTGTGAAGGTAGTGGCAGGTCATACTTATGTAATTCTTGGGAGAGAAAGTCAAGCATATCATCAATCGGCACTTTTGTAAACAATGAACAAACGTCAAAACTGATCAATCTATCGTTAGTTTCAGTACGTGCATTATTCAATTTTCAGTAAGATCCATGGAATTTTTTACATGTGAATCAGAGATAGTTCCGAGAATGGGGGACAAGACTTTGACAAGCCATTTGGAGAGTTTATAAGTAATAGAGCCCACCGAGCTAATAATAGGGCGCATAGGGTTGCCAGGTTTGTGGTTTTAATAAGACCGTAAAGGTAGGGCAGAGAAGGTGAAGTGGACATGAAAAGCGGAATTAAGTCCTTATGATCTTTGAGAATGCGTTTCAAGCCACTATTAAATGATTTGATGACGTCATCCTGCGGGTTCTTCCTAAGTTTGCTGTATGTGGCGGGGTCCTGGAGAAGCTCGTTCATCTTTCCGATGTAGTCCACTTTGTCCATAATAACTATGGTGTTAGCCTTGTCTGCTTTAGTAATATGGAGCTCCCCATCTTTTTTTAATTGTGAGAGGCCATCGCGAAAACGTTTAGGAAAGTTATCTTCGTAATTACCGTTCGCCGCACTATAAACGAGGCCTTTAACTATGTTAAACAAATACTGAGGGAGATTACACAGTTTTTCAAAACACGCGAGACTGTAACAAATTTGTAAAACCGAAGGTTTTTTAACAATAAAAAAGGACATACCATATCCAAGGGCACTTTTTGCATCGTCACTAATGTTTTTCGAAGAAAGGTTCAAAACACACTTTGAGCTTGCTTTTTTACTCCACTGACTATTTCGAATGAGACTTTTAATTTTCCAATCCAAAATGTTACGAAGTGAAGTAGTTCTCCGAGGCAACTCGTTGTAAATTTCATCAAACAAAGGTTGGATCCACGGTTGGGGAATAACGGTTACAAAATTGTTTGGCGATGTTTAAATTTTTGAAGGCGGACCACTCATTTTGTCTGGTGACTTCAATATGTTTCTTTAAAATTAATCTGCTGAAGTTGTTGAACGGATGGTCGTCAATTTGTCTGAGGCGAATCGGAAGCAGGGATTTGGGAAGAACTTGCTCCTCTAGACAGTTAGTAAGAAACTTTCGTCGGATACGAATTGCATGCCCCTTCATTAATGTAGAAGAAAACACGGACACAAATGGAGACAAGAGAGGGAACAGCAAGCCGAAGGAACGCGTGGTATTCATTATATGAAAATTATTTCACGAAAGTAACACGTGAAAAATATTTATGATGAATAAAACCACGAAGGAAAGGAAACACAAAAAGGTGCTCAAGCGCTTTCGTCTAATGACATCCTCAGGAACACTGAAGTACATAAAAGGTTACGGCCTATATATAGGTTACAGAAAGAAAATAAATAAATAAATAACATACATACACACAAACATATATATATATATATTATATATATATTTATGCTTTTTTACTCCACTGACTATTTCGAATGAGACTTTTAATTTTCCAATCCAAAATGTTACGAAGTGAAGTAGTTCTCCGAGGCAACTCGTTGTAAATTTCATCAAACAAAGGTTGGATCCACGGTTGGGGAATAACGGTTACAAAATTATGTTTGGCGATGTTTAAATTTTTGAAGGCGGACCACTCATTTTGTCTGGTGACTTCAATATGTTTCTTTAAAATTAATCTGCTGAAGTTGTTGAACGGATGGTCGTCAATTTGTCTGAGGCGAATCGGAAGCAGGGATTTGGGAAGAACTTGCTCCTCTAGACAGTTAGTAAGAAACTTTCGTCGGATACGAATTGCATGCCCCTTCATTAATGTAGAAGAAAACACGGACACAAATGGAGACAAGAGAGGGAACAGCAAGCCGAAGGAAACGCGTGGTATTCATTATATGAAAATTATTTCACGAAAGTAACACGTGAAAAATATTTATGATGAATAAAACCACGAAGGAAAGGAAACACAAAAAGGTGCTCAAGCGCTTTCGTCTAATGACATCCTCAGGAACACTGAAGTACATAAAAGGTTACGGCCTATATATAGGTTACAGAAAGAAAATAAATAAATAAATAACATACATACACACAAACATATATATTATATATATATATATATTTATGCTTTTTTACTCCACTGACTATTTCGAATGAGACTTTTAATTTTCCAATCCAAAATGTTACGAAGTGAAGTAGTTCTCCGAGGCAACTCGTTGTAAATTTCATCAAACAAAGGTTGGATCCACGGTTGGGGAATAACGGTTACAAAATTATGTTTGGCGATGTTTAAATTTTTGAAGGCGGACCACTCATTTTGTCTGGTGACTTCAATATGTTTCTTTAAAATTAATCTGCTGAAGTTGTTGAACGGATGGTCGTCAATTTGTCTGAGGCGAATCGGAAGCAGGGATTTGGGAAGAACTTGCTCCTCTAGACAGTTAGTAAGAAACTTTCGTCGGATACGAATTGCATGCCCCTTCATTAATGTAGAAGAAAACACGGACACAAATGGAGACAAGAGAGGGAACAGCAAGCCGAAGGAACGCGTGGTATTCATTATATGAAAATTATTTCACGAAAGTAACACGTGAAAAATATTTATGATGAATAAAACCACGAAGGAAAGGAAACACAAAAAGGTGCTCAAGCGCTTTCGTCTAATGACATCCTCAGGAACACTGAAGTACATAAAAGGTTACGGCCTATATATAGGTTACAGAAAGAAAATAAATAAATAAATAACATACATACACACAAACATATATATATATATATATATATATATATATATATATATATATATATATATATATATATATATATATATACATACATACATATCTACACACATACATATATATATATATATGCAATAAACGGAGAAGTAAAAATAAAAATTAAAAATTAAAGATTAGAGGATTAACAAAGAGGCATACAGATTTGTAATGAAAAATATCGATTTTTAGCACAAGATCAAATGAATTATAAAAATACAAATTTATACTGGAAATCTGCCCGGGTTTTAACACTGCCTTTTAGAGTCAAGTTTCGATATATATAAAAATAAAATGAAGATTAAAAGTTAATAAAGTAGCGTACAAGTTTACCAAAGATTTAGCGTCCTACCCTTTTTATCTAAATTTGTTTTGAAGGAATTCAAAACAACAGGATCGAGTTGAAAAAGACCTTTGCTTATGTTGAAGTTATTTGAAAGTTGCATAATGGCAGACTCAAGAATATTTCTATTGACAATGTTGCTAGAGTGAAATAAAACTGAAGCATTATTCCAATCAATACAGTGGGATAACTCTGACAAATGGACAAAAAGAGCACTGGACAACTGTCCTGTTCTAACGGAATATTGATGCTGTTTTATACGTGTGTGCAAATCCTTTCCCGTCTGACCTATGTAAAAGGAATCACATTGTTTACACCCAATTTTATAGATAATGCCTGAATTATTGGTAGGCTATTTTTTACTATGATATTTTTCACAATATTGTTATATGAAAATACTACATTAATATCCAAAAGTTTAAATACATTAGCAATGCCTAAAAAGCCCAGGAAAAATGGAAGTACTAAAATATTTTTTGACAAAGTACGAGTGTTATTATTGACACGATAGAAAGTTCGTTTTGCCTTGTTGAGACAAGATTCCATAAACGCAGATGGGTAACACAGATCACTTCCAATACCGTTGATTTTTTCCAATTCGGCATCGATGTATTCCGGACTGGCGATTCTAAGGGCGCGGAGAAACATTGATGAAAAAATGGCCTTCTTAGTGGGGGTGTCATGTCCCGAGTAAAAGTGTACGTAGGACAAATTGTTTGTTGTTTTCCGATAGATACTAAACTTAAAACCTGGGCTTTCCCTATGTACCCGCACATCCAAAAATGGGATTGAATTGTCTTGTTCCACTTCTAAAGTAAACTTAATGGAGGGGAGTTGATCATTTAACTGAAGGAGGAAGTTATCCAGGTCACGATTCATGGGCCAGATACACAAAATATCGTCGACGTACCGCAACCAAGGGATGCCAACCCCCAGGATTCTCGGAATGTAAGTAATTTCGAAAAACTCCATATAAATATTGGAGAGGAGGGGCGATAAGGGGTTGCCCATGGCCATCCCAAACACTTGTTGATAATACTCGTTATTGAAAGTGAATTTACACTCTTTGATGCAAAGCTTAATAAGTTCCAAAACAATGTGTGAAGGTAGTGACAGGTCATACTTATGTAATTCTTGGGAGAGAAAGTCAAGCATATCATCAATCGGCACTTTTGTAAACAATGAACAAACGTCAAAACTGATCAATCTATCGTAAAATGATCAAGTCTCCTCCATTAAGTTCACTTTAGAAGTGGAACAAGACAATTCCATTTTTGGATGTGCTGGTACATAGGGAAAGCCCAGGTTTTAAGTTTAGTATCTATCGGAAAACAACAAACAATTTGTCCTACGTACACTTTTACTCGGGACATGACACCCCCACTAAGAAGGCCATTTTTTCATCAATGTTTCTCCGCGCCCTTAGGATCGCCAGTCCGGAATACATTGATGCCGAATTGGAAAAAATCAACGGTATTGGAAGTGATCTGTGTTACCCATCTGCGTTTATGGAATCTTGTCTCAACAAGGCAAAACGAACTTTCTATCGTGTCAATAATAACACTCGTACTTTGTCAAAAAATATTTTAGTACTTCCATTTTTCTCGGGCTTTTTAGGCATTGCTAATGTACTTAAACTTTTGGATATTAATGTAGTATTTTCATATAACAATATTGTGAAAAATATCATAGTAAAAAATAGCCCTACCAATAATTCAGGCATTATCTATAAAATTGGGTGTAAACAATGTGATTCCTTTTACATAGGTCAGACGGGAAAGGATTTGCACACACGTATAAAACAGCATCAATATTCCGTTAGAACAGGACAGTTGTCCAGTGCTCTTTTTGTCATTTGTCAGAGTTATCCCACTGTATTGATTGGAATAATGCTTCAGTTTTATTTCATTCTAGCAACATTGTCAATAGAAATATTCTTGAGTCTGCCATTATCCAACTTTCAAATAACTTCAACATAAGCAAAGGTCTTTTTCAACTCGATCCTGTTGTTTTGAATTCCTTCAAAACAAATTTAGATAAAAAGGGTAGGACGCTAAATCTTTGGTAAACTTGTACGCTACTTTATTAACTTTTAATCTTCATTTTATTTTTATATATATCGAAACTTGACTCTAAAAGGCAAAGTGTTAAAACCCGGGCAGATTTCCAGTATAAATTTGTATTTTTATAATTCATTTGATCTTGTGCTAAAAATCGATATTTTTCCTTACAAATCTGTATGCCTCTTTGTTAATCCTCTAATCTTTAATTTTTAATTTTTATTTTTACTTCTCCGTTTATTGCATATATATATATATATATATATATATATATATATATATATATATATATGTGTATGTGTGTAGATATGTATGTGTGTGTGTATATATATATATACAGTATATATATAATATATATATATATATATATATATATATATATATATATATATATATATATATGTTTGTGTGTATGTATGTTATTTATTTATTTATTTTTCTTTCTGTAACCTATATATAGGCCGTAACCTTTTATGTACTTCAGTGTTCCTGAGGATGTCATTAGACGAAAGCGCTTGAGCACCTTTTTGTGTTTCCTTTCCTTCGTGGTTTTATTCATCATATATATATATATATATATATATATATATTTATTTATTTGTTTAAATTGAACTCGTGTAAATATGCATGGCGGGTTATTTTGAGCCAGAAGTTATAATGAGATCGATGTACAGCTCCCTCGAATGATCTGTTAAATAATTTTAAATTAAATGTTAGGGCTCACTTACGTCATTGCAGAATCGAAGATCGCGTGATGATACAACTTTCAGTTTTACATTTTTAATACAAGTGAAAAAGCGTATGGTGCGTTCTATAAGTACATTATTAGGATTGAAAGTATTTTTGTAGCCATTTGTACAGAAATTGATGTTTTTTATACGAGATCTGATATCATAAAGTATTAAATTATAACATTTTAAACGTTGTATAACGGTACGCTTCAATTTGTAAAGACATGTTTGGTACAGCTAATGACAAAACAATAAGCATGAACATTCTGTGTGATTGATGTAAATACTGGAGTGACTGGTGTGAAAGAAAAGTGAAAACAAATACGTTTATTATGAGAATTATGAGGAATTGTGAACAGTCGATAAATTAGAGAAATGATAATTAAAGTAATGTGAATAGGCCTAACTATGACTGCAACTAGAAAGGGATCTTTTCCGTTCGACACACATGGTTCGATTTTATTTTAAATTTCTACACAGACGTAGTTTTGTATGCCGATTACGAAAATCAGAACCATTTTTTGGAGAAATTAATAATAAAAAAGGTACAACCCTTTAAAGTATTTTATTAATATTAGTGACAAAAATCAACACAAATTAATATTTTCGATTAAATGTTGCGATGCACTGTAGCATTTTTTGGAACTGGTCGCAGTTTTCGTGTCTGCGTCGCCAAATAAACTCGCAGAGGTAGGAATCGATCATCGAACGATGAGTGCCGCAACGTCGTTTATTAGAGCGTTTAAGGCAGTTCCATGTGCTTTCAACTTGTTGCGTGTGGGTCCCGTCTTCTGAGTTGACGAACTCAACAGTGTGGTTCACTGTTTGATGGTGAAACTTATAGCCTGGTATCTGTGGGATGTGGGAATAGGCTCGCCACAGGTCACTGTAGATTGTCGTTTCTGGCAGAATCGATGCCCGGATACACTCTTCAAGTGTCTCACGGTTGCGACATGGGACAGCATAGAGGAACACCTGCCGAGTCTCGCGACACACACCGCCGAAAACCCACTGCTCCGGTAGCACTCTTCCTCGATTGTACTTTCGTCTGGAGTATACTCTTTCGTCAATTTCTACAATTGTTCCAGGACCACCTATCTGCGCTGGGTTACGAAGTATATCCTCTGCACATACTTCTCTCATGTAGCTGTTATAATCAACAGCGGTGTTGTGGTTAATTTCCAACTCCTCCTCACAAAACCGGATAGTTGTTAGTTCCTTGACCCACGAATAAATGAATACAGCTACGGTTGAAAGCGGAAGAGTACCACCTTCAAGCCATGTTCATTTCCTCACTGACACAGATTCGTTGCAACCTTTCTTGCCGCAGCGCCACTGGGCGGTTCCACTGGAAACAGCGATATTCATTTCGTTTTTTCGCCGACATAGTTACTTCTTTGGTATGATATTCTTCTCCTGAAAATAGCTCACTGCGTCCTTTTCGTTTTTAAGTTTGTTCCACAAACTTTTCAAATTGTCCACTCTATCGCTCATGATTGTTTGAATTAGTTCTTATGGAAAAAAGAAATAACATTACTAACATTTACAATAACAACACAATACATAACAACATAAGAAATTAGTGAACATTTAAATAGGGAAAACCAATCTTTACTTAACCTAACCTAACCTAACCTAACCTAACCTAAAAATTCAATCTTTAAAGGGTTGTAACTTTTTTATTATTAATTTCTCCAAAAAATGGTTCTGATTTTCGTAATCGGCATGCAAAACTACGTATGTGTAGAAATTTAAAATAAAATCGAACCATGTGTGTCAAACGGAAAAGACCCCTAGAGAGGTTCTTAATGAAAAATATCTCATGTTTCAGCACCTATTTCCCCTTGAATCTATTTAAAAATACCAACTTCGACAAACTTGACATCCTGTTTTCTTTAATTGCATCGATTAAGAAAGTTTTTTTACCCGAACCTACTTCTTTGGATATATATATATATATATATATGTTATAATGTTAATGTTTCAGACCAACAAAGACCCTAGGATCCACTCATGGCTGGTCTACCTAACTGTGTTCGTAATCGTGTATTGTGTATCTCCTCCGTGGTGGCGGAGGGGACCTACAATTTTACGTGGGTTCCGAACCACAAGAATAAGAAATTTATGTAAAAACTGCCGGTAAATTGGCAACGACCAATTTTTACGAAACTAAATAATTATCAATTTAAAACTAATTAATTATCGATTTAAAACTAAAGATAGAATCTCTGGATCCAGAGGATCAAGTTATAATAGACTACTATCCACAAATGCTACACTCTATATCTATTTATAACGGACATGCAAATATATCAGATCCAAAGAATCCAGTCAATTTCATTACGGTATCCATCAAGTCACGGTCCATATCGATTGCGGACCAAGTCAAAATTTACAACCATATACATTACAATATATACACTTACGAGGAAAAGTGTAGGTGTGGCTGTAAAGACTGTACAGTAATGTAGAAATGTGTGTGTGCACCCATTATGGGTCTCCTATTTAAAGGTGTTTGTGGGGCAAGTGAAGATCATGAGTTTTTCAATACCTCACAGTACTATGGGGGGCACCGCTCAGCAGAGGAATCTCTTTAAATGGGGTGTGTAAGGACAGAGAGTATCCCCTAACCCAAGACGCTGCCTCCCTATATCCCACAACACTTGTGTTGAGCTGTGGGATCTATCCCCACAAAGCCTTAATTTTACTACCTTAAACTATACCCTTTCTATCAACATGCGCGTCTAATCGATTTTTAAACATGTTTATAGACGTGCTACTAATTACTTCTACCGGCAAACTATTCCAGGTATTTACTATTCTATGCGTAAAAAAGTTTTTCGCAACTGCTGTCTCGAACCTTCTACTTGTCAACTTACACCCGTTATTTCTAGTCCTATTATATTGAGATATTTCGAAAAAGCTATCTCTATCTACGTTATCAAACCCATTCATAATTTTGAAAACCTGGATTAGATCACCCCTTAACCTCCTAGTCTCGAGAGTAGTCAATTTTAACTCCTTAAGCCTATCCTCGTACGACTTTGACCTAAGAGACGGAATCATCTTAGTTGCTGGTCTTTGAACTCTTTCGATTTTGTCTATATCTTTGCGCATATGCGGATTCCAAAATTGGACCGCGTACTCCAAATGGGGTCTAACTAATGATTTATAAAGAGGAACTATAATATCGCGCGATTTGTACTCAAAATTTCGAGCTATAAAACCTAACACTTTGTTCGCCTTATTGACCGCTGCTGTACTTTGTTTCGCTACTTTTAAATCACCAGTGACTATAACTCCTAAATCTTTTTCCTGCTCTACGCTTGTTAAATCTTTCCCTGACATACTATACGCAAAATTACCGTTACGCGAACCTATATGCAAAATTTTGCACTTATCCACGTTAAATCTCATTTGCCATGTGCCTGACCAACGATTTTATTCAGATCTTCCTGAATTTTACTTCTATCTTCGTCATTAATCGCCCTACCACCCAGCTTCGTGTCATCCGCAAACTTTGAAACTGTACTGACTAGGCCGACATCTAAATCGTTAATATATATAAGAAAAAGCAAGGGGCCCAATACAGAACCCTGAGGAACGCCACTCGCTACATTAGCCCAACACGACTCCGCTCCATCAACGACCACCCTCTGTTTCCTGCCTCGCAACCACTCTTCTAGCCAATTTATTACTACACCCCTGATTCCATGAGCCTTAGTTTTTTCAATGAGTCTTTTGTGCGGCACGGTGTCAAACGCTTTTTGAAAATCTAAATACACTACATCAACCGCCCGATGTCTATCGTAAACGTCAACCACGCTTTGGAAAAATTCTAAAAGATTAGTTAAGCAAGATTTGTTTCGCCTAAAACCGTGCTGCGTATTTCTAACCAGATTATGCACTTCTAAGTGTTCGACTATACGATCCCTAATTATTGATTCCAGTAGCTTACCTACAACAGACGTTAAACTGATTGGCCTATAATTTCCCGCCGCACCTATATCGCCTTTCTTAAAGATAGGTGTTACGTTTGCTAACTTGAAATTATCTGGTACGCACCCCTCAGAAATAGACGCATTAAAAATATTTGTTAGCGGCACAACAATGCTATCTTTTAATTCTTTTAGTTGTATGGGATATATGGAATCCGGACCCGGTGATTTACGCGTTTTCATTTTATCAATATAGCACATTACTTCCCCTTCACTAACGACAATATTATCCAAAATATTACCATTATCAAAAGGTATTATGTCTATGACCGTAGGGATATTCGTTACATCTTCTATAGTAAAAACTGACGTAAAAATTCGTTTAGCAAGGTAGCCATTTCCTTGTTTTCAGAGACTAGATCTCCATTTACATTTTTCAATGGACCCAAGACACTTTTTACTGGATTTCTATTATTGACGTATTGAAAGAATCGCTTGGGGTTTTCTTTACCGTCACGAGCTATGGAGATTTCAAATTCGCGCTTGGACTTTTTTATTACACTTTTCGCTTCACGCCTCAGAGATATGTAGTTTGTTTCGTAACAACAAATTGTCTTTATCGCACTTATGTTGCCTATAAGCCCTATCTCTACTCTTTATAATGTCTCGTACTCTAGAAGTAAACCACAAGGGCTTGTTGTTTACTTTCGCACGCTTAATTTTGTACGGTACACATTCCTCATTTATAGTCCTAAATACCGTTACGAACGATTCCCACATTAGTTTTGCGTTGGAGTTCCCCATTACGTTTTCCCAATTGACGTGTGAAAATTTATTTCGAAATTTACTAAAGTCTGCGTGCTGGAAGTTAGGAATTTTAGTCGAGTTAGTTGGTATCAACTAATAGTCGTTAGAAGAAAGTTAAACTTAACTACTACTCTGAAGACAGTTACTGTGAGAGAAATATAGCAAGATTGGGGTAGAGTTGCCAGATGCTTTTATTACGAAGGTAATTGAAATCAATATATTTAATTTAAATACTCTTAACACGTGTACATATATATATATAATAATAACAATAAATTAATATTAGTAATAATATTTAAGTGGATGTTTAGAGGAGGATAACAGAATTGATGCTTCAGTTTCAAAGCCGCGTTACGCAACTTGATGTTCTTTTTAACACATGCAATTTTATAACGAAATTTGCTGTACAGTAAAATTATTAATTCACATACCAGAAGATGGCATGTGAAAGTGAATGTGATGGTATATATCGATGTAAATAACAGAAAACTACATATTTAAAAGTAAATAAACAAATATGCGTGTGCTATGAGTATATATTGTATTTGAAGGTCATCTCGTTTGAAAATAAGCCAGTTTCCCTTAAAAAAGAGAGAAATTAATTTATTTAAATTAAAATAAATCTTCATTTTATTTTTCATAATACAGATCTTAAACAAAGAACTTGTTTTCGATTTAAAATATGTTCAATCTGATTTTGATTTATGTATTGTTCGCAATTTGTTAACATTTGAAAATTGGATGTGTTGATGTCGATGTATACTCTCGTTAGGCCTATTGAAACCTTTCAGATATTCATTTTAAGTTTTCATTTCTATTGTCTGTCGGAACTTGCCTGAACAGAAAGTACTCGAATGTATGTATGTTTTTGCATGTTTGTTCTTGTTTGTCTCATGAAAGAACGTTTTTCAAGGAGGAAGGCCAGGATCAATCCTTTCTTAAATTTTTTTTTTTGAAGGAAGGTGAAGACGAATCCTTTTTTTTTTCTTTTTTCTTTTTCTTTTTTTTTCTTTTTTCTTTTTTTTTTTTTTTTTTTTTTTAAGGAGGATGGGGTTCCGCAAGGTGCCCTCAAGGGGCAAATGCCCTTCATTGAGGCCGGTGAGAACCCATAAATGGGTTAGGAACTTAAGTAAAGGGGGGCCCCTCATAACAAAGGCTAGGCCTCCAGGGGGGCCCCTCCAGGGGCACGATTTCAGAGCACCCCAACTTCCTCTCCCATTTTGCCATCATACTACTTTTGTCTTAATCTTATGCAACTGAGGCATAAGGTAGGCCCACATCGAATCAGCAACCCTGAGGTAGGACCTAATATGACCTCCAAGTCCGTAAGTTTTTAGTCTAGCTTAACTTGGGCTGTAGGTTAAACTGGCCCTTCCTCGAAGGAGGAAATATAAACCCTGTAGTGAAAAGCGTAAGGATAAGAAACGCAGAGAAGAGTTTCTTGCGACGGTGCCGAAACTGACTAATTGGATTAAATCATCAGCAACTAAGTCAGCCCCTTCAGTAGGCCCACCAGCTGCCTTCGCTACTTCAGCAGCTGCGTTTTCAGAAGACGCGTCTACGTCAGCTCGTTCAGTAAGCCCAACAGCTGCCTCCACTACTTCAGCAGCTGCATTTTCAGGAGACTCGTCTACGTCAACCCCTTCAGCAGGCCCACCAGTTGCCTCCGCTACATCAGCAGCTGCGTCTTCAGAAGACCCGTCTACGTCAGTGAGTTCAGCAGGCCCACCAGCTTCAGGACATGCAATTAATGACATTGGTTTGTGGCCATAAGTGCTGACCGATGACTTTAGAGAGTTCTGGATAGAGCGGGGAACATCAGGTTGCCGAAATTATGACACCGACTTCAGTAACTCTTCAACTATTGAAAGTGGTACAACACGCCGATGTACGAAGACATCATTTGTTAAGAAACATAGCCTGACGAATGAAAGGATTGAGGTGTCATGGCTGTGCTATTCTGAGTCCACAGGCTGTGTTTACTGTTTTGTCTGTAAATTAATGTCGAGGGCGGACAGCAAGTTCACAATCGTGTTCAACGACTGGAAACATGGTAGACAATCTGTCGAAGCACACGGAAAATGTGAGCAACATATGGAGTCGATGGTTAGAAAGTCTGTCTCCGGCCGTGTTGATTCGAAACTGGTGAACCAGTTTGAAAAGGAGTGCAACTACTGGCACGAAGTTTTGCGGCGCTGTGTCGACGTTATTAAGTATATCACGTCATGAGGACTAGCAATTCGTGGACACGACTCCCTTTTTGGTTCACCAAACAACGGCAACTTTACGGAATTTTGGAACTTTTAAGTAAGTATGACAGTTTTCTAGCTGCGCATATAAGCGAGCATGCTAACAAAGGTAGCGGACACACCTCGTATCTCTCTCATTTCAATTGCGAGGAAACTCATACTGTTGATGACCGATAAAGTACTTCAGACGATTATCCGAGAAATCCAGCAGTCAAAACTACTCTCTATCCGTCGACTCTACGCCTGATGTTTCCCACACCGATCAACTGTGCTTCACCGTCCGATATGTGGTTGAGTCTGGGTCCTTCGAGCGATTTCTACAGTTCATACCTTTGAACACACATACAGGGAAAGGAATCGCCGACGTGGTCCTCACCTTTCTGGAGACGCATGGCATTCGAATGGAGACTGCAGAGGACAGTCTTATGATAACGCAAGCAATATGGCAGAGCGTAACGGCGTAAAGAGCGTAAAGAGCGTAACGGCGTAACGGCGTAAAGAGCCACATCAAGTCAAAATCCCCGTATGCTGAGTTTGTGCCATGCATGTGCCACTCACTAAAACTTGTGGGTAAATCAGCAGTGGACAGTTGCACAGCAGCCGTTGAATTGTTTATGCTCATTCAGAATGTCTACACTCTCGATAGTAGTTCCCGTAGTGAGAAACTAAAGGTCGACAAAGATCTCTCCGATACCCGCTGGTCAGCCAGATCAGATGCCGTCCAATCTTTAACCGAAGGCTACGCCAAGAATATCGTGGTGCTGGATGAGCTAGCAGCAGATACCAGCCAAACTGCGGAAGCCAGGATCGAAGCCGGGGGATTGTCTAAACAGCTTCAACAACTCGAAACAGCCATTTTATTGGTTTTATGGAACACTATTCTCGAACGACTTAAAAAAAACGAATGTATCTCTGCAAAAACAAGGAATGTCGTTAGACTCAGCCACCCTCTTGCTGAAATCACTACTGCAATTTGTTGAAGATCTCAGATCAAGATTTGACGAATTCGAGGACCAGGGCATCGGAAAGTGTGGTCATCGAGTATACAAGGAATCGACTCAACGCACAAAGAAGAGAAAGCGCCATCATGACGAAATCGAAACTGCCGAAGATACGAACCTAACACCAAGAGATTCATTTCGGACCACTGCATTTCTACCGATAATTATAATTGATAAACTATGTACCACTCTGAACACTCGTCTAGAAGCGTACGCTGTCCTGCAGAAAAGATTTGGATTTTTGTATTTCCTTCTAGTCCTGGACATCGACAGTCTTCGACGGTCAGCTGAACATCTAGTAGAATGCCAGCCGGGCTGATCTGGAGAAAGAGCTGGTAACAGAAGTTGTGCAGTTCGCTGCCCTAATGAAACTCACCGAAAGTGAAACAGAATCCCAGACGGAACGTGAAGAAATGTGCAACAGATTTTATCGGCATATGAACACAAACGAACTGAAATGAACATTCCCAAACATGGAAATAGCAATGAGAATATACCTGTGTATGTTTGGAACGTTCATTCTCGAAACTCAAACTGATCAAAAATTACCTTCGCTCCACAATGGGCCAGGAGCGCCTTTCGTCCCTGGCGCTGTTGAGTATAGAGCATGAGGTGTTGCAGTCGGTGAGTTTCGAGGACACAATCACGCATTTTTTCAAACAAAAAGCCAGGAAGCGCCCTATGTAATATTCATTACAAATCTACACTCTATCTACAGTACAGTAAGCTGTACAGTTTAGCTGTTTATTAAGTGCATTACAACTGTGTAGCTGCTTATTAAGTGCATTACAATAACTGTGTAGATGTTTATTAAGTGTATTACAACTGTGTAGCCTACTAGTGTAGCTGTATACACTGTATGTGTACATAGTTAAGTTATAGTCTTTAATATCACATTAATAAGCCGAATGGTTTCCGCATGTGTGTTTTGTGTGTGTTAAAAAAATATACAGTATCTGTTATGTGCATTATAAAATATTGTCATTCATTAACACAGTAAATGCGCCCCTGCCCGGGGGTAACGATTTTTTAATAAGAAGGGGTATTTCTAGAGGTACTTTTGCCCGTGAATCCAGTGGTGATATTCAATTTTTGGGAAAATGGCTAGTTTTCGAGATAGAGACTGTTTCTCCCCAAACAATCTGAGTAGTATAGCCGCAAAAGGGGAGAGTGCAAGAATGTTGCAGGTTATTATGTAATGTTGCAAAGGGGGGTAGGTGGTTGTTGCAAAGGGGGGATGGGGTTGTTGCAAGGGGGAGGGGGTGGGGTTGCAAAAAAAAAAAGAAAAAAAAAAAAGAGTACTGGCCTTTGTTGCCAACCTAGGTTGCAAGGGTCATGCACCAACCTAGGTTGCAAGGGGCATGCAACTTGGAGGCCTCCCCCAAGCTATTCCCCCCAAAGGGCCAGAGAGAAAGGAGGAGAGGTGTTCACCTGGCAGGAGCCAAGTGCACATTAAGACTTCAGCCGAGTAGGCGTTGTTTTATAGGCTCCTAATCAGCCAGAATCAGCCAGTTGGCTGAGCCAAGGGGGGGAAGGGTACACCTGAAGGAGAGAGAGAGACGCCTGAAGGAGAGAGAGACGCCTGTAGGAGAGAGAGAGAGACGCCTGTAGGAGAGAGAGAGACGCCTGTAGGAGAGAGAGAGGAGTTCTCCCCCAAGTTATTTTCGTTTTCCTAACCTAAGAGGCCACTAAGGGGTTTTACCAAAGGGGCTGAAAAAGAAGGACCAGAGGTCCTTCCTCGGCTGGGAGCCGAGGTGGAATGAGTCTTTCACCAACTTCGCGGTCTTTTATAAGCCTCTATTCTGGCTGAATTGCCAGATAGCGCAATGTGTTCAGTTGTCAGATCGCACCATGTATGCAGATGCTGAGTTGCTACATCAAGCCATGTAATCGGGTGCTGATGTGCCAGATTGCACCATCAGATAGCGCCATGTATTCCAGAAATATTAATCATCCATTGTGTAACAATATGACGATAGTTATTCCAATTAAATTCTGTTTAAATACACCTTTATTAATTGCATGCCTTTCCAGTTTGTTTGCAATGATCGGATTGCTATATATATATATATATATATATATATATATATATATATATATATATATACATTCTTTTCTTATGTTAGGTAAATATATATATATATATATATATATATATATTATTTATTTTATAACATTTAATTTTAGCTTAGAAGCAAATTTAACATTAACTTCATTGAACTTTTCGAAACAAATAACATAGTTTACCTTCGAAAACGTCATAATAGAAAATAATTAATTTTATGGTTAACTAGTTTTTTCGTTTACTATAATTATGTATATACAGTCTTTTAAGCAGCTTATGATATATATATATATATATATTAGGGTGCATCAAACGCCCCATGAAATTTTAAATTGATATCACACTACTGGCCGGCACATATGTCTTGCTCCTCATTGTGGTGAATACAAAATAAACAATTTTTTCCTTTTTATTAAATTTTTCACATTCCCATTTTTTAATAGAAAATTAATAAAAGACAAAAATTAACAAAATTAGCAAAAATTTACAAAAAAGAGCAAAAGCAGAACTATGAAACAAGCAAAATGGGCAGAATCCTGTTTAAAGCATTTATCACTAAACAACACCTTAAGTTAAGCTGTCAGGAGCCATTTTAATTTTTTCAAACATTTGTTTTTTCTCATATTGCCAATTTTTTCACAATTTTCCTCAACTACTTGCAATGTATCTTGGTAGAGGGTTTCTTTCTTAGAAGACTTTAAATAATCACTGGCCAATTTGACACCGCGTTCGGCAGAATCATTAACAAACTTTAGATTGCAGACTTTTTCCTGACATTGCTTGTAGGATGGATTGATCGCCCAATTTTCAGGGTTCTGCAAGAAAGTAGGGTTGCATTGGAGTGTCTTGAAAAATACCCATGACCCATCATTGACAAAGGAAGATAGATCTTGAGTGTTTGCATGCAGGGCATCAAGCGATGGAAATATTGGCTTACCAAATCCAGCCCCATGCCTTTGGAATTAATTTTTCATATCTTTTGACATTATCATTTTATTGGAAATTTTCCTTTTCATTTCTGCTGGTACCTTTTGGCTAAATAGTGACACAGGTACCATTTCTGCTGTTAAGCTCCACAGATGACGCTCAATGGCTTTGGTAGCAACAGCTGCCACCTCTTAGTCAATTTTAGAATATGTTTTAAGATTCCTAATAAGTTCCAAGTCATTTATTGGAGCATCAAGAGCATTAGATGCCATAAACCAATACTTAGCATATATCAGTGTACCAAACCTACCGAAATGATTTAGCTGCTCGGATTGAAATTTCGTCATTTTGCTGGGCAAAGCCTTTACTGGGAGACGTTCTTCTTCATGGTGTTTGTTGTTCAGCGTTCTCATCAGCTTTCCATCCCAGTGAACGGTTCCAATGTCTGATGGTTGCCATAAACCTCGGATTTTTTCTGCCATTTCCTTTACATTGGCTGCAGCTGCTCGAGATGCTGATGCATATGACAAACTAAGTTTGTCAGTGTCTCCTCCACAGGCTTGCACAAATGCAGATATTATACCTACAGCAGCAGTTGGAGTAACTCCATGGGCCCTTGCTGCCACAGAAGTAACTCTCTTGTCTTTCAGGATATCATAGGGAATGAAAATGTCCACCAGTTTTTTTTCACTCTTTTGTGCATTCGTTTTGGCTCCAAATCAAACTCCTCTCTATCAGAACCACTGTCTTGATCTTCATTGTCGTGTTTTGTTCCAGTGATAGTGTCAGCATCTGATTCATAATCATCTGTTGCCCAACTTGTGCTAGGCTGGTCTACTTTTTGCTTTTGATAGTATTCATTTCTTTTGGCCATTCTCTCATTCCGTTTTATTGCAGATATAGCATTTTTCTTGTCCAAAGAGCCAAATGATACTGTTCTATCAGACATCATGCTTTTGAGAAAAACTTTATCTTCCTCATTTGTAATAGTTTCCATGGCATTCTTTGGCCATAGAGGCCAAGTTTTTCCCGAAATTTGTTTATCTTTCTCATGTTGTTATCGCTCTCTTTTGTTGATTTGAATTTTTGTAGGTTATTCACTTCATCATGCAATCTCATTATATGCTCGGCAATCTTTTTCTCACTTACATGTTGTATGCCGCCCTTTATATAAAATGGAACAACTTGTGCTGCAACTTCCTTTGCAGCTTGATAGAGAACTTTCTTGAAATAACCAGTGGATCTATCGAATTTGCTCTTTTTATAAGAGAAGGAGCGATATACTTGCCCATAGGTGGGCAGGCGGGAACCTTTTATAATTTTGTCCGTTTCTGTTGGCAGAGTACCGAGCAGAAACTGGCATAAGTCTTGTCTACCACGCACATTCATGGAAAAACAGTCTGTAACGAAGCAAGTATTTTTAAATAGTGTTTCTAAAATAGTATATTTCTAAATAGTGTGTTAAATAAATAGCCTGATAGTGCATACTACAAGAATAGATGATTGATACTGTTTAAATCCATAGTATTGAAAACTTTCACTGTGTAAACAACTTTGTTGTTAATCACTTTATCGTGAAAAAGGAGAATTTCTCAAAAAAAATTAAATTTTCAATTAAAAAGTGGGAATGTGAAAATTTCAAAATTGACCAAAAATTGGCACCATAGGTCTTAACTACACAAGAAGCAACAGCTCAGAACTGGCCAGCAAAATCCACATCAGTTGGGGCGTTTGATGCACCCTAATATATATATATATATATATATATATATATCTGAACTCTTTCAGCTAAAGAAGCCTTATGTATAGCATTGGTTGTGTAATAGCTCATTGTGTAACAATATAATGGTAGTTATTCCAATTAAATTCTGTTTAAATACACCTTTATTAATTGCATACCTTTCCAGTTTTTTTGCAATGATCGGATTGCTAGATATATATTATTATATATATATATATATATATATATATATATATATATATATAGAGAGAGAGAGAGAGAGAGAGAGAGAGAGAGATAGGATCTGTAGTTAATCTTACGCGAGGTATGAAAATCAGGAAAAAATACCAAATGTGTATTATTTTAAACATCTTATGTTAGGTAAATATATATATATATATATATATTATTTATTTTATAACATTTAATTTTAGTTTAGAAGCAAATTTAACATTAACTTCATTGAACTTAAACTTTTCGAAACAAATAACATAGTTTACCTTCGAAAACGTCATAATAGAAATAATTAGTTTTATGGTTAACTAGTTTATTTCGTTTACTATAATTATATAATACATGTTCTGAAATATTTTCTCGAAAACTATGGGTGCTAGAAACATTCTGAAACCATATTTGGAATCAGTATCAAAAGTTCTATACGAATAACCAAATAATTTTGAAAGGAGAATATGAGCATTAAATCTATTGGTGAAAATATATATATGTTACTCGTCAGGTCCCGTTATAGCGGATTGGTACACGTCATAGCTCCACCCAGCTACATCGGCAGCCAATCACTACGAACATCTGGTCTTTTGGGGCGGAGCTTGTCGATTGTGCCTATAAAAGGGGATATTTTTCAGTTTGGAGTAACAGTAGCTATTTTCGCGTCAGTGAATAATCATTCCCTCCACCATGGACCTGTACGTCTCCCCAGACTTGTATGAAGAGAGTGATACTGCAGCATTAACCGCAATTAGCCTTTTTAATGCGGTTGACCGTGATGAATTATTTACAACGCAAACCGTAGAAGACATGTGCAGTGACGCTCCTTACAATCCGACGCAAGGGACTACCATAGAAATGTAAGTGTCTATAATTAGAATTTATATATGGATGGAGTGTAGTATCTCGTCAAATAGATAATCGCCAAAAATGTCACTCAATGTTATTTTGTTACCCCATTATGCTAAAATCGAAATTTTATGGCATTCATTCCTCGAACCAAAGATATCTTCACATAATGGGGATCTGTCTGTATACTCTGTATATGTTTTAAAAGCATTATTCCTTTAAGGTCCGATGAGGATTTGACACGTGTTATACAATCTTTTGAAGAATCTCGGAATACGGGGGATATACTGAACAGTCAACAATGTCACACATCCTCCACCATGGACCTGTACGTCTCCCCGGAATTGTATGAAGAACGTGATACTGCAGCATTAACCCTCAATTAGTCTTTTCAATGCGATTGACCGTGGCGAATTATTTTCAACGCAAACCGTAGAAGATATTTGCAGTGACGCTCCTTACAACCCGACGCAAGGGACTACCATAGAAATGTAAGTGTCTATAATTAGAATTTTATATATATATGGAGAGTTGTAGTATCTCGTCAAACAGATACTCGCCAAAAATGGAAATCAGTGTTATTTGGTTATCCCCATTATGCTAAAATCGAAATTTTTATGGCGTTCACTCCTCGAACCAAAGATATCTTCACATAATGGGGATCTGTCTGTATACTCTGTATATGTTTTAAAAGCATTATTCCTTTAAGGTCCGATGAGGATTTGACACGTGTTATACAATCTTTTGAAGAATCTCGGAATAGGGAGGATATACTGATCAGTCAACAATGTCACACCGAAATAATATAAGTGTTTTTCGATCTTTTTGGGATAAGAAGACACAATATATTTTCATAAATTTATTAAATGAAAGAAATCAGTACAATAAACAGCTACAGAATATATCGTTACAAAATACGAACAAAAACATTATAATATACAGCGAGTACGTACAATTGGAAAACGGTTTTTTATCTGTCTGCATACCATTTCATCGTTTCGGCGAGTGTGACACGGGTCAAATAAATTTAAAAATTTTATAAATTCTTTATCATTTGACATATGCATGAGAAATGAGGCGCAGTACATTCCGCAAACATTAGTAAAATATCCCTGCATGCGAACTGGGGTCCACACAACTTCGGGAATATGTAACTGAGCGAGAAATTTTACAATAATAGGATCACTCCAGGGTTGAGTACCGAGTGAATCAAAATAGTACAGGCGCTGTCTATTTTTAAAATAGACAGCGATCCAGTGAATCCCTTCATTACCGATGATGTCTGTGTTCACAATAAGACTACCGCATTCTCGCGTACTTGGCAAACTCAATGTTTCATTCTTCGCAAACACGCCGATAAATTTGGAACGTGTGACTCGCTCCATTACTTTCTGAAGTGTATTAGCATCCATTTTAAAAGTCAGTGATAACGCTTCTAAATCTATCTACTTCTATTAGGGCTTGCGATTCGAGATATACTAGTACACTAATAGGAGCGTCTATAGGCTTGGCGAATTCCAGCCGCACTGAGATGTTTCCGCTCTGCTGTGGTGTTAAATGGGTATTTACCCTAGCAGATAAGTCAGGTGTAATGTCAAACGGGTAAAGGTTAAATTGATCAATGAATTCTTCCTGCGTTACCCCATTACCAAGCTCATCACAATCACCTGCAATATGGGTCAGATTACTATAGGCTCTGGCACAAAGCGGTAACACAGCGTCTGATGAATAGTCCGTACCCATTGTTCCACCCAAAGCAGTGCCATTAACGTATAGAGTTATATTTTTAAGTCCGAAATTCTCGAATTTAAAGGCACTCTTTTTATATTTTCCATTCACCGAAGCGTGGTCCTGCATGCCGATTAATATCCTTTTAGGAAGATTTCCCAGGGCAATGTTTTCTATCTGCTTCGATGCCAACCCTGCAGGAACCGTATATAGTTTGATCTGCACTCTGTTAATAGGATATTTCACTGTAGCGTTTAGTAAATTTTTCTCAATTTCTAGTTGTTTTGGTGAACTTAATTTCACTCGCCGTACGCGGAGGTATGTGTCCATAATGTGAACCACAACGGACTTTGCATCCTCTTCTTGATTCACATCCAGATTTAAGCAGATCTCAGGACTCGTGCGGGTGAGCTTTATTTTCATATCCACCCCGTTCACAAGCAACTTCTCCTGGAAAGTGAAATCTGTGTGCAACCGTCCAAAACACTCGTATATTTTCTTTTTAGAATTTTTAAATTTGTCCTTTATACTATTTTCATCTTTAGTTTGATAATATCCCTCCGCACTTAAAAAGGTAGCCTTCGCTTCTTTGGAAAAGTTGAGGACATTTTCCAAATAGGCTCGTAGATGATAGTACCCCGTGCCTGCCGATATGTTGGTCTGATTTAAATATACGTCACACTGGTTGAATATGGCGTGCAGAAAGTTTGTTTCAGGGTATACAGCATATTTGTCATCGCAGACCGTTCCATCAGAATGGGCTATACGTAGCTTAGCGTACATGTGCACACAGCTTGGATCAAAAAAGTAAGGACCTGAGCTGGGTATCACGAATTCTATAGGTGCACTCGGGGAACTAATTGTGTTTAAAGGGTTAATTGTAATAAAGTCACTGTGCTCAATAGAAACTTGGGTTGGCGGGAGCTCAAAAAAGGACAGCTCCGATTTACAGCATTGTGAACTACATGGGTGGATGAAGCGTGCCATGGCGAAATAGTGACTCCTCTCTCGACAAGTGGTAAACAAACTATGATTCATGAGATCAATATCCTTAGCTTATATCAGTCAAAAAGTGGTCAACCATAGGTTTCATTCGCTTACAGCATTTCTTTTTTGATAGCCTTTTACGTTTAATACCACGTGACCCCTTCTTCTTCCGGGGAGCCCTCTTCTTCTTCCCGCCACCACGCATTTTTCTCTTTGCATCTTTGATGATTTCGTTCCGTGTACGCTTTAAATGTTTTTTTAGAGCTTCTTTAGGTTTAGCCCCGGCCAATATGTCTTCTGCAGTGTTAAGGCCTGATTGTAGCGCTTTCCTTCCAAGGTATCTGGCACCCCTCTTCAGCAAAGGAACAGCCGTACGTAGTATGGATGAAAAAATGGATCCAAGTCCACTACCGCGCTGGTATCGCATCCCTCGATAGACGGTGAAAGGCTTTCTATCCATTATAACTCAGTGCGTCGAAAGTGTAGCTTCACTGTTAAGCTCCCGTTACCGAATGGGAAGTTTTCGCCCTCAATCGTTCTTATACTGTATATATTGTGATATTGGTTATTAAATTAGTTGCGACATTCACATAATGGGGTCTGTCATATGTAATACTCAAACTCCTTCCTCTATGGTTGGGGATGTGAGCAATGCGCAGCAGGCGTGCCTGGGTATCCCCAACAAACTGGTGCTCCACTATATTACTGTAAATATAGCACATGTCTGGGGACCTTTCAGCCAATTTCTCCATCTTCAATTGATACATTAATCTGGACAAGTTATACTGTGTCTCGTGAAATGTCTCTCTTTGGAAGGCTGCGCTATATCGGCCGTTGGTTAGAATTTTGAACTTTCTATGTTCTTTAAGACGTCTGTTAGTCTTTGATTTTAGGATTAGTGTATGTGCAGGGTTGTTTACGATTTCATATACTAAATCATTCGTAAGGTTTGAGTTTCTTAAACTTACGTTTAAGCCTCTCACAACATCCTCGGCCGAACCATATTGACCCGGCCCTAGTCTTACTTCTGTACTGTAATACCGTGCAATCTTAGTCCGAGCGATGCGCATAGTTTCATCCATAGCTACCCCAGCTTTTTCACACTCGTCAATGTCTCTAAGAATCGTAAAAACGGTTTCTTTATGTTCAATATTTAAAAAGACGGTGTCCAGCTGAATTTCGCATATCCCCACCTCATACGAATCACGACCCAATTCAATGTGCCCATGGAGTTCTGTTACAAAGTTGGCTAGCGTGTTGTTAGGGTGTACAGACAGGGACGAGGAGGACGGGAGTGTGACGTAGAAATGGTTAGGAGCCATGTTGCATACTGTTTAAGCTTCATTATTGCATCAGCTTTTATATAGGTGTTGAAGCTTTCTGGGTACCCTAGCCATTTCACCAGGTACATTTTCTCCTTCCTGAACCTTTGCTTCCTAAAATTTTCCCAATTTTAAACATTTTTTTCTAAATTAAACGCAACTTTCTGCAATTCCTCGCGGTAAAAGCCTCCTGAGATTTCTTCCCCATTCAAATCTTCAATGTAATACATCATTATCTCACCTTTAGGTCTCACAGCCCTAACTTTAAAAATCTCGCGTGTCCATCCTTGCTCAAAACCCTTTGCGAATTTATTCCCCGAACGCGACAGCCTTACATAATCATTGATTTTGAAGCGCGCAGAGTGTGGTGGTGGTGGTGATCCATCTCTTCTCGGGAGCGTACCTCTTTCTAAAACTTCGTTAGGTGTTGCCCCAATCGTGCGATGGTGTGAGCGGTTGTAGGATGATGCCAATGATTCCAGAATGTCTAGAAATCTGTATGTGTTTTTATGTGTAAAATAACGGTGCATGCGTTCCTTTATGGTGCGCTGAACTCTTTCAGCTAAAGAAGCCTTATGTATAGAATTGGTTGTGTAATAGCTGATATTAAACTCTGTCAACATATTCTGAAAAGCACGGCCTATAAATTCCTTCCCCATATCCGTACAAAAATAGCCAGGAACCCTGTTTTCTTTTAACATTAGCGTTTTGGTGGCTTTAGCAACTGTTTCAGGTGATTTATTTTTCAGAGGAACTAGCCACAGATATCTAGAGAATACGTCTATTATGAATAGAATGTAGCGGTAACCATCGTTATACACAGAATATCTTTGCATGTCTGTTAAATCTGCTTGCCAAATAGAATCAATCGAGGAAGCCGTTGTCTTGGCTGTTTTAAACCTTTTTCTCACAGGCTTATGAAGCGTATAAGCGTCCTGCTCCCTCAAAAATCTTTCAACATCTTTTTTTCCTACTCCGTAAACACTTCTGTACAGTCTATCTACGCCGCCGTAAGAGGATGGGGTAGAAATGTCATAATAGCGTTTAGTTAATACGTTAGCCATTTGCGTATTTTAGAGGCACGTGGGTAGGGTTGGTTTAACCTCTTCTTGCTCCTCTTCAAAGGTGTTACCGCCGGGGGTGACGGCGCCTTCAATTGTGTCACAGGCGTTGCATGTTCCAAGTCTTTTAACCTGTTCATTTCCTATCAACGTTTTAGGGACATTTATTTGTTGTAGTCTTGCTTTAATATGCTTCCATCCTGATGGTGATGGCCTATCCCACTTTCTCACCAGATCATGGACAATGTCTACGATATTCGATCCCTGTACCTTTGATCCTTCCACAATGATCTCCCCTGTATCGGTCCATTGTATGGCGGGATCATCATTCAATAGATTATAAAGACTTAAGCCTTTACTCCTCAATGTAAGTGGGAGGGTATTTTTTAATACATGTTCGATATGTTGTGTGGCTAATCTTTTTGGTTGGTCAGCTGTGTCGTCGGGCACAGATCCTATGTCGCCATCGTCCCCCGTGCTGTGCCTAATAACCACAGGAATCTCTGTAGGGCTCTTATAATTTTCGTACTCGTGGAGAAATTTCTGCAGAGCTTCTTGGTATAAGATTCTTTTCTCATCAGGTGTTTTTTCACTGTTTAATAGGGCTAACAATTCGCTTTCCATTCTTTTAAGTCTGCTTTTACGGGGATCTAGATACGTGTCTGGATTCCTTTGCAGTGAGGCGTACACCTCGTGGGGAATCACTACCACTTTCTTCATTATATTAATCTAGTCAGTAAAGGACCCAAAACTGAAAATAAGATGGGAGAAATGACCCTCCTGTTTGTACAATAATTCGTTTTTTCTTCGCTACAGTTTGGCTTTTACGAGCGAGTGCACGTATTATGTTCTTGTAGCGGCGTAGGCGAGCCTTCTGATGGGTTTTCATTGATACATTGCAATTTATAACGTTAAGACAGATTTCACAGATGCATTTTAAAAAGTCGGCATCGATATTTTTAATAAACATCTGCTGCATTGCCCGAGGCAGTCGATGATAGATTTTTATTAATTCACGGTATTTCTTTAGTCTCTTTGTCATTCTGGAATATACACCGTTTCAGGCTCGTTTGGAATATATTCGTTCGCAGAAGCACTCTAAACGTGTTTCGCGGATGAAGGTCGCAAAGCAAATATCCGTAACGCGTGCTTGTAGTTTCTTTATAAACTTCCAAAAACTCCTTACGCTGATTCGGGAACATTTGATTGGCTAATACCCCAATTTGTGATACATCTCTACGTTGCGCGAATAAGACTAGATATTGTGTATTTAACGACACATCGCGCATGTATCTATTTTTGAAAAATAGATTCTGATTGATGAAGAACACGCTTATGTTAAGATGGTGGGAGAATACTGTAAATGTCTCGGCAAACGTTTTATCCATCTCCAACATGAGATCGTCAATTACAATGATTGTATGTTCATTTCCCTTTAACGAATTAACGTCATATACGCCTTTGTGGAACAAAATATCATCTTGGTACTCGTTGAACACTGATTGATACGTCGAATAGCACCATATAACTTTATGCACAAATTTCGAGAACATCTCCCCCTTTTCTTTAATGATTTTAAGCATAAACACAGTTTTACCACATCCTGTAGGTCCAGATATAATACATGTGGATGGGCTCGTGAATCTGAATTTTTCTACAGAGTCCATTTCTAACACGTCACACTCCTAAGTGAGTCATTTACAAAATATTACAAATTTTGAGTGCTGATCCTTATATTTCTTCTCCCACAGAACCGTGAATGACGATGAGGTAGAGCAGCCCATCATTACGGATGACCTCGACGACAGTGTAGTTGTGATCTCCTCCCCTGAACCCTCACCAGCGATACCGGTAACACGTCCAAAGCGGAGGTATGAGATACCCACGTCAGGTATAAAGCGACCGAAATACGCGTCTGTTGCAGCGGTAATAGATCCCCAACCCTCAATCTCTTACGCAACAACACCCCCAGCAGCACCTAATATATCCCCTTATTCATCCGCCGCCCCCGTTCTGTTAAGTCTACAATAATAGAGCCCCAACCATCAACCTCCTACGCAACAGGGCCCCCATCAGCAGCACCTTCGGCTAATATATCCACTAATTCATCCGCCACCCCCCGTTCTGTTGAGGATGGTATAACGCTGGAATTGGTGCGATCCGCAGCCCCCACCCCAGCCTTGACTAGAAATCGGTATAGAGTCAGGGTCGACCCTAGAGTCATGTATAGCAGTGGAATTGAGCGCGGACTACGCCGGGTTGTAGAGCATATTATAGAGTTTGCTCTTCAGAATCGTGACGAGCGTGAAGTCAGGACGAGTCTGTCCTTTGGATTCGGGTCAGATGACGGTGATGTAGACGATTATTGGGTGATAGTGCCATTTAGACGTTTGGCGGCTGAAGATGTAGAATATATATTAGGGCGTATAATGCAAGCCGCCCAAAGTAGTATAGCCTTCAATATGGACAACTTCACGGTAAATATTGACCATGTATACCGTGTTGCAGGTCATAGTGCCATACCGTATACTCTTAACTTCAATTCTCAAGCTATTTATAGACGGCATATAAACGTCGATCGTGGTTGCGGCTTTATAGCAGTACTCTTAGCACGTATGTTTACTGTACAAAATACACGAACTCAAAAAATTTGGTTGCCTACAGTCGTGGAGCATGCCCGTAAACTAGCTGTAGACTGTGAACTTGAATTTGACTGTAATATGGGTCCTGAAGAGCTGAGAAGGGTAGAACAGGAAATGAATGTCCGCATAGTTGTGTTTGGGTTGGATGATCGTCGTAGGACTGTGTATGTTTTTAAAAGCTGTGTGAGAGATCGTACAAGGCCCTACTTATTTTAGGATTGTCAGGGACAACGTATCTCCCCATCCGTAATATAAGGTGGCTTTACGCGAGTTATGACAAAAGTCGAAAATATGGGAGACATGATTTGTGTAAGGGGTGCCTCGAGTTTGCGGATGATATAGTGAGACATTGTAAAGAATGTCACATGGTATGTGAGCAGTGTAAAAGCACCAAATGTGAAAGCCGTGTAGTTGAAGCTGAGAAGAGAGACTGTGATGTGTGTAGACGCACATTTTTCAATAATAGCTGTTTTGATTTCCATAAATCAATTGGCACGTGCAGGAAAATGAGAATCTGTGAATGTGGTATGTTTCACACAATGGATAATTGGGGAAAATTTAAGCACAAGTGCGACGTAATTCACTGTCCTACATGCCAGGAGGAATATAAGGCGGATGGAGTAAAGCATGTATGTTATATGAAAGATGCTAAGCCTAAAAATAACCCTTGTATAACTGTATACTACGATATAGAAACATATACGAACGCTGAAACCAAAGAGGTAATTCCACATTTACTTGTGAGCCAGACCATCTGTGATGAGTGTATGGGGATCGAATTGACGAGTGCCCCAAATGTGGTAAACGGACAAACGTTTTTAAAACGAATGTCAGCGATAGTCCTGTGAAACTATTTGTGTCCTATATTGTCAAGTTAGCCGACAAGTTCAAAAAAATGACTGTGTATATTCTCGCCCATAACGGGACAAAGTTTGACACGCAGTTCCTTTATAAGGAGTTGCTTGAACACGAATCCTCTGAGATATTTACAGGTGATCCATTGAAAAGAGGCAACAAATTAATACAGATGCAGATAAGAGGCAATGTACAATTTAAAGATACTTTATTATTCACACCTTGTAAATTAGCAAAGCTACCCAAGGTGATGGGAGTAGCAGCTGAAGTTTCCAAAGGATACTTCCCATACACTTTCCTCACCAGCGAGACTTTAAACTACGTAGGCCCACCACCCTCCAAACATTATTTTGACTGTATGGATGAACGTGAAGACTTTGATCGATACTACGACAGTTTTAATGAAAGTAACCCTTATAATATAGTTGATGAATGTGAGCGTTATTGCGTGAATGATGTGCGCGTGCTTAGAGTATGTTTCCAGGCCTTTAGAAGGATGTACATAGCCCGTTTCAAATGCGATCCACTGCAAGTCGCAACCACCATCGCATCATTATGTTTTACGGTGTTCAAGAATAACTTCATGCCGAAAGACACCTTAGCCATTATTCACCGAAACAATCCCCGCAGTTACGGGCACAAGGCTATTTACTGGCTCATACACCTACAGCAACAGACAGGTGTATACATAAAGCACGCCCGCAACACGGGTGAAGTACCCATTAAGATTAATGGACGTGTTTTTTGGGTTGATGGGTTAAGTGAAAACCGTGTCACTGGTGTGAAGACTGTGTACTCCTTTAACGGTTGCTGGTGGCATTGATGCCCCCGTCCTGAGTGCGGAGTCACCGGAGATATCCACGGTAGGTCTCCTGCCGACTGCCTTGCATCAACCCGCACCCGCGATCAACTTATAGGATCACAGTTCACTCACAAAGTCTTGTGGGAGCATGAATATAATGCACGGATGGAGACAGACGAGGTGTACCGTGAGGAAATAAAAGCGATCAAGCGTTCAATGGTGCTGGATCCTCTCAAATGTGGTGATAGCTTGTTTGGAGGACGTACAAATCCTTTCAGACTATACTTCCCACCTACGGAGGGCGTGAAGCTCCATTACTACGATTTCTGTTCTTTATACCCATACGTGATGAAGAGCCATCCGTACCCCGTGGGCGCTCCTGAGAAACTGGTGGGACCTAGCCTACCATCCATCAATGAATTTTCAAAAAATTTGAATGATCGTTACTTTGGGATCTCTTTCGTAGACGTACTCCCCCCACGCAATTTATGGATGCCGATCTTACCTGTCGTTATCGACGACAAGCTCATGTTTCCCCTGTGCGTGAAGTGCGCGGAAGAGGATAACGGCGATTGTAACCATATACCCCACCAGCGTAAGATCAGAGGCGTATATACAAGTCCTGAGCTGGCCCTAGCCGTACGCCATGGTTATAGAATACTGAAGATACATGAGGTGTGGAGGTTTCAGAAGCTACCCAACCTTTTCACACCATATATAAACGCCTTTTTGAAGGATAAGGTTGAGGCATCAGGGTATCAGCGATGAGTTGATACCGAAGATGAAAAGTCTGCCTATATTCAACGTTACCGCGACCGCGAAGGTATACAACTTGATCGTGTCCAAATTGTAAAGAATCCTGGCAAGCGCTTTAGTGCAAAGTTGTGTCTAAACAGTCTATGGGGAAAATTTGCGCAGAATACCGGCAGATGGAGCATTCATTTGGCACAAAGTTATAGCGATGTCTGGGATTATGCCAATGCCCCCGATAAAGAGGTCATGGAGATCGTAAATGTAGGTAATACTTACGTAATAAAGTACAACAACACTGAATTTTCCACAGATACCTCAAGGGTTACAAACATACCTGTGGCCAACTTCACAACAGCCTACGCCCGTATAAAACTTTGGGGTCTATTGCATTCTCTTGGGCGGAGAGTATTGTATGCCGATACAGATAGCGTGATATTCACAGAGAGGGAGGGTGAATACATGCCCACTATTGGGGAGTTCCTCGGCGAGCTCACTGATGAGATCAAGGATGAGTATGGGGACAATCACAATATATATAAGAACGATTGAGGGCGAAAACTTCCCATTCGGTAACGGGAGCTTAACAGTGAAGCTACACTTTCGACGCACTGAGTTATAATGGATAGAAAGCCTTTCACCGTCTATCGAGGGATGCGATACCAGCGCGGTAGTGGACTTGGATCCATTTTTTCATCCATACTACGTACGGCTGTTCCTTTGCTGAAGAGGGGTGCCAGATACCTTGGAAGGAAAGCGCTACAATCAGGCCTTAACACTGCAGAAGACATATTGGCCGGGGCTAAACCTAAAGAAGCTCTAAAAAAACATTTAAAGCGTACACGGAACGAAATCATCAAAGATGCAAAGAGAAAAATGCGTGGTGGCGGGAAGAAGAAGAGGGCTCCCCGGAAGAAGAAGGGGTCACGTGGTATTAAACGTAAAAGGCTATCAAAAAAGAAATGCTGTAAGCGAATGAAACCTATGGTTGACCACTTTTTTGACTGATATAAGCTAAGGATATTGATCTCATGAATCATAGTTTGTTTACCACTTGTCGAGAGAGGAGTCACTATTTCGCCATGGCACGCTTCATCCACCCATGTAGTTCACAATGCTGTAAATCGGAGCTGTCCTTTTTTGAGCTCCCGCCAACCCAAGTTTCTATTGAGCACAGTGACTTTATTACAATTAACCCTTTAAACACAATTAGTTCCCCGAGTGCACCTATAGAATTCGTGATACCCAGCTCAGGTCCTTACTTTTTTGATCCAAGCTGTGTGCACATGTACGCTAAGCTACGTATAGCCCATTCTGATGGAACGGTCTGCGATGACAAATATGCTGTATACCCTGAAACAAACTTTCTGCACGCCATATTCAACCAGTGTGACGTATATTTAAATCAGACCAACATATCGGCAGGCACGGGGTACTATCATCTACGAGCCTATTTGGAAAATGTCCTCAACTTTTCCAAAGAAGCGAAGGCTACCTTTTTAAGTGCGGAGGGATATTATCAAACTAAAGATGAAAATAGTATAAAGGACAAATTTAAAAATTCTAAAAAGAAAATATACGAGTGTTTTGGACGGTTGCACACAGATTTCACTTTCCAGGAGAAGTTGCTTGTGAACGGGGTGGATATGAAAATAAAGCTCACCCGCACGAGAGTCCTGAGATCTGCTTAAATCTGGATGTGAATCAAGAAGAGGGTGCAAAGTCCGTTGTGGTTCACATTATGGACACATACCTCCGCGTACGGCGAGTGAAATTAAGTTCACCAAAACAACTAGAAATTGAGAAAAATTTACTAAACGCTACAGTGAAATATCCTATTAACAGAGTGCAGATCAAACTATATACGGTTCCTGCAGGGTTGGCATCGAAGCAGATAGAAAACATTGCCCTGGGAAATCTTCCTAAAAGGATATTAATCGGCATGCAGGACCACGCTTCGGTGAATGGAAAATATAAAAAGAGTGCCTTTAAATTCGAGAATTTCGGACTTAAAAATATAACTCTATACGTTAATGGCACTGCTTTGGGTGGAACAATGGGTACGGACTATTCATCAGACGCTGTGTTACCGCTTTGTGCCAGAGCCTATAGTAATCTGACCCATATTGCAGGTGATTGTGATGAGCTTGGTAATGGGGTAACGCAGGAAGAATTCATTGATCAATTTAACCTTTACCCGTTTGACATTACACCTGACTTATCTGCTAGCGTAAATACCCATTTAACACCACAGCAGAGCGGAAACATCTCAGTGCGGCTGGAATTCGCCAAGCCTATAGACGCTCCTATTAGTGTACTAGTATATCTCGAATCGCAAGCCCTAATAGAAGTAGATAGATTTAGAAGCGTTATCACTGACTTTTAAAATGGATGCTAATACACTTCAGAAAGTAATGGAGCGAGTCACACGTTCCAAATTTATCGGCGTGTTTGCGAAGAATGAAACATTGAGTTTGCCAAGTACGCGAGAATGCGGTAGTCTTATTGTGAACACAGACATCATCGGTAATGAAGGGATTCACTGGATCGCTGTCTATTTTAAAAATAGACAGCGCCTGTACTATTTTGATTCACTCGGTACTCAACCCTGGAGTGATCCTATTATTGTAAAATTTCTCGCTCAGTTACATATTCCCGAAGTTGTGTGGACCCCATTTCGCATGCAAGGATATTTTACTAATGTTTGCGGAATGTACTGCGTCTCATTTCTCATGCATATGTCAAATGATAAAGAATTTATAAATTTTTTAAATTTATTTGACCCGTGTCACACTCGCCGAAACGATGAAATGGTATGCAGACAGATAAAAAACCGTTTTCCAATTGTACGTACTCGTTGTATATTATAATGTTTTTGTTCGTATATTTGTAACGATATATTCTGTAGCTGTTTATTGTACTGATTTCTTTCATTTAATAAATTTATGAAAATATATTGTGTCTTCTTATCCCAAAAAGATCGAAAAACACTTACATTATTTCGGTGTGACATTGTTGACTGATCAGTATATCCTCCCTATTCCGAGATTCTTCAAAAGATTGTATAACACGTGTCAAATCCTCATCGGACCTTAAAGGAATAATGCTTTTAAAACATATACAGAGTATACAGACAGATCCCCATTATGTGAAGATATCTTTGGTTCGAGGAGTGAACGCCATAAAAATTTCGATTTTAGCATAATGGGGATAACCAAATAACACTGATTGACATTTTTGGCGAGTATCTATTTGACGAGATACTACAACTCTCCATATATATATAAAATTCTAATTATAGACACTTACATTTCTATGGTAGTCCCTTGCGTCGGGTTGTAAGGAGCGTCACTGCAAATATCTTCTACGGTTTGCGTTGAAAATAATTCGCCACGGTCAATCGCATTGAAAAGACTAATTGCGGTTAATGCTGCAGTATCACGTTCTTCATACAATTCCGGGGAGACGTACAGGTCCATGGTGGAGGATGTGTGACATTGTTGACTGTTCAGTATATCCCCCGTATTCCGAGATTCTTCAAAAGATTGTATAACACGTGTCAAATCCTCATCGGACCTTAAAGGAATAATGCTTTTAAAACATATACAGAGTATACAGACAGATCCCCATTATGTGAAGATATCTTTGGTTCGAGGAATGAATGCCATAAAATTTCGATTTTAGCATAATGGGGTAACAAAATAACATTGATTGACATTTTTGGCGATTATCTATTTGACGAGATACTACACCCCATCCATATATAAATTCTAATTATAGACACTTACATTTCTATGGTAGTCCCTTGCGTCGGATTGTAAGGAGCGTCACTGCACATGTCTTCTACGGTTTGCGTTGTAAATAATTCATCACGGTCAACCGCATTAAAAAGGCTAATTGCGGTTAATGCTGCAGTATCACTCTCTTCATACAAGTCTGGGGAGACGTACAGGTCCATGGTGGAGGGAATGATTATTCACTGACGCGAAAATAGCTACTGTTACTCCAAACTGAAAAATATCCCCTTTTATAGGCACAATCGCCAAGCTCCGCCCCAAAAGACCAGATGTTCGTAGTGATTGGCTGCCGATGTAGCTGGGTGGAGCTATGACGTGTACCAATCCGCTATAACGGGACCTGACGAGTAACATATATATATTTTCACCAATAGATTTAATGCTCGTATTCTCCTTTGAAAATTATTTGGTTATTCGTATAGAACTTTTGATACTGATTCCAAATATGGTTTCAGAATTTTTCTAGCACCCATAGTTTTCGAGAAAATATTTCAGAACATGTATATATATAATTATAGTAAACGAAATAAACTAGTTAACCATAAAACTAATTATTTTCTATTATGACGTTTTCGAAGGTAAACTATGTTATTTGTTTCGAAAAGTTTAAGTTCAATGAAGTTAATGTTAAATTTGCTTCTAAACTAAAATTAAATGTTATAAAATAATAATATATATATATATATATATATATATATATTTACCTAACATAAGATGTTTAAAATAATACACATTTGGCATTTTTTCCTGATTTTCATACCTCGCGTAAGATTAACTACAGATCCTATCTCTCTCTCTCTCTCTCTCTCTCTCTCTCTCTCTCTCTCTATATATATATATATATATATATATATATATATCTAGCAATCCGATCATTGCAAAAAAAACTGGAAAGGTATGCAATTAATAAAGGTGTATTTAAACAGAATTTAATTGGAATAACTACCATCATATTGTTACACAATGAGCTATTACACAACCAATGCTATACATAAGGCTTCTTTAGCTGAAAGAGTTCAGATATATATATATATATATATATATATATATATATATATATGAAAAGAAGGATCAACACAACGGCAAACATTTTCATTTATTTGTACATCAGACGTTTCGACAAATCTTTTGTCATCATCAGTGAGTTAAGTCTTAAAACCTTAAAACAAAATTGAAAAGTGAAAGTTACATCAATACAATATTAAGACCATTAAAATTAAAACCTTAAAGCAAAATGAAAATTGCATCAATACAAAATTAAAAACATTTAAATTTCATCACTATAAAAACTAAAATTAAATTAAATTTCATCACTATAAAAACTAAAATTAAATTACCTCAATAGGTAAATACACAATGTTTACATCCACCTCCATACTTGGCAAAGTCTAAGAGAACACTAGGTGGTCAGAGGATTAGAAAGGGAATATCTGTGAAACACGGTTGGTTGTCAAAAGAGTCGTAATTTGTAGGATGAGCTATTATTATTAAGGGAGGGTTTGTTTCTATAGATGTACAAAGATTCTAAAATTCGGAGTTCTGTAAGGTTATTGGATCTAGTTAAAATTTCAAACTGAGTTTTGTGAAGGGGATGGTCGTTTTCATTACTGTGGTTTCTAATTGCGGATTGTGGAGGGCTACTGAGGGGACGGTTGGTACGGACTGACAAGCCCAAATGTTGAGAAAGGCGCACCTCCAGTTGGAGTTGAGTGCTGCCAATATACGCAGCCTTACAGCTGTCGCACGTGTATTTGTAAACAACATTGGGGCATACAGTTTTGGGGAATTCATCTTTGAACTTTAAAAAATTTGATAATTTAAGTGGGTTGACGAAGGCGAATCTAAAATTTATTTGGGGATAACTAGACTTGAGTAGTTTGGACAATTCACCTCGAATACGCAATGATAAATAACCATAAAAAGGTAATTTAATATATCTGGTTTCTTTTTGTACTGTAGTTACGGGGAGTTTAGTATCAAAAGTGTTATTTAAAAATTTCTTTAATTGGTTATCGAATAGATGAGAAGGGTAGTAATTGTTTACTAATGTCCCGTTAAAAGAAACATTAAATATCATACTAAATAAGTTATTCACTACTGATAATACTCTTATTAATGGCCTCACTCAGACTCATTTAAAAACCTTCTCGAAATAGTGTTTTGATAATCTTTTCTTATTTAATAGCAACCTTTACAGCCAAATTGATGGGGTAGCTATGGGTCCCCGTTAAGCCCAACACTAGCAAATGCATTTCTTTGCCATTACGAAGAAATTTGGTTTGAAAAATTGTCCTAGTAGTTTTAAACCCATATATTACAGAAGATACGTGGATGACACTTTCTTAATATTTAACCATCCTTCACACGTAAAACTTTTTCTTGATTATCTTAATAAACAACATAGTAATATTAAGTACACGTGTGAAAACGAAACAAATAATAGTTTACCTTTCCTGGATGTTTTAGTTAAACGGGCCCATAATAAGTTCCATACTTCACTATTTCGGAAACAAACTTTTACTGGCTTGGGAACCAATTATTTAAGTTGTATGTTTTATAAATATAAGATTAGTGCTATAGTAACATTATTAACAAGAAGTTACCGTATTTGTTCGGATTACTTTTCGTTAAACGAAGAATTTAAATTTTTAAAACAGTACTTTATTAACAATTACTACCCTTCTCATCTATTCGATAACCAATTAAAGAAATTTTTAAATAACACTTTTGATACTAAACTCCCCGTAACTACAGTACAAAAAGAAACCAGATATATTAAATTACCTTTTTATGGTTATTTCATTGCGTATTCGAGGTGAATTGTCCAAACTACTCAAGTCTAGTTATCCCCAAATAAATTTTAGATTCGCCTTCGTCAACCCACTTAAATTATCAAATTTTTTAAAGTTCAAAGATGAATTCCCCAAAACTGTATGCCCCAATGTTGTTTACAAATACACGTGCGACAGCTGTAAGGCTGCGTATATTGGCAGCACTCAACTCCAACTGGAGGTGCGCCTTTCTCAACATTTGGGCTTGTCAGTCCGTACCAACCGTCCCCTCAGTAGCCCTCCACAATCCGCAATTAGAAACCACAGTAATGAAAACGACCATCCCCTTCACAAAACTCAGTTTGAAATTTTAACTAGATCCAATAACCTTACAGAACTCCGAATTTTAGAATCTTTGTACATCTATAGAAACAAACCCTCCCTTAATAATAATAGCTCATCCTACAAATTACGACTCTTTTGACAACCAACCGTGTTTCACAGATATTCCCTTTCTAATCCTCTGACCACCTAGTGTTCTCTTAGACTTTGCCAAGTATGGAGGTGGATGTAAACATTGTGTATTTACCTATTGAGGTAATTTAATTTTAGTTTTTATAGTGATGAAATTTAATTTAATTTTAGTTTTTATAGTGATGAAATTTAAATGTTTTTAATTTTGTATTGATGCAATTTTCATTTTGCTTTAAGGTTTTAATTTTAATGGTCTTAATATTGTATTGATGTAACTTTCACTTTTCAATTTTGTTTTAAGGTTTTAAGACTTAACTCACTGATGATGACAAAAGATTTGTCGAAACGTCTGATGTACAAATAAATGAAAATGTTTGCCGTTGTGTTGATCCTTCTTTTCATCTGTAAGCTCCGGTTCCCTAAGGAGAAGTCAATAGCTTTGATATATATATATATATATATATATATATATATATATGTATCATAAGCTGCTTAAAAGACTGTATATACATAATTATAGTAAATGAAATAAACTAGTTAACCATAAAATTAATTATTTTCTATTATGACGTTTTCGAAGGTAAACTATGTTATTTGTTTCGAAAAGTTCAATGAAGTTAATGTTAAATTTGCTTCTAAACTAAAATTAAATGTTATAAAATAAATAATATATATATAATATTTACCTAACATAAGAAAAGAATGTGTATATATATATATATATATATATATATATATATATATATATATATATATATATATATCTAGCAATCCGATCATTGCAAAAAAACTGGAAAGGCATGCAATTAATAAAGGTGTATTTAAACAGAATTTAATTGGAATATCTATCGTCATATTGTTACACAATGGATGATTAATATTTCTGGAATACATGGCGCTATCTGATGGTGCAATCTGGCACATCAGCACCCGATTACATGGCTTGATGTAGCAACTCAGCATCTGCATACATGGTGCGATCTGACAACTGAACACATTGCGCTATCTGGCAATTCAGCCAGAATAGAGGCTTATAAAAGACCGCGAAGTTGGTGAAAGACTCATTCCACCTCGGCTCCCAGCCGAGGAAGGACCTCTGGTCCTTCTCTTTCAGGCCCTTTGGTAAAACCCCTTAGTGGTCCCTTAGGTTAGGAAAACGAAAATAACTTTGGGGAGAACTCCTCTCTCTCTCCTTCAGGTGTCTCTCTCTCTCTCTCGTACAGGCGTCTCTCTCTCTCTCTCTCCTACAGGCGTGTCTCTCTCTCTCCTACAGGCGTCTCTCTGTCTCTCCTACAGGCGTCTCTCTCTCCTTCAGGCGTTTCTCTCTCTCCTTCAGGTGTACCCCTCCCCCCTTGGCTCAGCCAACTGGCTGATTCAGCCAACTGGCTGATTCTGGCTGATTAGGAGCCTATAAAACAACGCCTACTCGGCTGAAGTCTTAATGTGCACTTGGCTCCTGCCAGGTGAACACCTCTCCTCCTTTCTCTCCTCCTTTCTCTCTGGCCCTTTGGGGGGAATAGCTTGGGGGAGGCCTCCAAGTTGCATGCCCCTTGCAACCTAGGTTGGTGCATGACCCTTGCAACCTAGGTTGGCAACAAAGGCCAGTACTCTTTTTTTTCTTTTTTTTTCTTTTTTTTGCAACCCCCACCCCTCCCCCTTGCAACAACCCCCCTCCCCCTTTGCAACATTACATAATAACCTGCAACATTCTTGCACTCTCCCCTTTTTCGGCTATACTACTAATCTGGATCACACGAAAGTGGGCAGGGCTTTGAAGAAGAGGGAAATTGAAGGGTAAACACAAAAAAAAACAGTAATAAACACACTAAAACTAATCTAACCTATTACAACAGTTGCTGTATTTCCAACTAGTTCGAAGTACACCGTGTTCTGGAATAGTTTAATAGCCAAATCAGCGTTGCCTAAATACTTCTGAACTGCTTGAACGAATTAGAGATTGCAGCTGTCACACGCCATGACAAACAAAGCAACAATTGATGCGCATCCGGCTAATCGTCAATAAGCAAATGCGCTGATTGGCTGCAGAATGTTAGAATGTTTTTCACTGGACGTAAAATTAAAAATTGAATAACTTCAAAATTAGCCATTTCCCCCCAAAATCAATATCACCACTGGATTTAGGAGCAAAAGTACCTCTAGAAATACCACTTCTTATTAAAAAATCGTTACCCCAGGGTTTTCTCTACATTCGCCCGAGATTTTCTAACAATCTATGACATTTCAATTTTTAAATAATTCCCCTAAAAAATTAAATATAGGTGCCTGTTTCAAATACAAGTTCAAAATAATAATTTAGACCTAGGAGAGTTAAAATAAAACAAGACTAGTTTTGTTCAAAGAAACCGTAAGAAATTTTATGCAGCGATAGCATCTACAGCGAAAACATAATTGTAAAAACACTTAACTACCTCATCCTGTCACTAAGCTCTTCACACAGTTGGACTGAGGCGGTCTTCGCTCCTTACTTGGATGGAAGGGTCTTGTCTTGGTCGGGGTTAATAACAAAAACTACATGGCCACTTACCAAACTGTGACGTCATACCAATATTAGCCTTGTCAAGAATAAATGAAGGGATTATGATACAACAACAAACACTTTATTTCAGATTCAACAGGTACAAACATTATGCAAGTGGTCCATAGAAGGTTAAGAGATCGTTGTCTGGATGACACTTTACACCAGTGGCGTACATAATGGGGGGACATAGGCCCCCCATTGTAAAAATTATTACTACTCTCATTAAAGATATGTGAAATTTTTTTTTTTTTTAAATCGATAACTTTCAACATTCACCACAAAAAAAACTTGATGTCATATGGAATTTCAGTTATTTCATGGTTACCACTTACCAGGACATGTTATTAACTCAAAACTCAAAAGCAATTTTGGCTGGCTTAGGAACGTTTATATGTCTTTATACGTACGATTAATTTGTGCAAATTTAATTCTTTGCCTATAAATTGGAAATAAAATACAACTGAAACCTTCCAATATGCAATTAATTTTGATTCCAAATCAATCATCATCAATTTTGAGCTGACACACACACACACAATATATATATATATATTATATATATATTTTTTTTTTTTTTAACTGCAAAAACACAGTATAATTAATGTAAAGAACGACGCTTGTATAGAAGAACGTTCCGCACAAGATGAGGAGGGAGAACGAACAAATGAAAAATGAGGTAACCACCCGGGAATCGAACCCGGGATCTTCCGATTGCCGGTCAGATATGCTATCCACTACACCATGGGCCTCGATTAATCAGAAGTCGTAATTTTCCTACATACGAGCAGAAACCAATGCCCTGAGGGGGCACCCTCGCATGCCGCACATATATACATTTTAACTGCAAACAACACAGTATAATTAATGTAAAGAACGACGCTTGTATAGAAGAACGTTCCGCACAAGATGAGGAGGGAGAACGAACAAATGAAAAATGAGGTCTTCTATACAAGCGTCGTTCTTTACATTAATTATACTGTGTGTTGTTTGCAGTTAAAATGTATATATGTGCGGCATGCGGGAGGTGCCCCCTTAGGGCATTGGTTTCTGCTCGTATGTAGGAGAATTACGACTTCTGATTAATCGAGGCCCATGGCGTAGTGGATAGCATATCTGACCGGCAATCGGAAGATCCCTGGTTCGATTCCCGGGTGGTTACCTCATTTTTCATTTGTTCGTTCTCCCTCCTCATCTTGTGCGGAACGTTTTTCTATACAAGCGTCGCTCTTTACATTAATTATACTGTGTGTTGTTTGCAGTTAAAATGTATATATGTGCGGCATGCGGGAGGTGCCCCCTCAGGGCATTGGTTTCTGCTCGTATGTAGGAGAATTATGACTTCTGATTAATCGAGGCCCATGGTGTAGTGGATAGCATATCTGACCGGCAATCGGAAGATCCCGGGTTCGATTCCCGGGTGGTTACCTCATTTTTCATTTGTTCGTTCTCCCTCCTCATCTTGTGCGGAACGTTCTTCTATACAAGCGTCGTTCTTTACATTATATATATATCAGAATAAAAATGCACATAAGAGTTATTATTATCGCAAGCCTACTAATAATAACTCTTGTGTGCATTTTTATTCTGACCATCATCCCTCGATTAAATCTTCTATTTTCTCTGCTGTTTCTTAAAGCATTGAGAGTTGTCAGTCCTGAATTTTTAGATTCCTAGTTAGGCAATATCATGAATATTGTTACTAAATTATGTTATCCTATTCAGAGCATTTTTTAAGCTTTTCCCACTGGGCGACAAAGGCAGATCGGGAAGTTGGGGGGGGGGGGGTGGATTAAGGCAGGGGTGTGCTGCCAATTTCTTAACAACCGGTTCTGATACAGATAGGGGTGTAACTCGGCGAGCGCCAATGGCGTGAGTCATTAAGCTACGGGGGGTCTGGGTTGAGCGGTAGTTCCCCAACGCATTTTAGATTTTCCAAACAGCATTTTGTAACATTTTGGCAGAAATGATTTAACATAGTCGTTGTACTCACTAATGACATAATTATCTAAAAATAAACTAATTTTTCATCAAAAAATAAAAGTAAAAAAATTTAGATATACTGTAAATAAATTTCTACTGACTATTAAATATTTGTTAAAAACAAACAAACCGTTCGGTGATCCAATCAAAATTTAACAACCGGTTCGGACCGAACCGGTCCCAGCACACCCCTGGATTAAGGATACTATCAGTGCTGGGCAGCGCAAACGAAAATTCACTTGCGCAAGCGCAAATGCGCAAACTTCTCGAAACTTGCGCTTGCGCAAACGCAAACGCAAACTATTTCTATATACAGGGTTTTAAAAAAAATAAAAAAATAGGTGCGGTTTTTTTTGGGGATACCCTGTATAAAATTAAATTTATAGTAAATCAAATCAAATCAAATCAAAAGACTTTATTAACAGACACACCTCCCTCTTCATGGTGGCCGCGATGGTTGGCTTTCTGTTCTGTTTGTTCCACAGAGCTTGGGCCTTGGCTTTCACCTACATGAATATAGATAAAAAATTAATATTATTCAAAAACAAAATGTTTATAAAATAATAAAAATATATTATTGAGTACTGACAAGTCTTAAATGATTAAACAAGTGCTTTATTTAATAATATTTAAGAATTATTATTTATTAATGACCTTGGTGAAGCAGGGACGGTTACCCGTTGACCAACTAGGGACTTTCTCCACATCAACTATCGCCAACAAGTTGAGTGTGTGGGCAGCACATCTGCGGTGTTTAGGCAGGTTGCAGGTGTCCCCGTGCTCCTCCTCGATGAGTTGGGCCAGGTCAACAGCTGAACCTCCTCCCTTTCCTCTGTGTCGTCTTCCTCGACGGAGTCCTGGTCAGAGTCCTCCTGGGCGGGATCCTCGGTAGAGTCGGACTCGCCAAACATCTTGAAGGCCTTCACGAAGTTGGCTCCGTTGTCTGTGGTTGTACTGATGACCTGTACAATCAGTTCAAATTGTTATTTGTACATATTTAATAATTGAATAATAAATTAATTTATTTGATATTTAAATTAATAAATTTGCCATATGATAACATCGCTTCAGTCTAAAAATTAAAATGTTTAAATATTTGTATGTCTAATTATTTGTTGACTTGTAAAACATGTAAAAGATGGTTATGGTTAAGTACTTGCTTTCATGCTTTGTTTTTTTGCTCACCTTGGCCTCAATATCAAACTTCTGGTGGACGTCCTGCATGGTGTTGCCAAGGACGTCATAGGTGTGCGCCACAGGCACCCCCTGCAGGTTAGGACGGCCTTCTTCCTCTTGAGGTTGGAGGGCTCTATCCAGTGGGCAGTCATGCCCAGGAAGGAGCGGTTGTGGGCTGTCCAGCAGTCAGCGGTGGTGGCCACATAATTGACCTCGTCCAGGATGGAGGTGAGCTCTGTCTTCCCTGCCTCGGCCTTCTTCTTGAGGTTCCTCATGTAGGTCCGCCTGGAGGGGAGCTTGAAGCTGGGGTTCAGGTACTTGAGGAACCTGGTGAAAGATGGGGACTCCGTGGTTTTGGCGGGCAACATCTCTTCAACCATGAACCTGTGGAGAAGTTGAAAATTAAATTCATTTTGAACATTTTCAATAAATGTATTTTAAAACATAAGTTACCAAAAAGATTAGGTATGATTGTAAGGAAAGTCTTTATCTTATCTTTACAATGAATTTTTATTTTTGTATCATATAAATATTTGATATATTTAATAAATTATTTAAATTATTCTATTATTAGTGTATAAAATTAAGATTTATAATTATTATTTATTTACCTGTGCAAAAGGTCCTGGGCCTTGCTATTGTTGAAGGCGGCAGATCCAGCAAAGGAGGACTCTATGCTGGCCTGGCGCATTCTCTTGGAGCCAGAGTCCTTGGTGTCGCCAGAGAGGGACCGGCCGCGCTTGGACCCACCAGTGATGGCAGCGAGGAGGTCTTTGCTCTGGTTGGGGTGAACCTTGAAAAAAAAATTATAAATTATATTGTAATGACAGTGATATACAACAGAAGTGTTTGAATTGAGACAAAGTATAATTTATTATTTAATATTTAATTATATTTTAATAAATAATTTCTAAAGTTAACTACTTATCAAGTTTTTTTAAAATTTTAAATTTATAAATAAACTTAAACTCACATGCTGGTAGTGGCTCTTGAGGGTGTACATGCTGATGGTGTTGAAGCTGACCTTGGCCTTGCACCTCTTACAGATGATGCTGCCCCTGTAGACCACCCTGTCCCTCTCAACCACCCTCTTCTTGCTGGTCAAAGGTCAAAAGAAGGTGTCCAGGTGGGGCCAGGGGTTGTTGAGGTCCTCTTCCTCCTGGTGAGGCTCTGAGCCATGGCTGGTCACGCTGCCGGCAGGGCTGGGGGCAGAGGTGGGGCTGGACAGAGACTGGTGTCTGAGGCTGTCCATGGTTCACTAGTTATAGACAGTAGTTATGACTTATGAAGTTTCTAGAAGTTACTAGAGTAGTTAGTAGTTTGAACTCTGAAATAAAATTAAAATCAACTAATCAAACAAACGTGTTTCACTAGCGTTGTTGGTATACTGAATGCTCACTGCTGTCTGGCAGTCACGTGTTTATGAGCTAAATCCACTATTTTTAATATTTGTTTTTTTTCACGTTTGCGCACAAGTTTGCGCAGGAATTGGCGCAAACGCAAATGCGCAACCGAAATCACCCTTGCGCAATTGCGCAATTTGCGTTTCGCGCAAGTGTTTGCGCAAGTGCCCAGCACTGGATACTATGGATCCGGATGTTTCCTAATCAGGCCACCATCCCTGTGTGGTCTGAAATAACACTAGCGTTATCTACATATAAATATTCAATGTAAATTTCATATTTACATTTAGCATAAACAGTTCTAATTGTGGCATATGTGCCTATATTAAATGTATTTATATGGCTGCCAAGACAATGCTCCCACGACAACTTCCAAGACAATTCTATTTTTACAAATTTTGAAAATTCCTTGTCTCCCAGTACCCTAAAATTTCATTTACTGGGCGACAAATTTTCTTCACTGGGTGATATTCATGTCGCCCACTCACTAGGTTAAAAAATGCTCTGATCCTATTTCATTTTTAGATAACTGCCTTAGGAAAGCCAAGAATAGGTATTATAATAATGTAACTGTAAAGAAATTTGAGCGTAAAAATATCCTTAGCCTACCTTACCATGTTAATTTTCAATATATTCCGACTTTACTTAAAGCAATTGGCATCAATGTAGTCTTTAAGTATAATAATACTGTTAAATCACGCCTAATAAAGAATAGCCCGGATAATGATGTTGGTTGTGTGTATTCGATCGGATGTACAAAATGTAACTCAGTACTATAGGCCAGTAGTATGGGCGCAAAATGGACGAGTGCAAGAATGTTGCAGAGATAATGATCAATGTTGCAAAGGGGGGGGGGGTTATGCGACGATGTTGCAAAAAAGATAAGAAAAATTTGCCAAAAAATTATGCAATGAAGGAGGGAGGGGGTATGCACTGAAGGGGGGAGAGGGAATGTTGCAGGTGCAACAAGGGGTTATGAAACTTGGAGGCGGAGTTATCCCCCAAGAGAAAGAGAGGAGAAGGAGAGAGACGAAGAGAGGTGTTCACCTGGCAAGAGCCAAGTGCATATTACATATTAAGACTTCAGCCGAGCGACCACTGTTTTATTAGTTGTAAATCCGCCAGTTGGCTTAGAAGGCGTAAAGTTGAGTTGCCAGATTGTGCTATTTATTTAATTAAAGCATATATCATTGACAGTTGGCTTAGAATTCCGCCAGTTGGCTTAGAAGGCGTAAATGGCTTGTTCAGGTTGAGTTGCCAGATTGTGCTATTTATTTAATTAAAGCATATATTCTTGACGGTTGGCTTAGAAATCCGTCAGTCGGTTTAGAAGGCGTAACCAGCCATTTGGTATAATTAATTACCGTTTACAACCAAAAGAATTAAATAAAACACCATTACATTATTCTGTTTATTCAGACGAAATATTGTAAATATATAGAAAATAAATATACATTGGAGTGATAAAACAAATTTAAAAATAATTATAGTATAAGAAATATGAACGAGGAATATGTATATAATCAAAAAATATAACCATCAATATAACAGTACAGGAGGAATATATACACACACGATTATATTAAATAATTAAATATATCGAAAATAAATACATACACTTTATTTTCTACTGCACAAAATCGAAAAATAAAAAATAAGAAATACAAAACGAATAACCACCAATATAGCAGTATAGGAGAAATATATATATATATATATATATATACAATTATGTTAAATATATTAAATACATACAATTTATCTTCTACTGCACAAAATCCAAAAATAAAAAATAAGAAATACAAAACGTATAACCATCAATATAGCAGTACAGGATATATACAGTATATATATATATATATACACAATTATGTTAAATATATTGAAAATAAATACATTTACTTTGTTTTATTGCGCAATACACTAAAATCACACGTAATCGAGTCTACCATCACATCGTTATTGCTTTGCATTACACAGTATACGTGGCTTAATATTATTTCACCACTCAAGGTATAGGGAAATCTGTACTGTATATAAATGGCCTTCATATTGTTCAGTACTATTTTTTAGCCCACTTTACATCCGGTTGGAACGTTACCTTTAAATACGGTTAGAATACAATCAAAAACACGCACAAAGAGTTCATCGTCAGCCACAACGTCATTATAAACATGCCTTTCCAATCGAGGGTTTATTTCTACCGACCCGAGGTTTCCAATCGTGAACTCTTCTTCACACTGCATAGCGACAGTTGCAATAATCTTCTAAATCGTTACGACAGCTGCTCATTATATAAAGAAATAGTTCTGCAGGGTGAACGGTGTAGGTGAGCTCAGCCCTGTACCGCTCAAGTGCTTTGTACCAAAGTTCATGATATTTCAGAGTCTAAACTTTTTAAATAAGTATCCAGCTCTAGACCATTCTCACCTTGTTCGTCCTACACTCGGTAAACCCATCGAGCAGAGCGGTATGCGTATTCAAGAACCGTATAAAAATAAAGCATATCCATAACACGCGCGTCTAATATAGGCTTCAGCTTGCGGAATCCGACGATTTCAAACATTCTGTCGAAGATGAAACGGTTTCGCGTAGGGACAAGAGCGTTATTATCAGAAGCATTCTTCCACATCAGCCGTATATCAATGCATGGCCGATCGTTATTTATACACAACGTACAAACAACGACATATGAGGGGGTGTCACTAATCTGCTCTCTTCTTGTACCTACACCTGTAGGAATTTTATAACGATCCTCACTCCACTTCTGAACTATCACGAAGATTCTATTCATCTCCTCAAAACTTAAATAAACAACATTCCATTTGTTTGTTTGTCTACAATCCGTTTCCAGTACACAGTTAACGGCACCTGATTGACGCCTGAACACGCGCAACGACTTCGTCACGGACACATCGTACACGGCGTTGAGAATGCTGCTCAAAGGAAGTTCCATCGTATTCGAAGAGCGCACGTCCACTCAGTTCAGGCTCTGAGATGACTATGAGCCACATGCAACGGATCGGCTCGACGGGAGGAGTGAGTCACACCATAAGCTAATGAAACGTGTACGGCGCTGTTCCAACATGAATAACTGTATCCCATTATAATGGGTAGGTGTTTTGAGAAATTTTCCGATACATGAAGTAATAACGGTTTTAATGTTTTATCACTCCCACTCCCCAGAATACGCACCAGACATTTTTGCATAGGGGGATTTTCACGAACTAAACACATTTTATATTGGTTTTAATGTTTTATCACTCACCAGACCTTCATTTCCACAAACTAAACATCTTCACAATCCGGTGCATTATTTGAGAGGAACACATGCCCATATTTTTCTTTTTTGTTTAACAAGCGATACTCGTCTCTAAAGTCTATTAAAAACTCATACAGGGCATTAGCCACAACCTCACTACAAACCTCGTCATGATATATATAGTGATAAAAATACTTAAGATTCTCCATGATGACAAGATTTACATTCTCAGTCGTAGGGTACGAGTAATCCGTATGATGCAACATGACATAATATCGCTTGTCACACCACTCATCAACAAGACTCACTATCCATATCCGTTGCTTCTCTTCTGCACGTGTTGTTTCTTTTACTTCACGGTATATGTAAGCTTTTATAAAGTTTAGTCCTACAACATAGTTCAAGACATCACTTGTATTACGAAATCCTACAATGCTCTCACCAGAATAGCCGTAGAGTATTTGTACCTCTTGTTCCTTCGCACGATTCAATGTAGCCTTAAAAGTATCAAAGGAGGGAGGAATAGGGAGTTTTTCAGTATCCACCACATCTTGAAACTTTGCAGAATACCACTTCATAAACGTCAAACACGCAATATTAAAGGTAGCCATTACTATTTTCTGTCTATGCGGGAGAATACACGTCTGAGGTCCAGGGCTTACTGCGATCAACTGAGCACGCAGGGAAGCCCAGGTAGTAGCAGGAGTCTCGTGATCAATCATACAGGTGGGCGGAGCTTAGAACTTTCTCCTGTACACACGCTGGGCAGAGCTTAGAATTTTCTACTGTGCGCACACACACACACACACACACACCACACACAATGGAGAAATTGAAACGCTAATTGAGACACGATTTTCACTGCGTTCGCACTTATTAAGCAGATTACATTTTCTCCAATGTTTTCAAAAGTTTGTCCTCGATTTCAATGAAATTTGTAGCAAATAATCACTATATATAGCAGCATTGATGGTATTCATTTCGATAAAATATTTTGATAATTGAAATAATTATCACATTTTATTGAAAAATATGTAAAATACTGTGTCCCGAATTATTAAGCAAGTATTCTATTTACGGATCTAAATGGTGAAAATGGGTAAGAAGAAGGATTTAACACTGAGAAAAGAAAAATAGTCAAGTTACTCGCTGAAAATATAAAATCTATTGAAATTGCGAAGCAGTTTGGCAGAGCTTATCGAACTGTAAACAAGTTTGTAGCGAAGGGTACCAAACTGAGGCAGCGAAGTGATAAAAGAGCTATAAGAAAAGTGACAAGGCGGCAGATATCTGTAATCAAGCGCAAACTGCAAAGCATCCATTGTCCTTAAGTAAAGAGGTTTTTGAGCAGGCTGGCATACATAATGTACCAAGAACATCTCGATGTGGAATCCTCCAAACAATTGGCAAGACGTGTAAACCTACGATTCAGTCACCATTAACACCCAGGTACAATAAGCAGCGTGTTGAATGGGCGCGTCAGTACGTGAAAACAGATTTTAATACTGTATTGTTAATCGATGAATGAAGAGCAACCCTTGAGGGATCTGATGGTTGGTCAAGAAGATGGATTGCTAAGGGTCAATCTCTACCATGGAATGAGGTTTTCTTTTTGAAAGTTTGTGTAAGACTGGGGATTCATTCTTACACCATCAGGCACTCTGTATGGGACAGCTACTTCATTGCCTATCAATCCTGCCCAAAACATGACACTACCTCCACCTTGTTGGCGTCTTAATCTCGATGGTAGAAATTGGCTCTCAGCAATCCATCTTCTTGACCAAACATCAAGTCCCTCAAGGGTTGCTCTTCATTCATCGGTGAACAATACAGTATTAAAATCTGTTTTCACGTACTGACGCGCCCATTCAACACGCTGCTTATTGTACTTGGGTGTTAATAGTGACTGAATCGTAGGTTTACACTTCTTGCCAATTGTTTGGAGGATTCCACATCGAGATGTTCTTGGTACATTATGTATGCCAGCCTGCTCAAAAACCTCTTTACTTAAGGACAATGGATGCTTTGCAGTTTGCGCTTGATTACAGATATCTGCCGCCTTGTCACTGTTCTTATAGCTCTTTTATCACTTCGCTGCCTCAGTTTGGTACCCTTCGCTACAAACTTGTTTACAGTTCGATAAGCTCTGCCAAACTGCTTCGCAATTTCAATAGATTTTATATTTTTAGCGAGTAACTTGACTATTTTTCTTTTCTCAGTTAGTGTTAAATCCTTCTTCTTACCCATTTTCACCATTTAGATCCGTAAATAGAATACTTGCTTAATAATTCGGAACACAATATTTTACATATTTTTCAATAAAATGAGATAATCATTTTAATTATCAAAATATTTTATCGAAATGAGTACCATCAATGCTGCTATATATAGTGATTATTTGCTACAAATTTCATTGAAATCAGGGAAAAACTTTTGAAAACATTGGAGAAAATGTAATCTGCTTAATAAGTGCGAACGCAGTGTATTTAATAAACGAAATATTCAAGGTGTATATATATTTACAAATAAGTGTAATAAATAAGTTAACAATAGACACATCAAAGATTATGCTATCCAAAGTCGTCGGGGTCATCTGTAATATCGATGATGGGCTGTTGTACCTCATCGTCATTCACGGTTCTGTGGAAGAAGCGAAAAGCAAGACTGTAGAATATAAGGAGCAGCACTCAAAATTTGTAATATTTTGTAAATGACCCACTTAGGAGTGTGACGTGTTAGAAATGGCTTCTGTAGAAAATTCAGGTTCACGAGCCCATCCACATGTATTATATCTGGCCCTACAGGATGTGGTAAAACTGTGTTTATGCTTAAAATCATTAAAGAAAAGGGAGAGATGTTCTCAAAATTTGTGCATAAAGTTATATGGTGCTGTTCAACGTATCAATCAGTGTTCAACGAATACCAAGATGATATTTTGTTCCACAAAGGTGTGTATGATGTTAATTCGTTAAAGGGAAACGAACGTACAGTCATTGTAATTGACAATCTCATGTTAGAGATGGATAAAACGTTTGCCGAGACATTTACAGTATTATCCCACCATCTTAACATAAGCGTTTTCTTCATCAATCAGAATCTATTTTTCAAAAATAGATACATGCGCGATGTGTCGTTAAATACACAATATCTAGTCTTATTCGCGCAACGTAGAGATGTATCACAAATTGGGGTATTAGCCAATCAAATGTTCCCGAATCAGCGTAAGGAGTTTTTGGAAGTTTATAAAGAAGCTACAAGCACGCGTTACGGATATTTGCTTTGCGACCTTCATCCGCGAAACACGTTTAGGGTGCTTCTAAGAACGAATATATTTCCAAACGAACCTGAAACGGTGTATATTCCAGAATGACAAAGAGACTAAAGAAATACCATGCATTAATAAAAATCTATCATCGACTGCCCTGGGCAATGCAGCGGATGTTTGCTAAAAATATCGACTCCGACTTTTTAAAATGCATCTGTGAAATCTGTCTTAACGTTATAAATTGCAATGTATCAATGATTCCACCCCAGAAGGCTCGCGTACGCCGTTACAAGAACATAATATGTGTACTCGCTCGTAAAAGTCAAACTGTAGGGAAGAAAAAACGAATTATTGTACAAAGAGGAGGGTCATTCCTCCCCATCTTATTTTCAGTTTTGGATCCTTTACTGACTAGATTAATATAATGAAGAAAGTGGTAGTGATTCCACACGAGGTGTATGCTATAATGCTTCACTGCAAAGTTCAAAGAATCCAGACACGGAACTAGATCCCCGTAAAAGCAGACTTAAAAGAATGGAAAGAGAATTGCTAGCCCTATTAAATAGTGAAAAGACACCTGATAAGTAAAGAATCTTATACCAAGAAGCTCTGTAGAAATTTCTTCACGAGTACGAAAATTATAAGAACCCGACAGAGATTCCCGTGGTTATTAGGCACAGCACAGGGAACGATGGACATGGTGACATAAGACCTGTGTCCGACGATAGAGCTGACCAACCGAAGATTAATGGACCGGCCACACAACATATCGAACATGTATTAAAAAGCACCCTCTCACATACATTGAGGAATAAAGGTTTAAGTCTTTATAATCTATTGAATGAGGACCCCGCCATACAGCGGACCGATACAGGTGAGATCATTGTGGAAGGAGCAAAGGTACAGGGATCGAATATCGTAGACATTGTCCATGATCTGGTGAGAAAGTGGAATAGGCCCCCACCATCAGGATGGAAGCATATTAAAGCAAGACTACAACAAATAAATGTCCCCAAAACAATGATAGAAAATCTGAACAGGTTAAAAGACTTGGAACATACGTCGCACGTGACACAATTGAAGACGCCATCACCCCCGGCGGTAACACCTCTGAAGAGGAGAAAGAAGAGGTTAAACAACGGTCAACCCTACCCACGTGCCTCTAAAATACGCAAATGGCTACATATTAAGAAGACGTTATTATGACATTTCTAACCCAGCCTCCTACGGAGGCGTAGATAAATTGTACAGAAGTGTTTACGGAGTAGGAAAAAAAGATGTTGAGAGATTTTTGCGGGAGCAGGACGCTTATACACTTCATAAGCCTGTGAGAAAAAGGTTTAAAACAGCCAAGACAACAGCTGTTTTGATTGACTCTATTTGGCAAGCAGATTTAACAGACATGCAAAGATATTCTGTGTATAACGATGGTTACCGCTACATTCTATTCATAATAGATGTATTCTCTAGATATCTGTCGCTAATTCCTCTGAAAAATAAATCACCTGAAACACTTGCTAAAGCCACCAAAACGCTGATGTTAAAAGAAAACAAGGTTCCTGGCTATTTTTGTACGGATATGGGGAAGGAATTTATAGGCCGTGCTTTTCAGAACATGTTGACAGAGTTTAATATTAGCTATTACACTACCAATTCTATACATACGGCTTCTTTAGCTGAAAGAGTTCAACGTACCATAAAGGAACGCATGCACGCTACTTTTACACATAAAAACACATACAGATTTCTAGACATTCTGGAATCATTGGCCTCATCCTACAACCTCTCACACCATCGCACGAGTGGGACAACACCTAACGAGGTTTTAGAAAGAGGTACGCGCCCAGAGGTGAGAAGAGATGGAACACCACCACACTCTGCGCGTTTCAAAATCAATGATTATGTAAGGCTGTCGCGTTCGGGAAATAAATTTGCGAAGGATGATTTGAGCAAGGATGGACACGTGAGATTTTTAAAGTGAGGGCTATGAGACCTAAAGGTGAGATAATGATCTACAGATCTACAGAAGCTAAGGCTAACAAAGGCCCCAAAATCCACTCTAAGGTTAGCCCGAGATAAAGGAAAGAGTAGAGGGTTAAGAGAAGAGAATAAGGGGTTAAGTAAGTAGCAACATCTATCACTCGTGGGTTAACATTCATTCAGAAAAAGAGAAAAAAGATTCACCATCATCATCCGCCGGCCACTGCCGACAAGTCGGAAAAATAGTCGAAGAGAATAGGAAAGGGGTGAAAGATGAAAAGAAGTAAAATAAGAACGCTTACAAACCATGCAAACACAGTCTTCACTCACAGTCATACCATGCAAACTACAGACATGCAAGTAAAGAGAGTTACAGAGATGCAAGTAAGGAGAGGATAAGAAGCTAAAAAAAAGTAGATAAAGTTAAACAAAAAGTGGGTTAGTTTACGCTACGAGCTACATCTACGTTCGTGTTAGTCTAATTTTTTTTTATAATAATTTTTTGCTGGCATATCACACGCTGGCATGTCACAAGCTGACATTAATCGTCAACAGACTCATCCTCGACCACCACCCACAGAGCTCCTGTTACTAATTGTTTTTTATTTTAAACAACGTTAATATTTTTAAAATGCCTATCTAAACGGTTCTTAAACATATTAACGCTGGTAGAGTTAACGACTAAGGCGGGAAGATTATTCCATTTATCAATTACTTTAAACGTAAAGAAGTTTTTAGCGATATTAGTAATAAAACGTCTGCCACGCAACTTAAATCCGTTATTACGAGTATTGCTATTATCGAAAGTGAACAGTTTGTCAAAATTTACGTTATCGATGTTATTAACGATTTTGAAAACTTCAATAAGCTCTCCCCTTACTCTCCTAGTTTCGAATGAATGCAAGTCTAACTCTTTAATTCTATCTTCATAAGGCTTGTTGCCCAATGACGGAATTAGGCCCAATGACGGAATTAGTTTCGTGGCACGACGCTGAACCCTTTTTAACCTATCAATATCCTCAGGCAAATATGGGCACCAAAACTGAACAGCATATTCTAAATGAGGCCTGACTAGGGACTTGTAAAGGGGCAATATAATATCCTTCGATTTAAATTCGAAATTACGCGCTATGAAGCCTAACATCTTATTAGCTTTTGCGCAAGACTCCAGGCACTGGTTCCTAACCTTTAAATCCTTAGATACGCGTACGCCTAAATCTACTTCCTCGTCAACGCTCGCTAACTCTCTACCATCCATCGTGTACGTGTAATTATTGTTACGAGAACCTATATGCAAAACTTTACATTTGTCTACGTTAAATTGCATCTGCCACTTATCCGTCCACTCCATAATCCTATTTACATCGTCTTGGAGCCTATTTCTATCGTCCTCGTTAACAACCTTACCGCCTATTTAACAACCTTACCGCCTATTTTAACAATCTTACCACCTATTAATTAACAACCTTACCGCCTATTAAATGATGTATTATGTTGAAGATTTGGATGGGGAAGAAATCGCAGAAGGCTTTTACCGCGAGGAGTTGCAGAAACTGGCGTTTAATTTAGGAAAAAATGTGTTTAAAATTGAGAAAATTTTAGGAAGCAAAGGTTTAGGAAAGAGAAAAATGTACCTGGTGAAATGGCTAGGGTACCCAGAAAGCTTCAACACCTATATAAAAGCTGATGCAATAATGAAGCTTAAATAGTATGCAACATGGCTCCTAACCATTTCTACGTCACACTCCCGTCCTCCTCGTCCCTGTCTGTACACCCTAACAACACACTAGACAACTTTGTAACAGATCTCCATGGACCCATTGAATTGGGTCGTGATTCGTATGAGTTGGGGATATGTGAAATTCAGCTGGACACCCTCTTTATAAATATAGATTATAAAGTTACCGTTTTTACGATTCTTAGAGACATTGATGAGTATGAAAAAGCCGGGGTAACTCGGGATGAAGCTATACGTATCGCCCGGACTGGGGTTGCACGGTATTACAGTACAGTAGTAACACTAGGTCCGGGCCGTTATGGTTCGGCTGAGGATGTTGTGAGAGACTTAAACATAAGTTTAAAAAACTCAAATCTTACGACTGATTTAGTATACGAAATCGTAAACAAAGGAAACTCTGCACATACTCAAATCCTAAAATCAAAGCCTAACAGAAATATTAAAGACCGAAGAGTGTTCAAAATTATGACCGAGGGGCGATACCGATCAGCCTTCCAAAGAGACACATTTCACGAGGTACAACATGACTTGTCCAGCCAATGTATCAAATGAAGATGGAGAAATTGGGTGAAAGCTCTCAGCCCCCAGACATGTGCTATATTTACAGCAATATAGTGGAGCACCAGTTTGTTGGGGATACCCAGGCACGCCTGCTGCGCATTGCCCACATCCCCAACCATAGAGGAAGGAGTTTGAGTATTACATATGACAGACCCCATTATGTGAATGTCGCAACTAATCTAATAACCAATATCTCTATATATATATATATATATATAAGAACGATTGAGGGTAAAAATTTCCCATTCGGTGACGGGAGCTTAACAGTGAAGCTGCACTTTCGACGCACTGAGTTATAATGGACAGAAAGCCTTTCACCGTCTATCGAGGGGTGAGATACCAGCGTGGTAGTGGACTTGGGTCCATTTTTTCAACCATACTACGTACGGCTGTTCTTTTGCTGAAGAGGGGTGCCAGGCACCTCGGAAGAAAAGCGCTACAATCAGGTCTTAACACTGCAGAAGACATATTGGCTGGGGTTAAACCTAAAGAAGCTCTAAAAAAACACTTAAAACGAATACGGGACGAAATCGTCAAAGATGCAAAGAAAAAAATGCGTGGTGGTGGGAAGAAGAGGACTGGCCGGAAGAAGGGATTACCACCACGTGGCATTAAACGTAAAAGGATATTAAAAAGAAGTGTTCTAAGCGAATGAAACCTATGGTTGACCATTTTTTTGACTGATATAAGCTAAGGACAGTGATCTCATGAATCATAGTTTGTTTACTACTTGTCGAGAGAGGAGGCACTATTTCTAACTCGTCATGGCACGCTTCATCCATCCATGTAGTTCACAATGCTGTAAATCGGAGCTGTCCCTCTTTGACATGCCCCCAACTCAAGTTTCTATTGAACACAGTGACTTTATTACAATTAACCCTTTAAACACAATTAGTTCCCGAGTGTCCCTATAGAATTCGTGATACCCAGCTCAGGCCGTTACTTTTTTGATCCAAGCTGTGTGCACATGTACGCTAAACTACGTATAGCCCATTCTGATGGAACGGACTGCGATGACAAATATGCTGTATACCCTGAAACAAATTTTCTGCACTCCATATTCAACCATTGTGACGTATATTTAAATCAGGTCAACATATCGGCAGGCACGGGGTACTATCATCTACGAGCCTATCTGGAAAATGTCCTCAACTTTTCCAAAGAAGCGAAGGATACCTTTTTAAGTGCCGAGGGATATTATCAAACTAAAGACGGAAGTAGTATAAAGGACAAATTTAAAAATTCTAAAAAGATATACGAGTGTTTTGGACGCCTGCATACAGATTTCACATTCCAGAAGTTGCTTGTGAATGGGGTGGATATGAAAATAAAGCTCACCCGCACGAGTCCTGAGATCTGCTTAAATCTGGATGCTGATCAAGAAGAGGGAGCAAAACCCGTGGTTCACATTATGGAGGCATACTTCCGCGTACGGCGAGTGAAATTAAGTTCACCAAAACAACTAGAAATTGAGAAAAATTTACTAAACGCTACAGTAAAATACCCTATTAACAGAGTACAAATCAAACTATACACGGTGCCAGCAGGGTTGACAGCGAAACAGATAGAAAACATCGCCCTTGGAAATCTTCCTAAAAGGATATTAATTGGAATGCAGAACCATGCTTCGGTGAATGAAAAATATAAAAAGAGTGCCTTTAAATTCGAGAATTTCCGCCTTAAAAATATAACTCTATATGTTAATGGCATTGCGTTGGGAGGAACATTGAATACGGACTATTCATCAGATGCTGTGTTACCGCTTTGCCCATATTGCAGGTGATTGTGATGAGCTCGGGAATGGAGTAACGCAGAAAGAATTCATTGATCAATTTAACCTTTATCCGTTTGACATCACACCTGACTTATCTGTTAGCGTAAGTACACATTTAAGTCCACAACAGAGTGGAAACATCTTAGTCAGGTTTGAATTCATCAAGCCTATAGACGCGCCTATTAGTGTACTAGTATACCTTGAGTCACAAGCCCTAATAGAAGTACACAGATTTAGGGGCGTTATCACTAACTTTTAAAATGGATGCGAATACACTTCAGAGAGTAATGACTAGTGAACGAATCACACGTTCCAAATTTATCGGTGTGTTTGCGAAGAATGAAACATTGAATTTGCCAACTACGCGAGATTGCGGTAGTCTTATTGTGAACACATATGTCATTGGTAATGAAGGGATTCATTGGTTTGCAATCTATTTTAAAAATAGGGACCGCCTGTACTATTTTGATTCTCTCGGGACTCAACCCTGGAGTGACCCTGTTATTGTAAAATTTCTCGACCAGTTGCATATCCCCGAAGTTGTATGGAACCCATTCTGGTTACAAGGATATTTTAGTAATACATGCGGGATGTACTGCATTTTATTTCTCATGCATATGTCACGTGGTAAAGACTTTATAAATTTTTAAAAATTATTCGACCCGTGTCACACTCAACGAAACGATGAAATGGTATGCAGACAGAAAAAAAGCCGTTTTCCGATTGTGCGTACTCGTTGTATAGTATGATGTTTTGTTCGTATATATATATATATATATATATATATATATATATATATATATATTTGTAACCAATAATGTTAGTTTGTATATTCTGTAGTTTAAGATGGTTATTGTACTAAAAACATGATTTTTCATTTAATAAATTGATGAAAATACATTGTGTCTTCTTCCCCCAAAAAGATCGAAACAAAAAAACACTTACATTATTTCGTTAATGATGTGACAATCGTTGGGCTGACTCGGTAAATCTTCTACCTCCGTATTCAGGTCCATGACATGGGATTCTTGAAAACGAAAAGATTGTATAACACGTGTCAAATCCTCATCGGACCTTAAAGGAGAAAGAATAATTCATTAGTTCATACTGAATCTTTTTTAATAAAAACATATACAGAGTATACATTTAGTAAGAGTATTACAATGTGAAGATATCTTTGAACCGCTCAGAGAAGTTCCTTTAAGAGATAATTCCGAATAACATTTGAATTTATAGAAAACATGCAAAAGATTGCTATAAAAAAATTTAATGAATCAAAACAGGATTTTAGCATAATTGCAAACTAATCTATAATTGCGGTTACCTAAACGAAGTATTTTTAATGTGGTGAATTACCACAACCCTCAATATATATCATTAAATAATCCAGAACAGTGCTCTTTCTGACTGGCACAAGTTTGTAAATAATTGGCTACAAAAAATAAAATTACATGCACTTACATTTCTACGGCAGTCCCTTTCGTCGGATCGTAAGGAGCGTCATTGCAAATATCATCAACGGTTTGCGTAAGTTTAATGATTGGTTGTCAGTGTAACTGGGCGGAATTATAAGTTTGTGTACCAATCGTAACACTTATATTATGGGTCCATGCTTTGGACAACTAATGGTGTCTATATTCTCTCCGTAGATTTAATGCTCATATTGTGTATTGCCCCTTGCAGTCTCTACCAGGACAATATTTGCATTTGCGTCCATACTTTTCTCGGTTTTCCCCAACCCTCCCCTTTATGCAATATCCCTCGCAACATTGATCAACCATCTCTATCACAACAATATTTTTACATTATTATTTTTTCGGCCATACTATTTGATCCTCAATTTTTCCCAGTCCGGATGCAAGTCGTTATAGGCATATCTTCGTCAGAGCCGCTCAGCTCAGTACCACAGGAAACAAAATTAGCGCCGCTACTCTTCATAATCCTGACATTACCAGAAACAGCACAGTAACATCCGATGACACAAATATCATTAGGAAATAAGAAATCTAGATTGTTTTTGTGCATTTTTCTTTTGCGGTCATACTATTCTCAGCTTTCCCAAGATTCCTGACTTGTGGATTTGGTTATACACGGTGAACCAAAAGTAGGTGGACAGTAGGTTGAATACGGTTTGTGTTATATTATATTATAACTATGGTGTTCATTATAACTATGGTGTTTGTGTTATATTATTAAATATTATAACTAAATTTATTTAAATTTATTTTGTATTATAGTATACAAAAAAATTAGATATGTATCTCAAAATAAACGTTATCATTTACTGTCCACCTACATTTGGTTCACCCTATATATATATATAATATATATATATATATTATATATTAGGGCGGGTCGATTTTCCACATGTTTTGAAATCGCAAGGTGAATAAGTACCCAGTAGTTAGGTTTGGTTGAGAAATGAACCCAAAAATTTTTTTAGAGCAAACAGATAAGGGCCTGCTTGCGGATTTGCAATTAAAGTTTGTTATGGTTTTTGACCCAATTTTTGTCATACGCGATAGGTAAACTCGTCATTTTTGAAGACATAATATTAACTAATTATAGATGTAGCAACTCAATATCATTTTCTATCCCAAGAGGAGACAATGCCTAATGTATATCATGTGTTTTAAGTGTAAAATGATAAAATTTCGTTGAAAAAACATGCATTTTTGCTAATTTATTCACATATTTTGGCTACAAAACTTGAAAAAATACTTTCAAAAGGTGATAAATAAAAAAAAATCACATGTTCTCATGTAAAAAGGAAAACTATTCATATAAATTATCATAAGATTGAGAATAATGTCCTTTTGACATAAATGCAGGACGCATCTTCCTGCTCAGTACTTTAGTAAGGATACATCTGTGACGAGTTTCGAACCCGTACACGGTATGGGAAGCCTCTGTCACTAATTTTACACTCCTCTCAACACTCTGAGAGTGAGAAGGCAAGTCTGGAATGTCTGGCTTAGTGTTAGTGTCCGTGAATGACTGGATTTCTTCATCAGATAGGTGCTGTGTGGTAGGTGGTTCCATGACATCAGGGTCAGTGAGGTCGATGAGCTCATGCCAGTGATTTGCATTCCAATTCACCTGGGGAATTTTCTTTTTTTCCCTGCTTCCTGGTTATCCTACATTCTATAAATGTAAAATGAAAATGAAAATATAAATGAAAATAAAAATATAAATATAAATGAAAAAAGTATTCAAATATTGCCGTTTCAATAATACAAACAAATTACCCACTTAAAGTGACAATTATAATATTTTTTCCATATTTTTTGGAGAATAACTCAGCTTTGGCAAAAAAAAATAATAATAATTACAAGAAGCGCAAAATTTACCTGTGTCTGAGAGTGAGTATGGTCTGAAGCCCAAGATTCCTGATTCTGTCTTCATCATCTTTCACCATGGCATAGAGGATGTTCTCAGGTCGGAGGCAGAAAACATTACCCTGGATGTTCTGCTTTACAATGCGTTTCACATCATCCAATGGAATCAGCCTCAGTCGGCTGATAGCAGAGAAGAGGATGCGAGGAGAATCATGCAGCTTAGAGGATGTCTTTATCTCAAACCATGCAGGAGCATAAACTCGAACAATGTAATGGACCAACTTTTTCAAATTCAGGTTTGGTCTGTTGTCTCTTGTGTACAAACAAAGTCGTATGGCAAGAGTTAACCATCTTGCATGGTTAAGTGGACCAATCTTCCAAGCAGCCCATCTTTCATCTACTCTTCCTCATCCGATCCCTCTGCAATACTCATGACTGAGGTCTTTCAGTACTTCCTCTGGAATGTACCCTTCAATGAGTGGAGTTTCCACAGCTTCAAACTGTACCTGAGGTTCATCCTGGATATCTTCTGCGCACCTTTGCCCAAGGTGCCCGCTGAAACTTCTTGGGCCAGTTGTCACTCTATCCATTTTTTTGAAAAGAGCTTTTAGTGGGAGTTCATTCTGATGCAGTGCGCAACCAATAGTGTGCAGTTTCCTCCCCAGAGTTTCTTCAAGTTTTACCACTAAACCACTCTTCCAGCCAGTGTTGGTTGCGGTATTATCAAGAAGAATGGCTCGGATACTTTCAAGGCTATTATATTCTTCAAGAACACTGAATGTCTCCAGAGCAAGGACCTCACCAGTGCACAGTGCCACAAATGGGTTAAAAAACGGCCAAAATTATTTTTTTTCAATTGTACTTAGTTTTATGTAGTTGAAATGTTTAATTATGATTTATTTTAATAAAAAATTATGTTTAGTACCTTTTGTATATATGTAATGGTGACATATTGAGTGATTTTTCTATAAATAATAATAATATTCCAAATCAATAGGTTATGACCTACTGTAGTTTCTTAAGTTTCTCAAATTACTAAAAATATACTAAACAGATAATTGTTAATTAGGCCTATGTTTTGCAGATTTTGTCAAATGACATACTAAAATAAGTATGGTTTCATTTTAATCACTATACACATCTATTGTTTAAAACATTATTTGATAACCTGCCACTATATCAGAAGGGGTAAATAAAAAACATCGTAATACCTCTTAAAGTTTATGAAATTAATTCCCCCAAAATAAGTGTGACAACTGATATGAAAAAAAGTGTAAATAGTGTAAACAAAATTACAAAAACTTCATATTTAGAAAATATCTTCCTCATCAGAACTAATATTTAAATTCTCTAATATTTCACTCTCTTTTAAAAGTGAACGTGCCTCTTCTGACATCTCTCTCAATTTGGGGTTTCTATTCTTTTTTCGAACTGTACTAATGACTGGATCGCTTGATACTAAAAGATAATGAATTTGATCTTGCATAGTATTCAGTCGAGATGTTTTTCTGGAATGATGGAGACGAACATTTCTTATTACTTTATGTAGACATTCTTGGCATTCTTCTGAATAAGAACCAATTGGATATAGATGATTTTTCATCACCAAACCTCCATGTAGAAGTACTTTGTGTACTGAAGCAGGAATTTTATACGCATCACTCTTCTTGCAGACTTAGTTAGTTAATACATGAAAAACATGTTCTAACACGCAAAGTCGCAAATAGTCGCGAAAAAGTTTTGTTTCTTTGATTTACTTAAAGGTTGCATTAATGTTTAACACAAAAATTACATTCCCCAAAATCCCCCATTTTTTGTTTTGCTAATTTTACACATTTTCTAGATAACAATTTAATCTGTAATCTATGATATTGCCATAGTTTTTTAATTAATGCTATCTTTTTAGTTTTCAATAAAAAAATATGCATGAAAATGTTCTAAACTGTTTATTCTTTCAATAGAACTAAAACTAAGCAGAACATGAAACTACAGACAATTTTTTGTGATATAGTAACTTCAAGTAAGTTGTTAGAACAAACATATTTTGTCCCCTCCAAGATATTTTAAGACAATGTATATTATTTCGTAGATTTTTCTTGCCTTAATGTAAGAGAATAAAATTTCAAATACTTAAATCAGTAAGTAGAAGTGTTTTATTTTGACGTTTTATTTTGACCGTTTTTTAACCCATTTGTGGCACTGTGCAGTGGTGCCTAACAGGAATTGTTCTGTGGGTCAAGTAGGCGCCAGGAGATTTTCCATCTTCATAGGTGAAGGTGAGGTGATGTTCTGCGTCAACACACTTTCTGAGAACAGTTTCCCCTTCAGGTGTCTAGAAATATTAGAAATAAATTAGAAATTAGAAAGGCGATAATTTATTCCGGCAACTACGATATAGTTGCTATCACTGAAACTTGGTTAAATTCCGTGACTCGGGACTTGTTGGGGAACTTGATATACCGGGTTTTAAACTCTTACTAATGATAGGTTACATAGGATTGGTGGCGGCGTTTTGCTGTACATTCGTAATTCCCTTAGGGCTATCGAGGTTAAGTTAGATTTTCCGGCAGCAATTAATGCGATATGTGTTGAAGTTAGGGCGCGTAGTATTAATTTTAATTTTGTTGTTGTTTATAGACCTCCCGTTCAACCCCTCGATACAGATACTAGATTTTACTCACTTCTTGGTAACTTTATTGAAAATCGGAATAGTATAATTGTCGGAGAGTTTAACTGTCCTAATGTTAGTTATGAGACTTTTACTGGTAATGAGGAGGGTTTGAGATTGATTGAGTTTATGGAAGATAACTTTTTACGACAGATGGTTACCGAACCAACGCGCGGTGATAATATTTTAGATTTGGTGATGACGAACGGCGAGAATATAGTTGAAGGTTTAGAAGTAGGCGAGAGTTTAGGATGTAGTGATCATTAAATTCTTAGGTTTAACTTGTAGGGTTGCCAAGTGTCCTTTATTTCAAAGGACAGTTCTTTATTTCAGCTCATGTGTCCTTGTCCTTTGATAAACTCGGAAAGGACGCCATATGTCCTTTAATTCAGTAATTGACTCTCAAAATTTTATTCATCACTAAAAATTTGAGACGGAGATGTTTTCAAACTTAATTAATTCGTTAATCGGGAGAAGTGAGATTCAACATTCAGATGTGATTTCTAGTAAATGATATAAGCTTGAAAACAATGAAACTTCTGCCGGGGATGTCTACTATATTTTCACTGATCTAAAAAATCAGTTAGAAAATCGTTACAATGAAGAATTTTTTGGGTACCAAGTTTGCCAGTATCTTAAAAAATTAGATGCTACAGTTAAAGGAAAAATAATAGAAAATTTCAAACTATTCTATAGCACTGCCTTGAAATATTTGAAAGAGAAATTTGATTTCAGCAAAAATTCGTGTTTTGATATACTATCCAACCTTTACTTCCAAGACAATGCATACCCAAAATATGAGGCTTTTATAAAAGTAGTGTAGAATTTTAAAATGATTGATAAATTGGGTTTGAACATGGATGATTTGTTTGATGAGCTTTCTCTATTCTCCAAACCAACTTTGAAGCTATTTCCAACTCTGAAAGTTTTAAGAACTGCTTAAGTACGGCAGGTAAATGGCACCTCATCTTAAAAAGCAATGGTTTTAAATGTATAAATATTTTCAAAGTGGTGTCCTATGCTTTGTCGGTGCCTGGAACATCAGCATATTGCGAAAGAATTTTCAGTGTAATGAATGCTAAGTGGCGAGATGACAAACAGATGTTCAGTAGAATTAATAAAAAGTGAACTTTTGATTTACTTCAATTTAAAAGACAATTGTGCCGATTTTGCTGGCAAAATAAAAAATGATACAACTTTACTGAAGGCTGGTCGAAGTCAAGATAAGTACAATTTTATAAATAAATAAAGGCTTCATTATAATGATTTGTAAATTTCCTGTCTTTAATTCACAAAATTTAATACAGAAATTTAAAAATGTTTCATTTCAATACAGTAGTGTGATTTTACAAGTGTACGACTTTCTAGACATATTTTATCTATGAATATAATAAAGAAATTGTAAAAAATATTGCACAAGTAAATTTTTATCATGATAAGCAATGGAATATACGGACAGACAGTTCAGAGCTGGGCACTTGCGTTTTTTTGCCCGTTTTTTTGCGGTACTGCGGTACTGCGGTACTACTACCGCACTACCAAACCGGTACCGCATAACGCAGTACCGCAAAGGATCGCTGAAAGTACAGCAGTACCGCTACCGCATTCAAATTTCCCGCGGTACTTTCCGCGGTACCGACCAACACGGTAGTACCGCAGTACCGCAGTACCGCAAAAAAACGGGCAAAAAAACGCAAGTGCCCAGCTCTGTTAAAATACGGTAGCGTGCAAGTGTCCTTTATTCAAGATCTGTTGACTTGGCAGCCCTAGGTTTAAGTTATTGAGAGAAAACACTAAGGATAGTAACGTAATAGAAGTCCCTGCTTTTCGTAGGGCTAATTTTGATAATTTTGCGGATAGGATGAGAGTAGTGGACTGGGATAACTTATTTATGGGTAATGACACAAATTTGCATTGGGTGGCGTTTAGAGAAAGTTTTATGAATATTGAAAGGGAGCTTATTCCTCGTAGGCCCAAGCGCGCTAGAAATCATGGGAGGCCCAAGTGGTGGACTAGGGAAATAGGCAAGTTCATAAACGAGCGTAATAGAGCGTATAGACTTAATAAGCGCAATGGCACGGCAGCTAACTTTAATAGATATATCGAGCTTAGACGTCAGGTTAAAAGATCAGTTAGGAATGCTAAGCGTAATTTAGAGATACTTATAGCTGCGGATAGTAAACATAATCCAAAAAAGTTTTTTGAATACGTTAATAATCGTAAGCCAATAAAAGATAACATAGGCCCTCTAGTGGATGCAGGGCCGGATTAACCATTAAGCAAAATAAGCCCGTGCTTAGGGCATCAAGGGAAGGGGGGCACCACAGAAATTTCCATTGTCGGATTTACCATGGATTTATTATACTATTATAATCGCGGCTTATAGCCTAAGCTGTTGAAAACTGAATTATATATATTCATATATAGTATTTATTTTTTTTCATTGTTTGAATTTGTAGTGAACAACAACCCTTTGAGAGAATAAATATATTTCGTTGTAATCACACACTTTACGCTTTGCGTTATTATTTTGTTTATATCAAATCTTTTGAGCGCCATATTAAAAATACATATAGATTAAATATTTTCGTGTGCTATAGGAAGTTATTCTGAACGTGTGATTTGTGCATATAATATTAAATATATATTTTACATAATCTTTGGTATTGTTTTACAGAAAGATTTAGGTTTATAGAATTGTAATATAAATTAATATTAAAATAAAAGAAACTTAAACTCTCTATATTGCTGTTGTATCAAGTGATGTTTATCACGGCCATTATAATAATAAGATATACTGACCTAAGTTAATTAGCGTTGAAGAAGTTTATCTGTTGCTCTCTCTTCTTCTCTAGGGTAAGTCTATGAAGTGTACTTTATTTGTATATATAACAATATTTATCATACACGTATCTTTATTTTATAATTTATTTATCTATTGTCATAACAGTAAAAGAATTTAGATTGTAATAACCAGAGTGAATAATTTGTAATGTATATATAACAAACGTAGTTAGGACAATTAGGCCCTAAGCAAATGTTCATATTTCCTATAATTAAATATTGTGTTTTAAATAAATAAATAAATGTAAATATAAAATGTGGCTCGTTAATAGTGAAATGTTAATATTGATATTTTTATAGATTGCGTATTATTAATTCTAATGTTAAGTATTTTATATTTATAGGTTTCGGTTCCTTCTTTCGGTTCCTTCTTTTGGCCTTCTTCGATTTGATTGTATTCAACATTTCGAGTTGATATTTCGGTTGAGTTATATTTAATTGCCACTTATATTTAAATTGCCACTTTGGTTGTGTACGGTTCCCATTTTGTCTTTCTGAGAATAAAAGAACAAAGCCAAGATTGTGATATGTGTAACTGTGTTGATTGCCACATAATATACAAATAAAATATTCTTTTATTTCTGTATTTTACAGACCCCAAGAACCAAGATGAAACGTGTTCAGTTAAGTGGTGCACAAAAGCGAAAACTATCAAAAGAGAAACAAGAGAAGACTTTGGATTTAGAGTCCAAGACTGCAAAGCTGACTGATTTCTTCACACAAGTTCCACGACCACAACGTCAACATGATATACCGATTCTGAATCAAAACCAATCTCCGTCATCAGAAGTGGACACAAATACCACTTTGATCACTTCAAAATCAAAATATGATGACGTTGGAATCACCGAGGTGTCACAAGCAGGTTCATCTACCACATGTCTCACTACTGATCTCACTTTGCCTGTAAATTCTCTTGATACCTCTACTGCAAATGTTGATTCAAGTTGCTTTACAAGACATTCTGGGGTTGAATAATTGCTGAAAATGAAAGTTTAGTGGACCATGGTGATGGTGGTGAAATGAATCAGTCTGCAGAAGATGAAGTAAATATAGCAAAAGATCCAGGGTTGTGGCTTGATTTCTCTGCTGATGATGTGGCTTATTGGATTGCTTGTGGACCCAGTGAGTGTCAACACCACAATGGGCCATTTGACAAGTCTTACCGCATTTCAGTAGTGGCAAACCAGCAAGATACTGTTCACAAAAACTTTTCGTTGGGACAAAAGCCAATGGTGAGAAATACAAGAGAGAGTGGTTATTGTATTCACCATCACAGGATCAGTTTACTGTTTGTTTGTAAACTGTTTGCTCCTAAAAATGTCTCACATTTTGTTATAAGAGAAGGTTCAGTGACTGGCGAAATACTATTGTAATTGATCATCATGAAAAAAGCACTACTCACCAAAACTCTATGCTAACATACTTAACTCGCAGACAAGGTGCGGGTTGGGACAACAGTTGGAAAAACAAATTCAGGAAGAGTGTGATTACTGGGAACATGTCTTGAGGCGTGTCATAGCTGTTATTTGTACGTTAGCTGAACGTGGCTGTCTTTTCGAGGAACAGAAGAAAGATTGGATCTTTGCAGAATGGGAATTTTTTAGGGCTGCTTGAGCTCATAAGCCGGTTTGATCCATTTTTAGCAGGTCACATTTTGAAATATGGAATTCTGGCAAAGGAAATCCTTCTTACCTGTCCAAAACCACCTGTGAGGAACTCATTCAACTAATGGCTCAAAAGGTCCACGCACTCATTGTTGACGAAGTAAAATCTTCTGGTTATTTTAGTTTGTCAGTTGATTCAACACCAGATCTATCACATATCGATCAGTTAAGTGTTGTACTTAGGTACTTAAAGATGGACAGCCTATTGAACGCTTTTTAACCTTTCTGAAATGAAAAGCCATACTGGTGAGGAAATGGCAAATCAGGTGTTGCAGTACTTACGTGAAGTTTGTAAGCTAAACTTTTCAAAATGTAGTGGTCCCAATCTTACGACAACGCTGCCAACATGTCTGGGCGTTATAAGGGGATGCAGCAAAAAATTTTAGAAACAAACAAGTTTGCTATATATGTGCCCTGTGCAGCCCATTCACTAAATCTGGTAGGCCGAAGTGCTGTTGACTGCTGTCAAGAGGCGGTTAATTTCTTCTCTACAGTGCAGTTGCTCTATACCTTTTTTTTAGCCTCAACCAGCAGGTGGGAAATTCTTAAGGTTGTATTGGAAATGAAAGTGTCTTAAAATCCCTCTCTGATACCAGATGGGAGGCACATGCTATGGCAACAGCAGCAATTTTGAAATCTTTCCTTAAAGTTTAGAAGCGTTAGAATGTATAGCTGAAGACCAGTCACAAAAGGAGACACTAGAAGAGAAGCAAATAATATTGCAAATAAGATGCAAGAGCTAGAATTCGTTTTATGTTGAATTTTTGGGATGAGATTTTGCAAATTTCATAGAGTAAGCAAAGTTCTACAGAATAAGATGTGAACTTAAAAACATGTGCAGATCTGTATGGATCATTAGCTGACCAACTGTGCACTTCACGAGATGAATTTGAAAGATATGAAGCAGCTACAAAGGAAATGCTACCAGATGTTGATTACAAGGCAGCTCAAACTCGCAAACGTATCAGAAAGAAGGTACCCAATGACGGAGATGCACCAGAAGTATATCTGAATGCCAGAGATAAATTTCTTATCACCACCTTTTACACAATTGTTGACAAACTTGAAACTGAGATGAGAAGAAGAGGAGAGGTATACAAAGAAATAGCAGAGAGATTTTCTTTTCTAAGTGATGTGCCACATAATGTCACCACTCATCATCTACTGAAATTGAAAGGTATTCTCAGGGTTGTAAAAGATGATTGATGCTTACCCAGAGGACTTGAACACTAATTTCTCTGCTGAGCTTCAGCAGTTCACTCACAGAGCTGGGCAATAAATACATTGAATGTATTTAAATACTAAATACTAAATACATGGGAGAAATGTATTTAAATACTAAATACTAAATACATGGGAGAAATGTATTTAAATACTAAATACTAAATACATTTTACGAATGTATTTAGATACTAAATACAAAATATATCAATTGTATTTAAATACATTTGTAAATACATACAAATTTGCTTGTTGAAGCCATGACACGCACACGATAAAGAAATCAACCGCTTTCGACTAAGAGTGGCACACAACTGATTGAACTGACACGTTGAAACATGAACCATGCTGTACTACACTGTCGACGCGTCGTACTGTGCTAGTACAGAACGTGTATTAAACCAGTAAAAGTATTTACATTTTTATATTTTGAGTATTTAAATACATTGTATTTAAATACTCATTAAAGTATTTAAATACTATATTTAAATACATGAAAAACAATGTATTTATAAATACAGTTCTAAATACACAAATGTATTTAAATACGTATTTAAATACAAATGTATTTAAATACTGCCCAGCTCTGTTCACTCATATGTGTGCCATAAGTTCAGTGCAAAAAAAAATGTAAAAACAAGATTCAGTCATGCTGAACTTTATAAAAAATTGTAGAAGACAATATTGAGTGTGCCTTCCCGAATGTAGAAATTGCCTTTCGTATATTTTTAACATTAATGGTCACAAATTGCTCAGCTGAGCGTTCATTTTCTCAGTTGAAGTATATTAAAAATACCAACAGAACAACTATGCAACAAGGCAGGCTGGATGCCTTATCTCTACTAAGTATAGAAGCAGATGTGTTACGTAAGATTAGTTTTGAGGATCTGATCAAAGACTTTGCAATTAAAAAAGTAGGAGAAAACTTTTCAAATATAAATGAAGTGGAAGTATACAAAAATAAACATTATTTTCCATCTTACTGTAAGTTTTGTTTCATTTCAAAAAATAAAATTTTATTTTATGGTTTATTTTTGTTTATATTTTGAATTACATATATATGGGGCACCAAAATCTTTTAAGTGCTTAGGGCCTCTAAAGGTCTTAATCCGGCCCTGAGTGGATGTTAGTGGCGCTTTGGCTTCTGACGCTCAGGCGATGGCGGGTATTTTCAATAACTTTTTTGCGACAGTTTTTACTGGAGAAGACGTAAATAATGTCCCCGACGTGGACGATATCGTTCCATTTAGTAGCGAGACTATTTTGGATGAAATAACTGTTTACGAGGGTGAGATTGCGCATTATATCGATAGGCTAAAAGTTAGCAAGGCTCCAGGCCCTGACACATTTTATCCCAGACATTTGAAAGATTTGAAAGACGTTGTCGTAGGCCCCTTAACGAAGATTTTTAATCAGTCACTCGAAACGGGATTATTCCTGAAGACTTCAAATTAGCTAACGTCACGCCTATTTTTAAAAAAGGCGACCGCGCAGTAGCTAGCAATTATAGGCCCATTAGCTTAACGTCAATTGTCGGTAAAATTTTGGAATCCGTAGTTAGGAATCGTATCATCGATCACTTAGAAAGTAGAGATTTGATTAATAGTAGTCAGCATGGGTTTCGACGCCATAGGTCTTGTTTAACTAATTTGTTAGAATTTTATAACGAAATAGTGCGCGAATACGATAGGCACAGAGCGGCTGACGTTATTTATTTAGATTTTAAAAAGGCGTTCGATAGAGTTCCGCATAGGAGATTAATTGCGAAGGTCAAAGCGCACGGAATATGCGGTCAGGTAGCTAACTGGTTAGAAGAATGGCTTCGTGCTAGGGTCGTAGTTAATGGTAGTGAATCGGGGTGGTTGGATGTAGGTAGCGGTGTCCCACAGTGTTCAGTGTTAGGCCCATTGCTATTCCTAATTTACATTAACGACATAGATGTAGGATTGACTAGTAACGTGTCAAAATTCGCGGACGATACTAAAATAGGCGGTAAGGTTGTTAACGAGGACGATAGAAATAGGCTCCAAGACGATGTAAATAGGATTATGGAGTGGACGGATAAGTGGCAGATGCAATTTAACGTAGACAAATGTAAAGTTTTGCATATAGGTTCTCGTAACAATAATTACACGTACACGATGGATGATAGGGAGTTAGCGAGCGTTTATGAGGAAGTAGATTTAGGCGTACGCGTATCTAAGGATTTAAAGGTTAGGAACCAGTGCCTGGAGTCTTGCGCAAAAGTTAATAGGATGTTAGGCTTCATAGCGCGTAATTTCGAATTTAAATCGAAGGATATTATATTGCCCCTTTACAAGTCCCTAGTCAGGCCTCATTTAGAATATGCCGTTCAGTTTTGGTGCCCGTACTTGCGTGAGGATATTGATAGGTTAGAACGGGTTCAGCGTCGTGCCACGAAACTGATTCCGTCATTGCGCAACAAGCCTTATGAAGATAGGATTAAAGAGTTAGACCTGTATTCACTCGAAACTAGGAGATTAAGGGGGGAGCTTATTGAAGTTTTCAAAGTCGTTAATAACATCGATAACGTAAATTTTGACAAATTGTTCACTTTCGATAATAATAATACTCGTAATAATGGATTTAAGTTGCGTGGCAGACGTTTCATCACTAATATCGCTAAAAACTTCTTTACGTTTAAAGTAACTGACAAATGGAATAATCTTCCCGCGTCAGTCGTGAACTCTACCAGCGTTAATATGTTTAAAAACCGTTTAGATTGGCATTTTAAAAATATTAACGTTGTTTAATATAATAATAAAACAATCCCCCTTCTCCCTCTCAGCCTCCCCCTTCTCCCTCTCAGCCTCCCCTTTTTCCACTCAGCCTCACCCTTTTCCCTCTCAGCCTCACCCTTTTCCCTCTCAGCCTCACCCTTTTCCCTCTCCCTCGTTAAAATTATTAACGTTGTTTAATATAATAAAACAATTGGCAACAGGAGCTCTAGGGTTGGTGATCGAGGATGAGTCTGTTGACAATAATGTCAGCAAAAAAAAAAAAAAAAAAATTAGACTAACACGATCGTAGATGTAGCTCGTAGCGTAAACTAACCCACTTTTTGTTTTACTTTACCTACTTTTTTTCTCCCCTTCTTATCCTCTCCTTACTTGCAATTCTGTAGTTTGCATGGTATGATAGTGAGTTAAGACTGTGTTTGCATGGTTTGTAAGCGTTCTTATTTTACTTCTTTTCATCTTTCACCCCTTTCCTATTCTCTCCGACTATTTTTCTGACTTGTCGGCAGTGGCCGGCTGATGATGATGGTGAGCCTTTCTTTCTCTTTTTCTGAATGAATGTTAACACATGAGTGATAGGTGTTGCTACTTAATTAACCCCTTATTCTCTTCTCTTAACCCCCTACTCTTTCCTTTCTCTCGGGCTAATCTTAGAGTGGATCGGGTCTTTGTTAGTCTTAGCTTCTGTAGTTCTGTAGTTCTTTGTAAGTCATGGTATTCTCGTCAACCTTCCCATCCACACCAACACAAATGAGCTATCTTTTTCTCTGATTCCACACCCTCACTAACTACCCTAATTTGGGCTTTGGCCCTGTCTAATTTGCACTTGTCAATGATGATGTGATTGATGTCAACTTCAGGTCTCAGTAGGTGTTTGATGTCATGGAGCAAGGCATTCCCAAGAGTTGCGCCCAGATTTGATGAACATTCACCTCTGACAAGTTCCATAGCATATATGCGAAACTTTAAAAGGCTGTAGTCTCCTGAAGGCCTCTTCTTAGGCTGCCATTCATCTTCTCCTTCCTGAAAATAAATGGAAAATATTAATGCGTTTTCTGTTTATTTATTTATTTATTTAATTTATTTATTTATTTATAATTATATATAATTAATATAAATAAAAGGAAACTAACCTCGCCACCAGATGAACTGCTTGTAAGTCCAGGCAACTCTGTAGGCTGTATGAAAGATCCTACTGGCTCAACTTCCTCCTGAGGTAGTACATGTTGCTGTCCTTGTTTGGCCTTCCTGTCTCTTTTGGCAGCAGCTGTGTCCACTGAAGACAGCTGGTATGCACCCTTAGGACCTGTTTTGGATCGCTGATCACGAAGGTATGCTCTTTCTTCAAGTGGCACCTTTGCATTTCGAGGGCAAACACAGATGGTGTGTTCTTGTGTACACTTGTCCTTCTCACAGTATACTCTTGAATCACTGCAAGGCAAAATATCCAAAGAACAGGAACAGGCAGAAATATCAAAAGTTTGTCCAAGTTAGCATCCAGATTTCGCTTGACACTTGCCTTGGCATGCTTGAGATTAATGTCTTTCACAAGTGTGAGTAGGTCTTTAACATTTCTGTCAATGGATTTGTCATTAATCAAAGGCAGCCTTGGATTCACTGAAGCCCAAATGGATTTTAAATCCTTGCTAACTTGCTGCACTAAGGCCCAAAAATCTGCGCCACGGTTAGCATGATTAAGGTCATAATAGTATTGAATCAGCTGCCTGTAAGTGCTTGGTTCGGTCATTAATAATTCACAAGGACCACCTCCATACTTTTCTTCACTTTTCTTTCAGGTCAGGTGTCTTGTTTTCGCTTTCGGCATTATTTACACCGGAAAATCTGAAACAATGAAAAGTGTTAATGCGAATAGCAATATGTAAGAAATAAGCGTGAACGGTCACAGGAAATATAATATTTTACCATTATTTTTTAATAAATATGCATAATTAATAATTATATAAAAATACAAGCAAAACGTTGATATTTATGCTTATAGAAACAAGTTAGTAATTTTGGGTTTGCTTTGTTTTGGTTGAGCGTATGCCGCGCCGCATACGGGATTTTATCCATGAAGCGATAACAGAAAAAATTAAAAACTTAAAAGTTAAATTCGCATTCTGATCTTTTATCAAAATGCATTTCTTTGTGATTTTCACATTTCATAGATGAAACGACAACTACTGGATGTTTATTCGCTTTCTGGTACCAACTTTGACCACCCCTAATAATATATATATATATATATGTGTGTGTGTGTGTGTGTGTGTGTGTGTGTGTGTGTGTGTGTTAATTGTATTTTACAGTCTCTACCACGATGGTTTCAAATATTTGCAAAATATATGTTTGCGGTCATACTATTCGATCCTCAACTTTGATTAATGTATTCGGCATGACTTTTTACTTCTCACGTAGGAGTGTGATTAATTTGTATTTAGCTCATGAATGTCTGCTTGGTGTGAAAAATGCTCTGTGTGAATTGGTCCACAATTAACCTACCCCTTATATCTCGTCTAACTATAGAGTAGATTAAGTCTAGCCTTGTAGGGGTCAGCCTAGAGATTCCGGAAATGGTCCAGAGCGGGCAGATAAATTGAGTTCCGCAGTAGGATTCCTCACCAAATTAGGTTAGGGCAATCTACCTTCACCTTTGTTAAGCTATGAGTTGATGCTAGGTCTTAGGCCACAATGTAGGCCTAATTTGTCTGACCGAGCTTAATTTAATGCGTTTACTTCTAACTGGGTTAAAAACACAATTAGTCACTTACTGCTAGTTATTAGAGTCCCTTTTCTCCTTATTTGTTTAATTGTTGAGAGCGTACTTGCTGGTGGGGATCTTTTTCCATTGTCTGTTCTTCTCCCTTCTCTCGTTCCGTCTTCTCGCCCCGTTCCTCGTTTTCGTTCTCCCTTGTTCTCTTTTTCGCGGGGCTTTTTCCACCAGCGTCCTCTTAGTTTTTTCTTCGGTTGGTTGATCGGTAATGTATATCTATTACCGAGCACTAGGGTGTACCATTTTTGGGTCATTTTCAAAAAGTCAAGGTCCAGGAGTCTAATGTTGTGCCAAATGATGTCCTAAACACGAATTTTACAGGCATTTTCTAATCCGACAAATTTTGAATCCCCCCCCACCCCCCCTTGAAATTTTGCGCATCCCCTTTTCCTAAAAACCCCATATATCTCAAACACTATCAACTTTATCGAAAAATGTTATAGAATAAAAATGATTTAGAATCAAAAGTTCTATTAGAAAAGTTCATCAAAATAGAAATTTACTTAATTTTGAAAATTTTCATTTATTTTTTAAAAATTTAAATTAAAATTTTTTGCTTGCGTGCCTTCTTCTTAAATAAGGTGTTACCGCCACCTTTGAAGCATCACCCCAATGCAGCTTCGCGGCGATGGGCTTTGTATTTGCTAGTTATAATGCAAATCATAATTAGTTTTTATTATAACTAGCCTATACAAAGTGAGGACAACTAACAATTAACACTTTATCTATAGTTGTGAGGTCCCATCGTTTTTTTTTTTCCTTTATTCAACACTTTCCTCAAAAAAATAAAAAGAAACAAGTTTCCTAATTAGAAATCATTGATATAAGAGCTTTTTAAACATAAAATAAGAAAAGACAATTTATGGTATATTTAATAACAAAAAAAAATCAGCTTCTTCTAAATTAAAACAATCTCTGCAAATAAAAATACCTAATCTATCTGTTAATGAACTATTCTTTACTGAGTTTCATTCTTTTGAGAGTCTCTTTACTAGGATCAGGAATTAGTCTTCTATTCTCTTCCACAATTTGCAAAAGACCTTGAAATTCTTCTTCATTTTGACATTTGTCATGAAAGTCTTGAACCAGCTTGATTCCTCTTTCAGCGGTATCATTGACTACTCTAATAGATGAAAGAATGTTTTTTAGTTTGTTGTAGTCATCGACCTCTTCCCATGTTGATGCTGGTTTCTTTATCCATGAGTCTGGTTTTGACCCACAGCATTGAAAAAATGCCATGAAATTGGACCTACTAGCTGATGAAGCTTTGTGTCTTCCTTTAAAATGGGGAAAACAGGTTGCCCACATACATAATTTTCTGGAACTGGATATTTGTTTAAGGATTTTGCGATCTTATCTTTTTCATCATTACTTAGCGATCCAAAGAAACTCAAAGGGACCACTTCCTCCGTCAAATACCAGTAATGATTGGCAAAAGATTTCAAAGCAGCATTTGCAACTTCCCTATCTTCCTTCTTGTAATTCACCAAATCATGATAAAACTTCAGATCATTAGCTGGACTATCTAATGAATTAGAACATAAAAGCCAGTATTTTCCATAAATTAATGCATTAAATAGACACATTCTCTTTAATTTCTTAATCAATGATTCATCATATGATGCTTGGTGGGCAAAAGCATACATTTTATTTGTATACAAAATCATTGCCATCCACCTGGCACGGTGCATTGCACCAGGTTTCCGCCAATGACTGTTTTCTCTGGAAACCTCTCCTAAAAGCATTAAAGTTGTTTCAGCATAAACATTGGTCATAAATTCTACACATTCTTCCTTTAGGCCTCTTTGATACCTTGATTTAACATCAAGAACATTGTATGTTGATTTCGTATTAATTTTCTTCCATTTAGACTCGCGAAATTCTTTGAATAACTCAAACTCAGGAGAGTTACTTGAGCCAAAAATGGTTTCATACACAGCACACAAAACTCTTTCAGCCACATGATGGCGGCATGCTAACCAAATCAATTTCTTTTGCAAAAGTTCTTCAAGTAACTTACAGGAACCTTTCATCCATCCTGAATTGGATGCAGTGGTATCAAATGATACTCCAAAGACATTTTGCTTCAAGTTCCATTTTTCAATACTTTGAAATACAGAAGTGGCTTGAGACAATCCAGTGGAATCATCTATTATAGAAACTGATAAAAGTTTTTCTACATTTGGGTATCCAGTAACAAGTATTGCAAGGCGGTCTTCTTGTTCTGAACATGATTTAGTAAGCAGCTTGCTATCCCAATGTACTAGGCAGTGATCAGGAGGAGTAAAATCCTTGATGCAAGTTTCATATTTTCGTTTTCTTGTCTTTCGAGCGGCTCTTGCAGATGTGGTCCTGGAGAGAGACAGTTTTTCAATATCCTTGCCACACCTAATGGCTACTGCAGCAGCAAAAACAGTCCGTTGTCCAATAGAGAGATTAAGTCTGTCTGCAGTGGAGGAAACCAATGGCGAGGCAAGAATATTTTTGGGGCTGGAAGCATTTGAAGGTCCTGCTGTAGGTTCTGTCGGAAACTCTTCATAGCTGTCTGTCTCAGAACTGGTCGTGCTAGAAAGAAGGGTCTCTGATGTTCTGGCTGTGGCACTCACTTGCTTCACTGATTTATGTTTCTCTTTGCGTTTCTTCTCTTTCTCTAATTAATGTACTTGCGCTGTACTTTTGATGCATAATCTGCATCTAGCAAACCTAAACATGTTTCTCGTTTTGTTCTTTGATCTTCTAAGAATGAAATATCATATGCTTTCTGAGGCTCAGTTCTCATGCGGTCTTTTTGGATTAATTCAACGGCATTTTGAGAAGAGATGTCAAAAAGGGAATCCATAATTTTCATGAAATTAGAGAGTTCATTTTCAAAGCTTGCTCTTTTTTTGTGCTTGATTAAATTATTATGCATTTCTTCTAGATTTAACAGCATCTTCCTGCCTTTAGGGTTTTTACTAATATCTATAGTAGGAATGCATGCTTTTTGCCATATTATTAGTAGCTTCTGTAGAACTTCATTAACAGTAGAATCTTTTGTAACTTTTGGACCCTTATACTGCATTCTCCGTAAATAAATAAAATGGCTTAGAACATCTTTATTGGATGGTAAAACAATTTTAGATGAACTCATAATATCAGCCTGCAAGCGACCAAGAATAAGTCATGCTGTTTTGTAGCTGTTTGACTCATTTTTTATTTATTTTTCAAATAAAGCAGTCTGAAAAGAAACAATAAGAGTAAAAACAATGCTTGTTTATTAAAATTCAATGTAAAAAAGGATTTTTAAATTTGGATTATACTCACAATATACTCATAAATAATGTAACTTAAGCACCTTATTTTATATTAATACAATAAGGTGCTCTTGGAGAAAAGAAAATGAAAATTTTCAAAATTACGTAAATTTCTATCTTAATGAACGTTTCTAATAGAACGTTTGATTCTAAATCATTTTTATTCTATAACATTTTTCGATAAAGTTGATAGTTTTTTAGATATATGGGGTTTTTAGGAAAAGGGGATGGGCAAAATTTCAAGGGGGGTGGGGGGATTCAAAATTTGTTGGATTAGAAAATGCTTGTTAAATTCGTGTTTAGGACATCATTTGGCACAACATTAGACTCCTGGACCTTGACATTTTGAAAATGACCCAAAAATGGTACACCCTACCGAGCACGCTCTTGTCACACAATATATAAATAATAGTGTGGAGAATAACTCTGGTGAGCAACCAATTGGTTTCATCCACCCAGTTATTGACATAAAAGGAATTTAATAATTGTTAGATTAACTACCTACCTACTCAGTGAACCATTTTCGTTACCTCCCAACTACCCACTCATCAGTTTTCCATATACTGGGGGCCCCGGGAGATAAAAATTTTGGTGTCATTGTCACCAATTTTAGCTAACTATTTGACTGTAAATGCCTGTTAATCTGATTAACAGTGACTATCCTCACCTTCTCATGGAGAAGGTGTAGCATTTAATTAGAAGAGAAAATATACATCCATAGGATGAAACTGTCTATGGTCTTTACCATAAGAAAAGAAAAAGTGAAAGTTAGAAGATAAAATTACAATTCCCCAGCATCTATTTTTTGTTGTAAAACTAGTCGCGCCTTTAATGCTGTTTGTCGCTGAGGTCTTGTGTCTGTCAATGTTGTAGTAGGATGCGTTACCACTCCTACTGTCAAAGGAATAGTTACTGGAAGTTCAGTGTCTCCAGTTGTTACTGTCAGTGGAGAAGGTTCTCCAAAGTCCATTGTTTTGGGTCCAGACTCTAAAGGGTACAAAAGAGAAATGTCTCTTGTTGTGTCACCCGTTGAAGTCCTTAATTTGACCACTCTTGTTACCCCGTCTGCCCCTGGTCTGAGTTCTAAAACTCTAGCCAGAGGCCAGTATTGTCTTGGAGTACTGTCATGTATGAGAACAAGGTCCCCTACCTTAATTGTGTCAGACCAATCCTTCTTAGTCATTTGTTTATGTCTCTCCCTTAGACCCATCAAGTACTCAGTTTTCCACTGTTTAATAAAATGAGCTTTAACTCTAGTTAAGTGTTGTAATTTAGTCTGGAGTTCATCGTGTCGTTGAGTCCAGTTTGGGTCTTCTGAAGAGTCTATATTGTAGTCCGGCAGGAGACTAACTTGTTCTCCCCGAATCAAATGATTTGGAGTTAATGGTTCCGGGTCATTAATGTTGTCACTCACATAAGTGAGTGGTCTATTGTTGATGCTGTTCTCAATCTCAGCAAGGAGAGTGAGCAACTCAAATAAGTGTATCTGTTTTTTACCAATTGCTTTCTTCAAGCAATTCTTTATTGTTTGTATATTCCTCTCCCAGATAGAACCATACCAAGGAGAGGCAACTGGAATATACTTCCACTTTATGTTTGAATTTTGTATATATAATTGTGTGAGTTCGTTGCTTAACAAGTCGTTGATGACTTGTTCACCAGCCTTGAAATATGTAGCATTGTCAGTCCAAACTGTCTTGGGTACTGAATGTCGTGCACAGAATCTCTTAAAGACAGCAACAAAAGATTCTGCTGTAAGGTCCTCCACAACATCCAGATAAACAGCTCGTGAGCCAGCACATGTAAACAGTACAATGTACATTTTTTGTTCAGTGTCAACCACCCCTACAGTCAATGCTCCTGTATAGTCAATGCCTACAGTCTCAAAGGGTCTGTTGAGAGTAACTCTCTCCTCTGGCAAAGCAGGAGGATTTGGTTTCCTATAGGGCCTAGCATGAATACGCCTACATGTGACACACTCACTCAGGACTGTTTTAACAGTGATCCTTCCTTGGGTATCCAATAAGTTTTTCTTAATGTAGTTAGTGTCTGTGGTACCCCCATATGATGTACATCATTGTGTGTTTGTCTGATGATTAATGTGGTCAAATAGCTAAATCTAGGTAAAAGGATTGGATGTTTGCTTTTGTAAGACAGTTTTGATTTGTATAATCTCCCTTTACACCTTAGAAGGCCTTCCTCATCTCTGAACAAATTTAGATCCACAACTACTGATGGTACAGGTTCTTTTGTTTGTTTCCCATTAGTCAAGAATTCTAACTCTTTATTGTACTCCTTTTGTTGTGCATGCCCTATCCAGTACTTGGTTGCAACTTCTGTATAATTATGATTGTTTTTATTTAGCTGTTTGTTTATTGTAGTTAAACAGTTGTGAGCAAACCTCAAACAGTAGGCTGTGACCCTGACAAGTTTACTGAAATCAGAATAACGTTCATAATTAGTGATTGGTTCAACCTTTTCATTTGAAAAGATTAAATTTAATGTCAAGTTAACTTGTTCCACAGGCCATTGGTCTGTATTACAGAGCCACTTAGGTCCCATGAACCAAGTTTTGTTTGACTTCAACAACTTGTAGGATAAACCTCTGGTCAGAAAGTCTGCTGGATTTTGTTTAGTTGGAACATAGTGAAAGTTTACTTGTAGGCTTTCATTAGCTTCAGCTATTTCTTTTAGCCTATTTCTTACAAAGATATTCTTACTATTAATGCTATCATTCCGTATCCAGGCAAGACAAATCTGACTGTCAAGCCAGATGTGGATATCAGTTAAGTTCACAATCATGGTAAGCATCCTTAAGCAATGAAATGGTTTTAATGGCTAATGCAGCAGCCAATAGTTCCAATTGAGGTATGGTTCGGGTAGGTTTGAGAGGTGCAACTTTCCCTTTTGCATAAATTAGATGACTTTCTGTAGGACTTACAAGATACGCACAGCACCCATAAGCTTGTGTGCTTGCATCAGCAAACACATGAAGTCTCTGGGGCTTATCCCTAAACCCACAGCACCTTTGAATTTTAATGTTCTGCACTTTTGTTAAATCAGCAGCTAACTTCTTCCAAGATTTTTGATCTTCATTTGTTATTGGATCATCCCACCCAACATTTGTCCTCCAAACTTCTTGGAGGAGAATCTTTGATTTTATTGTTGAAGGCAGGAATAGACCCATGGGATCAAAAATTTTGGAAGCCTCTGATAATACTTGTCTTTTGGTATTTGCTTCCTCATCAAGTTTAAAACCTTTAGTACAGATTGAATCATGACTGTTAGAAGTTGCATCCAAATACCAGTTCATACCTAAAGTTTTAACTCTGTCTGATGGCTCAGTAAGACCATTATTATCCTTTAAAATCCTTTTGTTTAAATCCTCATCATTTGAAATCCACTCTCTAAGTTCAAAGTTACCTTGTTGCATAATGTTCTGAGAGTGTTCATAGACTTCAGATAATTCAGATTTTGTTGTTGTTAAGCCTATTAGATTGTCTACGTAAAAATGTTCCTTGAGGAAGTTCACTGTTAAAGAGTTATTAAACTGGTTCAAATGATGTCTAATTGTCAATGCTAATAGGCTAGGTGAGCAATTGGCTCCAAACAACACAACATTAAATCTATAGGTTATGAACCCTTTATTCAAATCAAATGGATCTTTGAACCATAAGAACCTAAGTTGGTTCTTATCATATTCATTTTTAAGATTTATTCTCAAAAATGCCTTTGAAATGTCACTTTGTACGGCATATTTATCTAACCTGAACCTCAGTAAGATCTTCACAAGGTCAGAAATGAGATTAGGACCCTCAATCAGGCAATCACTCAAACTGTGTTTATCACTGTCTTTGAGGCTACAGTTATATACTACTCTGAGTTTTGTTGTTGGGGCATCTTGTCGATAAACCCCCCTGTGGGTTAAATAATGACAACCATCTTTTTTAAAAGGGTTATTTGTTACTTCTTCAATGAAGCCTTTCTGTAGCTGTTCTTTGAAGACATCACTGTACATTTGAATATTATTATCTTATTTGAGTTTTTTCATTACTTTATATAAATGTCCTTTAGCTACTTTGAGATTATCTCTTAAAGTTGGACAATTTATTTTCCAAGGTAACTCAACAAAATAACTATTGTCTTTGCACTGAATGGTGTCTTCAAATCTTTCTACCATTAACTGATCTTCTGAAGTTTGATTTGTGTCATGTATACCCACAGATTCTAGCAACCATAAAGTTTGAATTGCCTCATCCAGAGTTTCATTTGATAGTGATGAATTAATGTTCTCAGTTGATATAATATTATTCAAAGTGTTGCTATTCTTACAGGTGTTATGTAGGATTGAGTTGAGGCACATAGTATTTGTTAGTCATGAACTATTTTGGTTTAGGTCTAGGTTGTATTTGGATAGGTCACCCAAAGGGGCTATCCCTGATATAGTCTGATAAGCTATACCATTACCTATCTTTACTATGCCCTTATGAATAAGATTAATATAATCTGCCCCTATTAACATTTCAATGTTAGCTACTGTGTTGTTTGTGATATGTCTATCAGCTATTTTGTAGTGTTTTCCCAAATGATTTATGGTTTGTTCTAGTTTGGGTATAACCAGTTTGTTTTGTCCTACTTTAGAAATAATAACTGCTTCAATTTTCTCTAATTTATTTTCTAAATGTAGTTCCAGGTCAATTGTCTTATAGCTATTTTTGTCCGAGTTATCCTTAACAAAGGATGCAATATTGAGTTTTTGTTCATTCGGGTTTGGTGTCAAACCCAATTTATTAACTACATTTTGCGAAACAAATGTTTGTTGAGAACAACAGTCTATAAGACATCTCACTGGAGTGGTGCTACCCTCACTATTCACTAAGTCCAAAGTAATAGTTGGTAAAAGAATCTCAGTGTTTCTTGTTACGTTGTTTGAACAAACAGAATGTCCCATGAAAGTGGCATTTTCTTGATTACCTTTGTTTGGTGGAGGTATCTTTTGAGTTTGAGTACTATTGTTTGGACACTTTGGTGAATCACACATTGATGAGACATGTCGTAAACTTTTACAAAACTTACAATTGAATCTTAACCTAGATTTACAGTCTTTCTTATAATGTCCCTGGCCAGTACACTTTTTACATAGGTTCAACTGTTCACATCTTTTAGCTCTTGAGTTAAAGTCTGAATATTTGTCACACCCAGTACTACTGTGTTCATCACTTGCACAAAATTTGCAATGTAGTGTGTAAGTTGAGGCAGCAGTTACATTAAAGTTCTGTAATGTAGGTGTTCGTGTATTACAGTTGGTCACATTTGATTCTACAGTATCAAGTTTTGTGTGTTTGGCTGTAGCTAGTTGGTCTCTGGGGACAGTCTTTGGTTTATCCATAGTCTGGGTCTTATTTTGTGTTGCAATATTTCTCAGTTTGTAATTAGTTAGGAGAGTTGGAAAGTGTTTTCTGATATTTTCAAGAGTAGGATAATTTTCTCCCGTCTTTAGAACTAAAACATCTTTAACCCTCAAAGGAAGGCACCTAAGAATTATGCCTTGTATAATCCAAGATGAAGCTTTAACATCTATCTCATTGCTAACCAGTTGTCCTATAATAGCTTCTAATTTTGAATAAAAAATTTCCATATCACTATGGTTATCTTTTATGGGTGCAAAATCAATAATTTGTTGAGATAATTCAAATACAATCTCATCTTTATTAATGTAATTACGTTTTAAGAGATCAATAGCTACTTCATATGAATTCCCTACGGCTGGTAAATAGGCTATCAGGTTATAGGCTGGGCCTTTAAGGAAACTAGTTAAGTAGCTAAACTTATCAACAGTTGAACTATAAGGTTTATTACCTATTAAACTCTCAAATTTTTCAATGAAAGATGGGAATTGTACCGTGTCCCCTTCAAATGTTGGTACTAGCAAAGTTGGTAAAGTAGCCCTAAATTCTTGTGACTCAGGATTTGGCATGCCCCTTAAATTTGGTTGAAAGTTAGCTCTACTTTGATTAAAATCAGAAGTAGGTTTATTTGGTGTTAAGTTAGTCAAACGAGACTGTAGTCTCCTTATTTGCTGTTCAATTGAGATTACCTGAACATCATTATCAGCGTAAAGGTCTATCAGTTGTTCTTCAGCCATTTCGGATTCAACTAACTCTAAAACACTCTCATCAATGGCTATTATTTCCTTCTTTTTCTTTTCCAATTTAAGAATTACGCACTCTAAATCTTCCTTACCTGGTTGTGTAATATTGTTAAAAGTGTTCACGGCCTTTGTAACAGCACCCAACTTTCCCTCCCTTTTCTTTTTTAACTTTTTCAATTCCTCACTGTCCATGTTTAAGTCAAAATTGTTTAACTGGGGGTCGTAATGAAATAGAGGACAAGAAGAAATTACCAGAGAAGAGAGATCACAGACAAAACAGTCAAGTTTTAAATTTGGTTTAATCCCCCCCAAGTACTTATGTGTCACTCAGGTCTAAGCTTATAAGAGAATGAGACTCCTTAAATGTAAATGTTTCCTAGTTAGGCCCTAGGTTGTAGACCTAATTAGGCTTGATTAGGTTAGGCTTAGGCTAGACCATTTAGCCTAATTCTGCAATTTTTGTTAAGTAAGGTTAAGGTTTGTAAATTCCCCACACACGGACCACCAATGTGAAAAATGCTCTGTGTGAATTGGTCTACAATTAACCTACCCCTTATATCTCGTCTAACTATAGAGTAGACAGAGCTGGGCAATAAATACATTGAATGTATTTAAATACTAAATACTAAATACATGGGAGAAATGTATTTAAATACTAAATACTAAATACAGTTTACGAATGTATTTAGATACTAAATACAAAATACATCAATTGTATTTAAATACATTTGTAAATACATTTTAAATACATACAAATTTTAACATATGCATTCACTAATTCATGAGTAACAACAATATAAAATGCTTGATAAAGGATAAAGAAATAGTACAATCTAATTTCCGATTATATATTTCCCTTTTTAGAACAAAACAAAAACAAAAGAACTTAGAACTTACGATGTTCAACCAGTGACATATTATACTCAACTTTTGCACAGTTTGAATCATGGCAGGGTGGACACGCTGTGAAAAAAATAAACATGAATTACCTAATGAATAATGATCGATAATTAATGAATCAATAATCATTGATATAAATTTTTGATAAATTTTTACTTTAGGGGACACGGTGAATTTCGAAATAAATACACCACTCGATAGATCAGACGATTTTAAAAGCTTTTTCATCAATGAATTTTCCATCGCAAATTGGATTGATTGCAACGAGTTAGTTACACAGGCCCACTTAAGGCAGAGCCGTTTTGTATGATTATTCGGTCAATTTCAAGATATTTTTTGATGTCTAAAAAAACACTTACCTTCAGATGAGTGTACAGATTCGTTGTAGCATTGCTTGCAGCAGAGACTTCGTGTTTACACAGCAAGCAGGTGCACTTTACCTTATTACCGTCTTTAGATTTAATTTTAAAGTATTTTCCATCAAACAGAGGGTGCACTAAATCGCTATCTGCAGATATATCACTGTTTGATTCACCGGATTTGCTTGTTGAAGCCATGACACGCACACGATAAAGAAATCAACCGCTTTCGACTAAGAGTGGCACACAACTGATTGAACTGACACGTTGAAACATGAAACATGCTGTACTACACTGTCGACGCGTCGTACTGTGCTAGTACAGAACGTGTATTAAACCAGTAAAAGTATTTACATTTTATATTTTGAGTATTTAAATACATTGTATTTAAATACTCATTAAAGTATTTAAATACTATATTTAAATACATGAAAAACAATGTATTTATAAATACAGTTCTAAATACACAAATGTATTTAAATACGTATTTAAATACAAATGTATTTAAATACTGCCCAGCTCTGAGAGTAGATTAAGTCTAGCCTTGTAGGGGTCAGCCTAGAGATTCCGGAAATGGTCCAGAGCGGGCAGATAAATTGAGGTCCGCAGTAGGATTCCTCACCAAATTAGGTTAGGGCAATCTACCTTCACCTTTGTTAAGCTATGAGTTGATGCTAGGTCTTAGGCCACAATGTAGGCCTAATTTGTCTGACCGAGCTTAATTTAATGCGTTTACTTCTAACTGGTTTAAAAACACAATTAGTCACTTACTGCTAGTTATTAGAGTCCCTTTTCTCCTTATTTGTTTAATTGTTGAGAGCGTACTTGCTGGTGGGGATCTTTTTCCGTTGTCTGTTCTTCTCCCTTCTCTCGTTCCGTCTTCTCGCCCCGTTCCTCGTTTTCGTTCTCCCTTGTTCTCTTTTTCGCGGGGCTTTTTCCACCAGCGTCCTCTTAGTTTTTTCTTCGGTTGGTTGATCGGTAATGTATATCTATTACCGAGCACGCTCTTGTCACACAGTATATAAATACTAGTGTGGAGAATAACTCTGGTGAGCAACCAATTGGTTTCATCCACCCAGTTATTGACATAAAAGGAATTTAATAATTGTTAGATTAACTACCTACCTACTCAGTGAACCATTTTCGTTACCTCCCAACTACCCACTCATCAGTTTTCCATACTTGGGCTGGTAGATAAATGGATACCCTAGGTATCCTAGTGGTTAAGACGCTGGGGTGCTGGTTGAGAGATCGGGCGATGACAATGTAATTTCTGCCCGCCCGTGCTGCAGCTTAGTTCGGTTTCCACGTTAAACTGTAGGTCTAAGGCGGAGTGAAAGGTTTGACCCTCGTCAAAATGAACAATTCGGGGAGAAAGAAAACCCCCTTTACGATCTTATCGAGAGGAATTTATAATAAAGAAATTATAAATATTTTTGTTTTTTTTCATTCCTTTATTTATATTTTTTTAAATTTTGCTGTGATAATAACGGCCGTCATAAACTCGGTAAATGAGTTCCAATATACTTCTGAGAACATTATATACATATAGAATAAACAAAACTCTTTCTGTGTGTGTGTGTGTGTGTGTGTGTGTGTGTGTGTGTGTGTGCCGTCCTCACTTTCTCTGACAAAAATCTCTCTCTCTCTCTGTATATATAATATATATATAAAATTATATATAGATATTAATTCCAATTGTTGAGTACTCCCGATATGTGTGTGTGTGTGTGTGTGTGTGTGTGTACATCTCAGAATTAACTCTCTCTCTCTCCTCTCTCTCTCTCTCTCTCTAGCCTTTAATAAATAATAATTTCAAATTAAGTTTTAACTTCAGTAGTAATAATAATGGCTGGAATAATATTTGAAGTCAGTGGAGGAAAATCTGGAGAGAAGGGATGTGGTTTGACCCACAGTCTAATGTAGTCAGTTTGCGGTCAGCCTTTGCGGTCAGCTCGAAGGCTCAGAATTTATAAAAAAAATTTCCAGAGACGCTTTCAAAGAAGGAATGAAATGAAATGAAATTAAAATGAAATGAAATGAAAAGGTTTATTGGCAGACTATAGTCCATATGACAATAAAACTTTAGGTGAAGTTAGTTAAAATAATTAGTTCTTTCGTTGTTTATTGTTTATCTTATATATTATATATATATATATAATTACTGATTGCTCACCCCAACGAAAAAAAATTTACGAAAATGAAAAGACATTATATAGAAAGGATTGTCAAAAGTAAATAGACAGAACGACGGCCACATTCCATTCTCGCCTTTTGGCCAACTTTGAGTTTTATGCGTATGTACTGTATATATATATATAACGTATCCCTTCCTTGTCTTTCGACTTATAGGTAAAATGAATATTATTTTTATAGAATATTTAAAATTGTTTATTATCAAATTTATTATTCAGTTTAGTGTATCTAATGCATATTATTAAACCTCTTTTCATATGGGAAATTTAATATAAATGTGTAAATATTCATCCTTTCGATTTGAGAAATTTATATAAAGATGGCTGAAAAATTGTACGAAAAATGAGAACCGTATCTTATATACATAGGCTTGACAAAAGTAAATAGACAGAACGACGTTTAAATAAATTACTTCTTTTACTGAACAATTTTAAGGAGAAAGTCGGTCATTATTTAATACAATTGTGTGTGTGTGTGTGTGTGTGTGTGTGTGTGTGTGTGTGTGTATTTCGCCTGAACTATTATTTTGATGATTATACGTTTCGTATTTCTTATATTATTTTTTATTTTATTTTTTATTATTCCATCGTATGTATAGGAGTATATATTTATCTTCTATATATTTCCAATAATTCGTCTAAATAAACAGAATGATGTAATGGTGTTTTATTTATTTCAGTTTAAATGTACTTCTTTTATTGTTAATATTGGGTTTCGTTTTAATAATTAGCTCTCTTGTTCAATAACTTTAAGGAGAAAGTCCGCTTGCTTTTAATAAATAAAAACATTATTTGGCAACTCGTGTGAATTAAAATAAATGGCGATATCTGCCAACTCTCCCTAATAATGTATACCTGAACAATTAAAATAAATACTATCTGGTGACCCCCTCCATATATAAAAAGTGATATCTGGCAACTCACGATCCTCTATATAACACCTGCTTGGCTTCAGGACGCTCATAATGATGCGGTCTTAGTTTAAGACTTAGGTTAGGTTTCCCTTTGGCGGGGTGGACATCCCACCTTCTCCCCCAAAGACCTCCTCCGTCTCTCCTTTCTCTTCCTCTCTTAGGTTAAGGCTACTCCTTTGGGGTGAGGTCATCCTCCCTTCTCCCCCCGAAGCTCCCTCCTCTCTTCCCCTTGGCAACATTGAGTTGTTGCATAACCCCCTCCCCCTTCATTGCATACTCCCACCCCCACCTAGTGATGTGAGTCGTTTTTTATTGTGTCGTTTTTTTTGTCGTTTTTTTTGTTTAAAACGAAGATAGTCTGTTTTTTTTTTTTTTTATTGTTTTAAACTTATTCCATATTTTTCTTCCTTTAATCTAATAAGTATATTAGTATTACCTATAATTTACTATACTACCATGCTTATACGGTTATACTTAGTATATATAGTCATCTTTTAGAAAAACTGAATCACGCAAAAAGTATATAATAGAAAGGAAAAACAAACCCTCATTTTTTATATGTATATATATATTTTTTAACTAGAACATAAAACATTCTTCCTCGTTTCAAACAATATACATAATTGTGATTGGCAAGAGTACCAGTATATATATTCCAGATAGAAAAAAAAAATATTCACCTTTTTTTGAACCTTTTTGTTAACCTAATGTTGTTTAACCTTCATTTCCATGGAAGAATCATCACTAGATTGGGTAGAGCATATATGCTAGTTTCAATATCACAGGTACTGGTATAATATACATAATAAAAAATACATAATACTGGTATAAAACAATATATATAATTGTGATTGGCAAGAATACCAGTGTGTATATATATATATTCCAAATAGAAAAATAAAAGAAATAAAAATATTCATCTCTTTCTTTAACCTTTGTGTTAACCTAATGCTGTTTAACTTTCATTATCTGATTCTATTTCCATTGAAGAATCATTATCACTAAATTGATTAGAGCATATAGTTTCAATATCACAGGTACTGGTACTTATTGCAGATTTGGATGTTGACGAAGCCAATGTAGAACCATGTTTTACTTCACTTTCTTGGAATTTTGCATTTTTGGATATAAATACTAGCTTTGCTGCTCTGTCTGTGCTTAATCGGTTTCTTTTGGCTGTATGGATATTACTGTATGTGCTAAATGATCTCGGAGGTAATGAAAGGGCGAAATAGAGGTGTATGAGTTTGTGTAGGTATATATGTGAGTATGCGTGCGTATGTATCTGGAATTCTGGATGTATGCGTGTGTATGGGGTATATAATAGATATAAATATGTGTATATAAGTATTTATGTATATATTGGTATATATGTATATATTGGTATATATGTATATGGGTGTATGTGTATGTATATATATATATATGGATGGTCTCGGGGGGAAAATATGTCATCGCGGGTCTAAAGGATAGTTAAGTGGGAGATTCAAAATCCGAGGCATGGATGGGAGAGTCCTGGAAAGGTTGGACAATGGGCAGTCAGCTCCCAGCCAGTGTTCTCGCAAGTTTAACGGATCTCAAGATACAAGACTTTCAATGCAAGAAAGAGGCCAGTTTTTTTCTGTAAATAGGCTGAAAAGGACATTCTATACTGGTACCATATGGCCTATTTTATTATTTATTTATTTATTTTTATAATATATATCATTGCAAAAGTATACCTTATAATTAAATTGGCAATATCTATATTAATTATTAAAAAAAAACAAAAAAAAACAATAAAAAACAAAAAAACGACAAAAAAAAACAAAAAACAACAACATGGACATAAAAAAAACGGTTTTTTAACATCACTACCCCCACCCCCTTTGCAACATTGATCATTATCTCTGCAACATTCTTGCACTCGTCTATTTTGCGCCCACGCTACTTAGGCCAAACGGGTAAAACGTTAGATATTAGGGTAAAACAGCATAAATATGCGTTTAGAACGGCAAATAATTCTAATGCATTATTTAACCATATGTATAGATGTAATCATACATCAAGTGGGATAGTTCTAAAACGCTCGTTAAAAGCAGAGATATAATTGAAAGAAATATTCTAGAATGTGCATTTGTATCCATTTTAAAAATAATTTCAATAACAGTGCGGGAATGTATAAAATTGATAATATCCGGTTTAAATTCTTTCTGCCTCTCATGAAGTCTTGTTAATTATGTGCTAATCTTTTTGTTTCCGTCCCGCTGTATATATTTTGGCCATCTCGCCTGCTCCCTTCATTCCCTGAGGAAGTGTACTTCTGAATACACGAAAGGCCTTGGAATCAGTTTTCTTTTTCCATGTGGTTTATATCATATATATATATATATATATATATATATATATATAATATATATATATTTCTTACCGTTTTTTTACCAGGCGCCTGGTAGACCTGAAGCGATCTGTCAGTTGAGAGTCCTCGGACGAGACTCCTCCATGCCTCACGATCTCCACACATCAAGTTCGCCCGTTGGAGACTGATTCCACACTTCTCGACAGCGCTCTTGGTGTTATCCATCCATCGGATCTTGGGTCTTCCAACTGGTCTTCTGTTTTGAGGGGCCCATTCCAGCACTCTTCTTGCTGTCCTTTCTATCGGCATTCGTTGGACATACCCGTACCATCTCAGTTGGTTCCTCTCAATATTCTCATTAACCGAAGTTACACCCAGTCGCCTTCTTATTTCAGTGTTCCTTATTTTATCCAATCTACTTACTCCTTCTATCAATCTCAGGACCCACATTTCAGCTGCTTGCAGTTTTCCCCTCGTCCTTGTGGTTAGGGCCCAAGTCTCGCTGCCGTATAGTAAGATTGGTTTCAATATTGTTGAGTATATATGAGTCTTTACCTTTTTAGCGATGTTTTGATCTTTCAATAGGGGGTACAGGAAGGAAACATTTCTGCTATATTTAGCAATTCTTTCATTCACCTCTGCATCCATACCCGCATCATTTGCTATCACACTACCAAGGTATTTAAATGTGTCCGTCTTTTTCATTTCCCTTCTCCTAACAAAGATTCCATCCTCGTCCGCTCCCCTCGTTACCACCATATATTCAGTTTTATCATAATTTAGTTTCAGTCCATACTCCCTCAATCTCTCATCCCACCTCTGCATAATTCTCTCCAGGGATTGTGCTGTGTTAGTCACAACAGCCACATCATCAGCATATCCAACAATTTCTATTTTCTCTTCAATTTCCTCAGTTATGTGTTCCATAACCCTGTTGATGTAGGCAATAAATAAAATGGGTGACAGAACACTCCCTTGTTTAACTCCTGTACTTACATCAAACCACTCCTCCGATCCCACCACCGTGCTCTGGGAGACCCTATAGGTGCTCATTACTGCTCTCAGAAGCTTGGGTGGCACTCTCTCACTCAAAACCACCCACAGCTTCTCCCTGGGCACACTATCAAATGCCTTCTCCAGATCCAAAACACATATGAAGCGGTCCAAATTGAATTCTCGGCTCTTCTCAAGATATTGTCTTATGGCTGAAATTTGATCTATAGTACTCCGGCCTGCACGAAAGCCACATTGATACTCCAGTAACCCAAGTTCCAGTATGTTTCGTATTCTATGTTCCAAAATCCTTTCATATATTTTCTCCACATGACACATCAAAGATATGCCACGGTAGTTTTGACAGTCCTGCTCACTTCCCTTCTTTTTATACAGGGTGTCCCAGAATTAACTATTTCAATGAAATCGGACAAATTTTTTAAAAACACATTTTTATTTATGGTTATCATGTTTAATATGTGTTAAAAATGTATAAATTTCTAAATTTTGTTCATAATTTTATTTTCATAATTTTTTCATTATCTGGTCCAATGAAAGACCGTCTTAAGTCATAGAATGGCAAAGAGACTCTCCAAAAGTTAACGTGTGGCTTGGAATGACCAAATCCAAAATTTATGGCCCATTCTTCTTTGCGGAAGCAACTGTAACAGGTACCGTCTACCTTGATATGCTTCAGCAGTTTCTCGAACCACAGCTTCTTGATGGCATTCTTGATAATGTTGTGTTTCAACAAGATGGAGCACCATGTCATTATGCTCTAATTGTTCGAGAATACCTCAACAGACGCCTTCCGAATCGGTGGATTGGACGTGGAGGACCTCGACCTTGGCCTCCGCGTTCTCCGGATTTGACACCCCTGGATTTCTTTGCATGGGGTTTCATAAAAACAAAGGTTTATCGCCAAAAGATCAATAGTTTAGCTGAACTTAAAGAACGCATCCAGTTGGCAGTGCGGGAGATAACACCTGAAATGCTTCAAAATGTGTTTCGCAGCGCTGAGGATAGATTTTAAATTTGCAGAGATACAGACGGTGCACATGTTGAAACTTCTCAATAAAGTTTTGACTTATGATTTATAAATCTATTTGTTTTGTATCATAATTTAGTAATAAACACAAAATTATGTCAGTTTTTATTAAATTTGTCCGATTTCATTGAAATAGATAGTTAATTCTGGGACACCCTGTATATAAGACATATAATTGCTCTGCCCCATTCTGCTGGTACAATTCCCTGCGACCACACCACCCGGAAAATGCTTAGCAGCCAGTCCACAGCAGGATCACCAGCTGCTTTTAGTGTTTCTGTGACAATTGCATCCGGCCCGCGAGCTTTATTATTCTTCATCCTCTTTAGTGCTTGAATAACCTCCTCTCCAGTGATCTCTCTGTCCCCCTCATGCTCCACATGATTTACCCGCTCCTCCCGTCTCACCTCATCATATTGGTTCTCGTTATTCAAAAGCTGTCTAAAGTATTCGTTCCAGCGTGCGGCCACCTCGCTTTTATCAGTGAGGACTTCACCATGTGCATTTTTAACCGCCACTGTTGTTTTCTTGCTTTCTCCATTTTTATACTTCTTAGACATGCTATACAATAACTTCTTCGAGCCTTGAAAATCCCCTTCTAAGTCTCTACCTATTTTCTCCCACACAGAGCGTTTCGTTCTTCTTTTAACCTCGTTGGTGTGGTTTCTCATTTGGACATATTCTTGCCTTGTTTGCTCATTTCTATCTTTAAGCCATCTCCTAAAAGCACGCATCTTATTTGTCACTGCCTCCTTTACCTCCTGGGTCTACCATGCCGTCTTTTTCTTTTTTGACCGACCAACTACCCTTTCTCCAATCATCTCTCGCTGTATTCCTTCCATCGTTCTCCTAAACTCAACCCAAACCTCCTCCACTATTTCCGTAGCTACCCTTTGTCCGAAAGCCTCCTCAGTTCTATCATAGTTCTAATCTCTTCCAGTTTTTCTGGTATATTCTCCGTGCACACTCTTCTCCTTCTAGGCTTTTTTATATTTTGTGGTACTGGAAGCAAAATTTTGGCTTTAAGAAGTCTATGATCCGAGTCAAAAAACACAGATGGTACTACTCTTACATCTTTCACCAATGACTTTTTATCCACCACAATAAAGTCTATTTGAGACTTCTTATCATAATTTCCGGTTCTACTATTCCATCCATACCACGTATAGAGATGTGATTCCTGGTGCTTAAAAAATGTGTTCATTATACTAAGAACATTTCTTGCACAAAAATTTACCAGCATTTCCTCTTCCAAATTTCTCTCCCCCACACCAAATGCCCCGATCACGTCTTCATTTCCGTTTCGATCTCCACCCACATGGCCATTTAGGTCTCCCATCAAAATTCTTGGTCCATAAGTCCATAAGGCAGCCCATCTATCATTCCCTAAAGATCTTCATAAAAAGTTTCCTTTTCCTCCTGTGATCTTCCACTCTGCGGGGCATATGCCTGGATTACGGATAGTCTCTCTCCGTTTAGGCTCAGGGTCACTCCCATCAATCTCTCACTCTTCATTATCACTCCATCAACATGTTCAGAAAATCGGGGGGACAGTATAATTGCCACACCCGATCTGGTATCCTCTTCTCTGCCCTTGTATATGCACTTATAATCATTGTGCAGTACCTTGGTTCCTTCATCTCTCCATCTGGTTTCTGCGATTCCCATAATATGTATAGATTTCGATTACATGAACTCAACTATTTCTTCGCATTTATCTCTAAGTGTTCCAACATTTATTGTAGCAATCCAAAAGAAAGTCCGTTTTCGCGCCAAAGTCGTAACCGTGGTCCGTCCGTTCCGAGGCTCTCTGCGTTGTACTTGAGCAAAAGAAAACCACCAGACAGAGGCTTGCTAGGCCTTTCCTGGCTTGTTCGAAACTACTAATTAGTACCTTCCGGATGCCTATTGTCCCCCGCAAGTTACAGAAATCTCCTTCCAGATTTCCAGGCAGACATTCCAGTCGGTTTAAGCTGCTACACCTCGACAAGGTTACGTAGTTTCTTGTCCTGGTAGGGTAAGGCTCCAGGACATATTGTGTATATGTGTGTGTGTGTGTGTGCCCCCAACCCCCCTTTAAGAAATGCTGTGTACACTGGGGTGTATCATGCTCAAGTCGAATATTGAAAAACTTGGAATTTCAAGATTGGCAGTATGTGTTCCTACGGAAAATTGAATTTTAAGAGGGGTTCGTCTTCTGCAACTTTTGCGAAAAATCGCATTTAAGTGTTCAAAATCGCACTTTTTTGTCCCAAAATGGGATTTTTGACCAATTTCAAAGACTTGGTAGCCTCAAATGACCTCCATATGTTCCATATTGTTCACATACACCTTTAAGCATTTCTAGGGGCAGGCTTGGACCCATTTAAGATCAGCCAAAGTGGTTCATAATCCCTAAAATAACCAAAATCACCCAAAATGGTCCAAAACTAAGGAATTGTATAATTTTTAGTCTCCTATACACCACATTTTGCGGCTGTTCTCTTCATCAGGCAGAATCTTTTTGTTCTTTCTTGGTCTTGCATTTTCTATTTTTTTTTAGAAACACCACCAATTTTTATTTATTTTATTTTCGGCATCACTGAATATGATGGCAGCTGCCCCCACCTTTCCGCAAGCTGCTGTGACGTTCAACCTTTTTTTTGCAATTGCAATTCTTCTTTAATATTTGTATAAGTTCCTCCTCCACCCCTAGCTTGTAATAATATGCTGGTTAACTGAATGTTTTGAGATTTTTTCTTCTGAAAGTATCTTGATTTGTCTAGCAGGTCTTGTAGAGATCTAAAACATGTTCATAATGTCTTGCTTTGACTTGAAAACTGGCAACAATTCTCTGTGATCGATCCTAGCACAAACAAAACCATCTCTTCTCTCTTGCCCATACACTGCATGAGCTGCAGCCGAAACTTCCTGGACTGCTCTTTCACAGCTTTGAGTATGAACTGAGAAGTTCTCAACTTCAAGTGGAGACCTGAGAAGCTCCTCAACTTCTCCTCTTGACAAAACTCCTATTGAAAAAACTATAGGGCTATGGGTGATTCCCTGATACCCTCATCCGTTGGAAATTTCCAGCAGACTACAGTGGAGAGTTAACGACAAAAGCCCTACGTTTTTTCGTTAGAGAGTTATGTATATGTAGGTCTTCGGTATTTGCGCTGCCTAATGGTAAAGAAAGGAATTGCCTTACCTTATTATTTCGTTGAGCCTCGCTTCTGTTCGTAGGACGCGACGATGTTTCTCAATGTAGGGCCGCGGTACGATGGAGTTACACAACGAGTTGCTTTGATGTAATTAATATAAGCAGTCACTACACTTAAATACCTGAAGGAATAGGCCTATCCTTTTTATAGTTCCTAGGTTTTATATTATGAGGATTTCACTCAGAACTTATAGGAAGATAAAGTACATCTTCCTTGCTTAAAGCATTGCTGTAACATAAGAAAGCTCCGAGCGAGCCGCTCATATAATCATTAGGAATCTGCTGATTCTTCAAAGTTCGTTGACTCTTCTCTTGATGTAATTTTCATGAGTCGGCAATGGAAAATGTTGAATACGAAATAATAAATTTGGTTTTCTTGTTGTCATGCAGCTTCAATGCCTACATTTGGGGTTCTATATATGTATGGCAATTATTTCATTCCCAATAGGCTATGTCGCCAATCCCGAGGCAATTTTGTATAGATATTTAATTCAATTAATTAGTAATTTATGTTTAATTAAGAAGTAAAGGTATTACATACGATACCATGTTGTAAGCGCGTATAGTTTTTCCATATACTCGGGGGGCCGGAGCAAAATTTGTGTTATAGATTAAATTTTTTTTACAAACTGCGTTTTAAACCATGTGAAATGGATTAAAAAGAATGAAGTAGGAATTTAGGAAGAGAAAGGTTACTCAAGACCTATTTAAATATAAAAGTTCAAGAGATTAACTTCTCAAGTTTAGCTAGTTATGTCATACCCGTAGCCACGTTGAGGCAGACGAGGCGGCCGCCTCGTCTGGCTTAACCCTTCTGGCTTCTAACCCTTCCAGTGGGTTCCTGTTCTTGTGAGCGCTCCTTCAGTGCACTGCGTCGGCTGAAGACATGGTGCCGAGCTAGCATGAGAGAAGAACGGCTGAATAGCATAGCACTGGTCAACATCCACAGACACCATCCTCTGCTCCAGGAGCTGGACACCTTGCGGGTCCTCAAGGCTTGGGATGCTAGCCTGCACAGAAGAGTGGCACTGGCCTTCAGCCATCAGTCGAGTAGCAAATGATAAGAACTGGTTTCTGATCATATCAATGTAATGCACTCAAACCACAAATAATATGAATAAAAACATAGAGTAGCAACATTTAAGTGAAGTTATTATTGTCCAATTCACTCTCAGTTACCATACCCTCAAAGTGCATGATTTTGTGCTAGGATTAAAAAATATCTTCTGAAGGAGCATGGCCCCGGACCCTCTTGTAGGGCTATTTTTGCCTCGTCTGTTTTTAAGCTCTGGCTACGGCTTTGGTAACGCAACCCATGCTAACCTTAACCCATCTCCCCAGCAACAAAAGGACAGTCACTGGCATTCCAATGCCTTACCACCTTCGATAATGAGTTCAATTGACACTTGTTACACAAAGGAGCAACCACGATTTTTGCAAGGGAGGGTCCGACTCAAGAAAATTTAAATTTAAGTTTCATAAGGCTGCGCTAAACATCCATGACAAAGACAAGCCGATTAGAGACAAATCTTACTGGACACGGTGAAAATATTCAAAAGGATATGTACAGTATTTCGGGTTAGAATTGCCAAGTCAAATTAACGAGTGTCACTAGATCCGACCTAAAAAAAGCTGAAAATCACTAGATTCTAAGAAATGTTATAAAATATTAGGACAAAGACATCCACGCAAATACAAGTAAGCGACCAATGTACGGATTCCAGGTAAATAGAAAAAAGCAGGTAGATATACAGAGCACTTTTGTAGGTAATATAAAGAAAAAGGGAAAGGGTAAGAAAAAGTAATTTACGTTGCCTTTAGGGGTGAGCCCAAAAGTGGTGTTAGCCCCACCTTCATCAGCTTTTGGGGGAGGGCCATGGTTCCTTTGGACCCCCTCTAGATCCGCTGATGAGTATATACAATTTAAAGCGAGCACAGAAAATTTCTTCTACACTTTGAGCAGAATGTGATAATTTTTGGCGCCATTTCGTTCGAAGAAAAGTGGACGAAATTTGCTTTCTTTTTACCTCCTGTAATATGGTAGTAATTGTTGTCATTGTAATTTGGAAGTATAAATACACATATGAAAATATGTTTTTGTTGAATATATGAAAAGAATATGTATTTTTAATAAAACGTTTTCACTAAATGTGATAGTGAAATAAAAAGTACATCACTAATTAAATATAGAAGTGCCATGATGTTACGTTGTCGATTTGAAAGGTAAATAAAATGTACAAGTTAATATATTTAAATAGGCTACAAATCATTTAATTTTAAACAAAAAATTTTTAGGAAAACATTTTGCAAAAAATTCTCATGATAGTCTTTTACCTCGCAACAAATTCCCAAATGTGTAATTGACAATACCAATGAGAATTAGTTCTGATTACGTTTTTATTATAATTTTTTGGAAGATGAATTACTACAAAACCGTGCTCCAGTACTCATCGAAACTTAGGTTATCCATTTTAGCTGCAATGTAAAGGTAACCTATTATCCTAAAAGGGAGAGAACTGCAGAACGGTCCAAAATCTAGAATTTTGCAGTTGGGATCCAAGGTCTGCTTTCAGAAATCGTAACTATTTTAGGAGGACTTCTTTTTCATTCTTAAATAACTTGGCCCAGTAAAGTATTGTTTCAGATATCCCAACAATCCGCAATTATTCCTGAATTTATTTATTTATAAATATAAGTAAACGTTTTGTATAACCATATACTCAAAGTCAGAAGTGACACATCAAGCATAATTTCGTCTAAAATATTTGATTAGTCGGTCTAATCGCAGGGGTTCTTAACCTTTTTAGGCTGCGATCCAAATTCTGGTCTCGGGGCTAGCTCGGTGACCAATGCCTTCAAACAGTTCACTCGTAATAGATAATAAAATAAATAATAATGGTAAAATGATTACGGATAACATCAATAAATGATAAATGACAATTTAATGACCCAAGTTTGGGTCGCGACCCAGAGGTTAAGAACCCCTGGACTCTAATGCAATAAAGGTGATTACAAAGGTCAATTAAAATTTTATGGTACATAATTTTGGCATAGTCCACAAAACTCCTTAGCTTTAAGATGTTATCAGAATCCAGGTTAACCATGCGTTATAATAATGTTCGATTCAGTTTTCTTTTGATTTACTTTAACCCTGTAGCTTATGCGTAAGTAAGAGTAAATGTTCTTCGTAATAATTTGTACGGTTTTTTTCTTAAAACGGTTCGGATGTGTTTTTTAATCCGTGATACCATTTGGTTCGGATTTGCCCTTCTCTCTCAAACAAAACTGGCACAGCGCTCAGGCCAACTGATGCATCTCATTGAGCTAACTCCAGGATTATTATTATTATTATTACTGGCACAATTGGGAGTCAAACCCCCGACTTCAGTGAACTAACTTCGCTACGGGCGCTGGCAAGCAATGTAAATGTAGCGCACGATTACGTATCCAGTAATTCGTAGGAATAATAATAATAATAATAATTATTGGTTTTGTTTAACCTCCTTCGCAACATCTAAGGTCATATGAGGGAGGAGACCTACAGTTTTACGTGGGATCCGAACCACGGGTCGCTCCATTGTCTGGACACAGCGGACGTTCTCTCATCCAACTACTACCCAGACCCAATGTCGCTTAACTTCGCTGATCAACGGGAAGCGGTGGTGTTACGACATTGGTTACGACGTAGCCCCAGTAATTCGTAAGAAGTAGAGCCTCTGTTAAGGTGATTATAAATAAAACACATTTATCTTCGAAATTTATATTTGATATTACTGCCTTATTGCATAGATACTAAAAATAAAAGCAGTCTATGTAGAGTACACATGACAAACTAGTTCATCACAATTAAGAAAACTACTAATCAACGAAAAGAAAACTCATAATTGTGTTGCTGCAACTCAGTGTTTTTAATTTTGTTTTAAAGTTATAGTTTAAACCTAACTATAATAAGAATTTCAAATGTAAAACTAAAAATAGCTTAACTATCTTAAATCGAATGGACAAAAATGTTAAAGTATTTCGTCAAAGAAATAATGAAATTAAGTTTGAAAAACCTTTACTTGACGGTAATTCTATTCAAAAAATAATAACGGGATAACGGATGTTAAAGGTGATGTAATAATAATAAGGAAATAAATACATATGGATGCAGTCTATATATAAGGCATTTGAATATTTTTGTTATGTAAAGAAAAATACTCAAAGTATCGCGAACGTTCCATTATTTCTGAGATATGCATTTATAAAATTAAAGTACATTACCAGTGTGATAAGTGGTTCAAATTACATAGCAGTATAATCATTTCAACAACATCATATGTAACATTTTCCATCCTAATTATTATTATTATTATTATTAGTAACAAGATATAAGAAATGAATATCTATAAATTAAATTTTTATTCTATTTCAACAAAGATCATATTTGTATATAAACAGATATTCGTATTAAAACAAAAATCTTCAAAATAATTTTGATTTCTAACCAATAACATCAGCAGAATTGATCGTTCTTTCGGAGGAGGGTAGGCCTAATCATACTTCATAATTCATGAATTACATCACAATTCCACTCTTGTTATTTTTAACAGCATTGACACGTAACATTTCTTAAGATTTTCGCTATAGAGTGACAATAAGTTTCCCGAAGTGCAACGGTATTAGGTTAATGCTAACAGTATTGTTTGAGGTACTCCTTCATTAAATAAGGATTAAGAATAATTATTTTAAACTTGGCAGTTTATACAAAATAGGGAAGGAAGCTATGACTACTCATTGACGGGGATAGAAGCTACATAGGTCACAAAAAAATTTATAAAACCACCACTCATACCATCAAAATGCCCAACGTCTCTTTAAGAATCCACAAAAAAAAACTCATCTATGAGAAAATAACTAATCACACGTACGGCCATACGATTATTTATATACAATAACCATTTCTATTAAACTTTATAATCAACGTGAAAATAGATCATTATTTGAAGCTTCAAACAAACTGTGTACAGTTTCAATAAAAAATCTAAGTTCTCTAATATATAAACCTTTTATTTATGAAACAATTTCATGATGGTACTTTTCATACCTTTTTGTTTATATTCATACATATTCTTATATCAAATGTTCCACTCTTATTAAGGCAATTTGTATTGATAGGTGTTGTTAAAGGATTTCTTTGTTTTTGTTGTGTTTTACATTTTTTTTGTCGTACTTCAAATTACATAATGTCTGAAACAACGATTACAAAATGTATTAATTCGTAACTCATTGATAACTTCATCTAAAGTTAATTTTTCTCACTTTGAAACGAGCAAAATGCTTTGAAAGAAGTCCCAAGTATTGTCACCTTGTCTCATTTTCTAAATAATACTGAATCAAGTTTCACTAATTAACGTTTTTGTGTGGATGATCATAACGCGTTAGAAAATGAGCGGACAAGTCCTTTAAGATATTGAAAACATTACCGGTCATTTGGTCAAGTACTTATCATTTAATGTGGCACCGTATTTATATAATTCAGTGAAGACTTTCTCAGCAACAACAACAACAACAACTGAAGTCTTTTACAATAGTTTGCTTATAACAATTTCTCTATTCCATATAAAAAACATTATTTCGAGACACGATCTGGGAATCACTTAGAAGGGAGGATAGTAAGGGTAACGGTGCCCTTGGCGTCCTTCAGGATACCCACCGCCTGCGCATGAGTGAGTCCCGCCAAAGAGTGCCCATTTACTTGAAGGATTTGATCCCCCCTCCTGAGGGACCCCTCCCTAGCTGCGGCGCCCCGGTCGAACACGTTCTTTACGTAGATGGGGAGGTCGCCCAGGTTCGAGCCGAAGCCGCCAACGATAGAGAAGCCGAGACCATCGTCGCCCCTCTCAAGCACGACAGTGCGCAGAGGAGGGGGAGAGGTCTGAGGGGAGGAAGGGTGGGGGGGAGGAGAAGGCTGCGTATTTGGGAGAGGAGGGGGAGAGGATTGAAGTTGGGGGATGGCGTGGGAGGAAAGGAGGAGTGGGGGATGTGGGAAGGGAAATTCAGGGGGTAAGGAAGAAGGAGTTCTAGGGGGTCCCTCGCTGATTGTCATTGGCCACGTCCTAAATATTAAGAAAATATATGTGAATCCTAAAAATGATATATTAAAATTATAACTGCAATTAATAACAACTTGGGCAAGCGGTCATGTGTACAAAATCCGCGCGAAACCACTGACAAGCCGACATTATATATATATATATATATGGCGAGACGTCAATGAACTCAGTGTTGCGACGCCATCAATCAATTATACTTGTATATACGGCTACTAAGCCTCATACAGCACATACAATCGACATAGCGGAGACCCTGCGAACCGAACCGTTACCAAGCAAAAAACTACTAGAACAGGTAAACGGAAACGGAGCTTTTTTGGAAGACCACTGGGATACATAACACGCGACACTGAAGGAAATTGAATTTGGAATGCTCGAAGGACAACGCAAAACAGGAAACATAAGTATAGTCTTGGCAAATATGCAACGGCTAAGACCGAATCACGTGATCAACAAAATTTCATACCTGCAAGGATTTATGGAAGAAACAAGGACTGGCATCGCATGCCTCACTGAAACAAATCTTAAAGACTGCCAAGGAGACTGTTAAAACTGCGAATATTGCATAGATAAAAAAGAAATAAAAATCGATGTTTACAACATATTACGAGCTGACAGAACAAAGACGAAAAGGTGGTTGTACTATATACATACGATAGAGTCATATGAGAAACACTAATAAGTAAATCAAACAGCTTCGTGGAGCTTTTAGTATTAAAAATTGAAAAACTGAACATGATACTGTCATCAACAGACCTCCGAACATTCCAACTGCAAAATTCTCTGAAGCCACTGCCAACGTCAGAAACCAAAAATCCTTAAACACCCCATCCCCAAATATAATACTCAACGGTGATTTTAATTTCCCGCTTATAAAATACAAAAGGATGGGAGGAAATGTGTGTATGTATATATATATATATATATACACACCAGAACAAGGGGGGAACAAAAGAAGACCAGAAACAAGCAAAAATGTTGATAGTTCTAACAAATGAATTTATGTTAACACAGGAGATAACAGATATCACCAGAAAAAATAACTGCCTGGATCTGGTATTCAAGAATAACACCAACAAATATCTTAGACCACAACATTATCGAGATATCAACTAATATGGCAAGAGCGCTAAAAGAAAATATTCATACTGAAGAAAAAAGCAAATTTGAGACTTTTAACATAACTCTAAGACTATAAAATGGGAAGAAATCAGATCCCATATGGCAAAAATAGAATAGAAAACAGTCTTAGGGTAGAAAACCGAAGAAATGCTAATAACCTTGGCAGAAAAGACGCTGAAAATCTTTAGAAAAATATATTCCGAAAGTACAGCCAAAGGGAAAAAGGAACTATTTCGAGAGGCAAAAGCAAACACTATTCGGTAAAAGGAGGAGAGTAGCTACGAAGATAATTAATTGCACAGACACCACCACCAAAAAGATATACAAGTAAAATTGGAGATAAATAAAAGCCCTAATTAAGGGTCATTCAGAGAAGGAAGAGGAAGGAGCAGTGAAAATAGTAAAAGATAACCCAAAATACTTTTATAGCTTCGCGAAAAGAAAAAAAAACGCGGACCACTATCGTACCGTTAAGGAAAGAAAATAATGAGCTAACTGACGATCTAAAAGAAATGTTTGAAATATTGAGCGCTCAATATAAATCAGTTTTCAGTACTTTCAGTACCACAAGGAGAGACAAGGCAAGACCTGACGAATACCTTTTTTGAAGAGGAATTAAATGGAGTGTATATCCAATTTTGAATTTACCCCAGAAGATATAGTGAGAGCTGCTATAGGACAAATAAAATCACATTCAGCTGCAGATCCGGATAAATGAAATGCTTTGTTGATTAAAAACTAAGAATGAAATAGCTACACACCTTTATTGGATATAGAGAAGAATCCTGGACACGGGGGAAATACCGAGCATACTAAAAAGAACGAACATTGTCCCTGTATATAAAGAGGGGAATAGGTCTCAAACAAAGAACTATAGACCGGTGTCACTGACATCACATCTCACCAAAATATTTGAAATAATAGTCAGAAAGAAAATACTGTACACGAGTTTTTGGAGACACATGAAAGATTCAATGAGAACAGCACGGATTTCGATCAGAAAGATCGTGCCTATCACAACTATTAGAGCACAAAAAAATATTATAAAAATATTATATCTTTTGCTAAAGTATTCGATAAGTGTGATCATGACATAAAAGCACATAAAATGAAACACATGGGAATAACGGGCAAAGTGGGTAAATGGATCCACAACTTGCTCAAAGAACGTCAGCAAGTCTTAAAAATCCAAGATATATCATCAGAATCGGAAGTACGCAGCCCAGTTCCACAAAGAACAGTATTAACCCCAATCCTATTCATTATCATGCTGACAGACAAAGACAATGAAGTAGCCGACAACAATATAGTAACATCCTTTGCTAACGATACAAAGATCAGCAGAAAAATCGGCAATGGCGAAGCGGTGAAAACCCCACAGTGGGACACAGACAGAATATACAAATGGTCAGAAGACAAACATGAATTTTAACACGAAGAAATTTCAGCTTTTGAGATATGGAAGAAATGAGGAACTTAAACAGACAGCATGCTATGACTCAGATAGATAGGAAATTCAAAGATGAAGGGACGAGAAGGTAATCGTTCCCCTGCTGAAAACAATGGTCTTACCGAAACTTGAATACTGCTCAGTCTTGACGTCCTCATACAAAAAAAAAGAAGAAATTAATAAACTAGAAGAAATACAAAGAAATTTCACAACCAAGACTGATGGTTGTAAAAAACTCAACTACTGGGAAAGACAACTTAAATTAAATCTATATTCGCAGGAAAGGGGAACGAGATACACCACAATTTATATATGGAAAATAATAGAAACCCTGGTATGTAACCTCAAACTGAACCCAGTAACTACCAAACACTGGCAAATAAGAAAGGGGCTGAAGGAAAATAGCTTGGTTGTCAGGGGGCCAAGACTTTTTAACTAGTTTCCAAAGGATGTCAGGAACATCACGGGAGTTGAAGTTGAAATCTTCAAAAGAAGACTAGATGGCTGGCTCAGGACGGTACCGGATGAGCAGGGGGTGTCTGGCTATGTACCATGGAGATCGCAAGAAAGCAACTCGTTCCTCCATTAGGCCAGGCCTAAAAGTAGGGCCGGCCACCAGCTTGACCTTCGTGTGATGAGAGACCGACGCACGAAACTTTTACCAGGTTACCAGGTATATATATATATATATATACATTCAACTGCAGTTGAATGTATATAATGTTACGGCATGCGGGAGGTGCCCCCTTGGGGCATTGGTTTCTGCGAGTATGTAGAGGAATTACGGCATTTGGAAGAGTGAAGTCCATGGTGTAGTGGTTATCGCGTCTGACCGGCAATCGGAAGATCCCGGGTTCGATTCCCAGGTGGTACTTCATTTTTTCATTTGTTGTTTTCTCTTTCTCGTCTTGCGCGGAATATCTCCTATACAAGCGTCGTTCTTTACGATATATATATATATATATATATAGCGCTGGAAAATGCGAGCGCAATGATGCGATGATTCGGAGGTTATATATAGAGTGGGTTAATGTGGAGAGGCGGATATACGACCATTCGGAGTGCGACCATTCGCGAGTTGTCTGTATATCCTTATGGACAACAAAGTCTCCCCCTCCGGGGTGGAAAAATGATTTTCTTCCTCTAATTGGTCAGCCTGTGGAAGAAATGGAGCACAGTCCCTGATTTTCTTGCAAAAATGTTTATACAGCTACGAATATATTTTATTCGGAATTCATCAGTGTAATGAAATGGTTGACCACCAATAAACTCTTCCTAAATACCAGTGAAACAAATTTCATGATTTTTACTAATAAAAGAAATGTATATCTTGATGAACTTGATGTTAATGAAATCACCATAAAGGAGTGTACTGTAACAAAATTTCTTGGTGTAATAATAGATAAGAATTTGCAATGGAGTGATCATGTAAATTATATCGCGAAAAAGATTTCAAGGAGCGTTGCTATAATGTTTAAACTTAGAAATGTAGTCTCTAAACAAGTTTTATTGACTCTTTATCATACTCTTGTTCTTCCTTATATAACATACTACACCCTTGTTTGGGGAAACTCCGCTAACAACGCATTAAATGGTATCTTTGTCATCCAAAAACGAGCAATAAGGTTATTATCTGATGCTGATTTCCTTGATCACTCTAGTGCATTATTTAAAGAGCTAAACCTACTAAAGCTCAACGATATAACCAAACTGGCACATTTTATTTTTATTTACGAGTGTAAGAACAAAATCATTAATTTGCAATGGGTAAATAGATATTTTGTAACTCATCAAGAAATCCACTCGTATCAGACCAGAAATAGATCAAAGCTTGTTATACCTCAATTTAGATTGTCTTCATCTCAAAAACTACCCATTTTCATTGAATTGAAACTATGGAATGACTTGCATGCCGATATAAAAAATATTGTGAATGTAAATTTGTTAAAAACCAAGTTGAAATCCCGATTAATAATGGCATACTAACAAAAATCTAGGATTAATGTCCACTAATATTGTTTAATATTGTCCATTAATATTGTTTAATATTGTAATACATGTTTTAACTATTAATAATACTTGTTTACTTATTTATTTATTTATTATTATTAATTAATAACAACTAGCTGCTTATTTTTAATAAGAGCCCAGTAAAGCCTAAAGCTTTAGGGACAAATTAAATAAAATAAAATAAATAGTCGAGATTTACAATTATTCATGTCATTGTAAATTGAAAAATGTATTTATTTTATTATTATTAATAAAGGTTATTCTATTCTATTCTATTCTTTTGGATATTTCATAAACTGTAACCTAACTTAACCTGAGAACACGTTAGGGAAAGATGTACAAGCCCTGGCCCCGGAGGAGGAGACTTTGCTGTCCACAAGCATATACAGACAACTCGCGAATGGTCGTACATTCGCTTCTCCACATTAACGCACTCTATATATAACCTCCGAATCATCGCATCATTGCGCTCGCATTTTCCCGCCTTTTTGAGATTTGTGCAAACGTTCTAAGCTTCATGCAAAATATTTCAGGTCTTACTATCAAAACCGTGATCCAAAGATCCCCAATTTCTTCAAGAAGAAGGAATAAGCTTTGGTATCACGTGCCTTTGTACAATTTCAGTAGGTTTAGTTTAGTCAAAGTTTGCAAGAAATTAAATTAATTTAATGTTAAGTTTTAGTGTCAAATTTAGATGCTAAGCATTTGATCATGATCTCCATTTTTGGTCATGACTCAATGATTAAATCCAGCCGGCCGATACCGGCAATATCCTTTCAGTTGTAAAGATGAGCCAAACCACGTTTTACTAAGTTCGCATTACATACAATCTCGTCCACAATTATGTACACCTTAATTAAGGTACGTGTCACGTTTTAAGATAAGTACAGTGTACAGTACTTTATATTATAATAGACTTCCGCATCATCGCTCTCTTCGCTTCGTCGTACACCTCGACCGCCTTATTAGCGAGACGATTCGCGGGTTGTTCGTAAATACAATGGGCCTTAATTCATTCAAAATTATCAGTAGATGAAATATTATTATTATTTGGCGTCGTTTAACTTCCTTCGTAGCAGTAAAGGTCATATGATGGAGGGGACCTACAGCTTTTACGTCGAATCGGAACCACGGTCACTACATCATCTGAATGCGGAGGACGATCACCCATCCAACTATTGAACAGAAACAAAGTCGCTTGACCCCGCTCATTTAGTGTAAAGCAGCAGCGTTGCGACGTGGCCAGGACGTAGTCCCAGTAAATGAAAATAAAAATTAAATTAACGTGTAGAAATATAAATTAAAGTTAATTTTAAAAGTTTACTTTCAACTTTACCTTATTTATTCCTGGGTCGCAATAGAGAAAAGGTAATATATCAAGTTAGCACATGTTTCATACCCATATATATATATATATAAGGCACAATTTACAAAATAATATGAAAATATTACTATAATTATTAGTGAGTTGTCTGTAAGAAACGCTGTGATATAATATGAAGCATTTTTTAATTTGAACAGATTGATTATTGTTAAATGTTCATAAGAACGATTACATAAAATCTAGGCCGAGATAAAGAAATTGGCAATATGTTTCATAATATGTCAAATAAATTAATATATCGGACGATATAACATGGCCTAAAAAATGACTAAATTTCTCTTAAGAAAATATAAGTAGCACCTGCAGACGTCTTACTAAATTTACTACGGAGTTAAGAGCAAATACGATAAAGATTATAACCATTCCGCAATTATATGTAGTTCCTCACTTGATTAAAAAGGACTCGTCAAAATTCCTATTACAGCGTACGAAAATACACTAAATTCATTTCTTACTTATTGCGGAGAATGTTATTTTATATCGAAGCTTTTAATAGTCTGAAACTTATTGAAACAAAACATTAAGTAACAGAGGAAAATTAGTAAATAAATACTTTTTTTCAGTTACTTCTATCTGTAAATGAAATGGGGTTTAGTAACAGGATTAGACTTACGGATTCGCGGTTTGTGAAACTTTCTTTCCTGGCTTCAGCCTCCCAATCTTCATGGAAACTGAGGCCGGAGCGCATTTCAAAATGGCCGCCGCTTGTTCTTGCGTTGCGGTCCTCAGGTCTTTATCATTCACTTCCAGAATTTGGTCTCCCTGCATTAGTCTCCCATCGCTTTCTGCCACACCAGCAGGCACCTGGTAATAATAATTTTGTTAATATCTTCACATCTATCATTGGAATGCATTCAAACTTTAATTTTTAGTGGAGAGATAATGACTGCATTACAATTATAATAAATGTAATCCTGTACACATACGAAAGGTACAAAGGAGAAAATGCTTTTAGTAAAGAAAATAAATAGTAATTTAGTAGAGTTAGTAGAGAAAGGAAATATAAAATTAGTGGTTACAGTGCCAGGCTCTGGGCGGCAGGGCCACCGAGAGGGCGGGGAAGCCGGGATAAATCCCCGGGGCTCGGACCTCTTGGGGACCCGGAAAGAGGGGGGATAAAATCTAAAAATATTAATAAAGCAATTGATTAAATAACAGAGAGGAAATATAATTAATGAAAATACATTTTATAGAGATTATCATAGTCAAAATGAAACAGATAAAATATTATCCGCGGTCCACCAATGTCCAAGACCGACTGACAGATCTGGGAACCATTGTAATTGAAAGCCAGTTAGCCCGTACTTTAAATTTCGTCAGAATCATTTACCACTTTGCTAGAGACAAGGCAAAGAAAGTACGCTTCTAATTATGAAAATCTCGCAGTAAACAATTGTCTCGCCTGCATGAACTGGTAGTGCATTTGTAAATTGTATGGTGATATAATTAATATAATTGATTCGAAAAATAAAATGGTCATTTTCCAAAAGAGTTGTTCATTCATACTGTATATTTTGAATAGTGACTTGGACATATAATCAGTTTGTTTGTTATGTACACAAAAAACATTCATAATAAAATACTAAGTAAACAGGGGGGGCAGGCTTGGGGGAATCTCCCCCCCCCCACTCAGATCTTCTCTCCCTAACAAAATTGCCCTCAAACCCCCTTTTTTTGCAAATAATGAAAAAGGAAAAGAGAACGAAGGAAAAAGTGAAATAACAAAAACTGTACATCATAACACCTTACAGATCTGTGAAAGTTATATAGTGTTTATGCCTATGTGGTGTATGTATTGTGCAAGCGTATGTGCGAGAAATATTGAAAGTGTAAAATAGAAATACTGTATTGGGTTTTGTATTTGCAGATGGTTAGGAGCTTTTTAAACACCTGAAATACACACACACACTGAAAAAATAGCATTTCATCTTTCCTTTACGAACCGACACTAAAGGTTGCAAATTAATACATATATTTTACAGTATACCAATTTATTTAATAACCAATATTTACGTAATTTTTTTTTAAAGATTAAATATTACGGTTTTGTTTCTTCATCATATAAAAATATATTAAATATTTTGTTTAATTAAAATAAGTTAAATTAATTATTAAATAATTATTTTAATGGTTTAAATAGTTATTATATAAATATAATATTATTATAATAATAATATTATTTTATATTATCTTTTATATATTTCATTTTTATATTATTTTAATATACGGGTGAGTCAAAAGTCCGGAAACATAGGAAGGATAGGAAACTTTTATTGCAAAAAGACATGTGTTACAAAGTAATGTTATAAGATGTGCTCTATATGTTCTCTAAATGTCTGGAAGTGAAAGGAGAACATAGAGAGCACATCTTATAACATTACTTTGTAACACATGTCTTTTTCCAATAAAGGTTTCCTATCCTTCCTATATTTCCAGACTTTTGACTCACCCGGCACAGTATATATATATACATATATATAATATAATATATATAATATATAATATATATATATATATATATATATATATATATATTTTTTAAGTTCGGGAAGAACCGATTCGCCTCTATTTAAAAGGGCATATCTCGGCGGAAAAACAAAGAAAAAGTGAGAGGAAAGACAGAGGAAAAAGAAAGGGTGGAGGGGACAGTCGAAGTGGAAAAAGACCAAGGATGACAAGGACTGCAGGGTCGAGCCCCATCATCCTTGGGTGCTAGGGCCGGGAGGGCGCACGTGAAACCTCCAGGAACAAGCACGTACAAACGAGCACAAAGAGCACTCAAGAGCACGAGCTTAGAACCCCCTTGCGGGGATATATATACAATACAATAGTGTGTGTGTATATATATATATATATATATATATATATATATATATATATATATATACACACACTATTGTATTGTTTTTGACTTGACGTCAGTGTACCATTATCAGCAGACCCCCTGCCCTGACCCCCTGCCAACGTATCCCCCCCCCAAGTGCAATTACTGGAAAAAAAGGCCCTGAAAATATAATAAAAGTAATGTATAAGGAATAAATAATTTTAAAATTATATAATCATATAGCAGCCTATTAATTTAGCATTATTAACTCTTTGACTGCTAACTTTTGAAAACCAATGAGCGTCCTTCCTGGCCACCTTCTTGGAATTAAAAATCCTATGCAATAGTGAAGTTTTGAAATAAAGGTAACTCTGGCATGGTTGTACAGGTAGGGATCTCTGTACAAGAATATATTCGGGCTCGGGGGTTAACCAGTATGGTAGAAGTGAAGCCCAGTCTAAAAAGTGAAGTTAAGTGACTCCTAAATATTAATAAAATTACTTTAAATCTTAGAGAAAACAGGAAAACTTAGTCAAATTCTCCTCCATCTAATATGACAACCAATCTAAAAAGTGACTCCTTGAGAAGTAATACACCAATATTTAATAAATCTTTTACAGTTTGTTTATTTACACATTTATTACGTAAGAAATTAACTGAATATTAATAATTAATTAACATGTACTAATTAATAACCACAACAGTTTTTCTTTGTTCGCACGAACGTTACCCGATTACTTAAAATCATCTTAATCTTTTATGGAAGTGAAGCGAAGATGCCATCACGTACCGGGCATGGGGCAATTACTTGGTCAATGTAATTAATTACAATTGCAATTACTTGCCATTCTCAATTACTGTAGATGGCAAAATAATTACAATTGCTTAGTAAAGTAATCAATTACAATTACAAAGAATTGCATTTTTTCATAAATACATAACATTTGTCATGCTTTTCTACCTCCGTATTTCGATTCCATTTTCAGTTTTGGCCATCATCATCTTCAATGAAAACTAAATAATATTAGGTCAATAAAATGTGCTCTTTTTTTTTGACATTGCACGGAACTGTATTTTTCATCAAGCAGTTCTTGCTATGGACAATTGGACATTGGACATACGTATGCGATATGGTCTAATGAAACTAAAGACAAGGCACAAAAAAATACTAATATAAAACAAAAGAACTGGCATTTATTTTATAAAAATAATAAAGGCAAAAAACTGTACTTTAGTTAGGAATATTTGAAATACACGAAACACTTTATTTCAAATAAAAAAAATAATATTCCACTTCAAAAGAAAGTTCCTGAGACACGATGAGCAAAGTTAAAACTATAAGTATGACCCATTAACTTCAATATTCACGTAATTGACCGTAATTGTATCAGTTACCTTGGTTTCCCAGTGTTATTAATTACAATTACATTTTAGGTAGTCAATTACAATTACTTATCAATTACACGAAAAAATGTAATTACAATCAATTACAATTACCCCATGCCTGTCACGTACCAGATCTGAAATGAAGACTCCAGGCCCGTTTTTCCTGCCAACGATTGAGAGTCCAAGACCTTTTCCGGACTTCTTCGTTAGCTGCACACTGATGACGTCATACAGATCTTCCTCCTTCTGCGTGCCTTCTTCGCGATACACGACCATTTTTACCTGAAGGGAAAAAGACGCGGAATCGTAGTAAATCATGGTAAAAAAAATGTATTTGGTGGTCTCGTGTTACTTCTTTTTAAATTATATTTAATTAAAACTAAAAATTAAATAATATGTAAAAATTATTAGTAACAGAAATTAATTATGACAATTTAAATACAGTATTTCACAACAAAAACTGCGCAATGAAATAACAATGGAAGCGTTTATTAAATAATAATAATAATAATAATAATAATAATAAATATAATAAATTACCTAAAACCCACTTGCCATTCTCGATGGCGTGGGCACAACACTCGAGTTCGGAACTGAAAACACTCAAACCACGCACACAAAGATACGAAGGAGTCTTCACCGGAAATAAGGTACCATTCCAACCATAAGATTCCTCGTTCCGTTTCACAACAAGGTGGGAGATATACCACTATATTAGTGGTACACCAGACGAAACCAACCAACCAACCAACCAACCAACTCTCGTGCCACATTTATATCAACTCCCCGATTATTAATGCACTTACTAACTACATACTTCCATCTTTTACACGGTGTTTCTCTCACGAACGCAATCACTATTGTAAACCTTTATTCCGCCAGTTTTTCATTATTTATTCCTTCCAAATAACCCTACCAATGTAGTGTACCACCTTTTAACAACTTTTCCACGGCACACCTTCCAAAAACTTCATTTCTGATACGGTCATTTCAATTTACAACAATCACGCTTTTTAAATTATTCATGTCAACCGCTCTCACACGAACCAGTATTTTTGTAATGAACTTTACAATCAAGTTTATATCATAAATTAATAAATACGAGGTTGCGAGATGAACGAAACTAACTGAGAAGCATTGACGAAAATTAATACTATAAGATACCATGAATAAGTTCAAATGAGTAACTATTAACTACATCTTAAGACTGACGTGAACTAAATATAAAATAAATTTATTTACAGAGAAAAAAAAATCAACATACAGGGTAATCGAAAAAGGTGTTTCCAAAACTTGCAAAAAAAAAAATTATTTTGGGGAACACCTTTTTCGATCACCTTGTATTTTACATATATAATATATATAATATATATATATATATATATATACTGAAAATACATATATATTTTCAGCATTTGCATAAAAATATTTCAAATATATACTGTATGTTACTAATCACACTATATATATATATATATATATATATATATAATATATATATATATATATATATAGATATATAATATATATATTATATATATAATATATATACTTTAATTAATAATTAGAAACATACAACCTTTATTTAACATACAAACTATTATTTAACTAAAAGACTACTTAGTAATTTCATACCTTTTCCTCATCCTCAATAAAATGAAAAAGAAATTAATCTTTAAAGAAACTTTATTTAAAAAATATTTAATAATAACTGATAATGAATTAATTTAATGAATTAAATTAGCATTTAAATTTTTTTGTGAATTTTAATTTAGAAATAATAAACGTAAAATGCATTATTAATTATATATAATTTAATTCCATGACCGAGCAAAGTTTATCCATTCCTTGTTGAAGAGATTCCTTAAAAAAGGTGTTAAAAATCGCTAGATTAAGCCCTCATTATTACCATTATTCCTTATACTTTACCATGAAAAATGGTTTTAGAATTTAGATCAGGGGTTCCCAAATTTGTTTCCTTCACTACCTCCTAGTGCAAAATCGAAAATTTGCCGTAACCCGACCACCCTCAAAATTTTTCACATCAAATTTATTTTCATTTCATGATTCAGTGAAAATTAATATTTAATATGTTAAAGTACCACAAAGCGGTACCTCGCGTATCATCAGTGGTACGCGCGTAGCATAGTTTGGGAACCACTGATTTAGATTACTATGATTTTCTATTCGATTTAACTTAAAAGAAGATGGTCGTACCCAAGAGCGTATTAATAATGTTTACCTTCGACGGCGTTTGACGGAGGACACTCAGAGCCTTCTGGTGGGTGATTACTCGAAAATTCTCGTTGTTAACCTCTAGAATTTGGTCTCCGGGTTTCAACCGTCCATCTTTAGCCGCTGCACCATCTGGGTAAACTTCGTGGATGATAATCGCACCCTGAGGGGCAAACACGTATATGAGGCGGATTATGTATTTCATACTTACGTATATCAGAGACAATCGCTTCCACTTTATTTTATCTTTACTTTCCACGCAAAAGGTGCTTTTCTTGCCACTGTGAAAGTCCGCAGAGAAGCGTCACCTCTCACCCGTAAGGATCAACTAAAGACTGGAAAAGGTCTCGCTAACATTATTCTGTATTCCAAAAAATTGAAGCGAAAAAAATCGCACGTCATAAATACAAACCTAAAATTAAATGTATCTATTGCGCAACTTCTACTCGACTTACCAAAAGCGTATCCGTGCCGCCGACGATAGAAAGTCCTAAACCCATTTTTTCCTTTACAATTTCGATTGTAGTTTCTTTGCCTGGCTTAATTTCAGCATTAGAAGGGTCCTGTAAGGCGTTTAAAAGGTTAAAGTAGTTAATGGAAGCATTTAGTGCGTAATATATTCAGCATTTAATACTCACAGTATCACTCTAAAGCAGTGGTCGGGGAACAGGGGTAAATTACCCCAAATGGGGTAAATTTAAAAATTTTGGGGGTAATGCGTGCGGTATGAGAGACACCATATGCAACAATTTTAAGAGCAATTGGCTTGTTTTTGTTTACTTTGAAGTCTAGGGATAATTTCATTTTACTCAAATAGATTTTTGGGTAATACCCAAAAAAGTTCCCCGACCCATGCTCTAACGTATTCACTTCATTTCAAAACACAAAATTATTAACGAATAAAAATGACGGAGAGGAAGAGTAATTAAGGAAATGAAGAATTTTCAGTTATATGATGTGCAAATGTAGAAGCGACATCAAACAAATTATACGAGAAAATTAAAAGTTGCAGTTTTCATACAAACTGTTTCACTGATAATAATTTCGTAATTTTACATTAAAAAAGGCATTTCATAGTTTCTAACATCAGATGAAGGAATACCAAATTGAGAGAAATTTTTTTTTTTTGAGCAGGATCACTACGTACATAGTCTGAAAACACCTTAGATTTAATTTTTACGAATCCTACGTTGTATTTACGGCATTCCAAACAACGTGAATTTTTTTATACCAATGGACAACTTTCTGACCCACTATTGCACGTTGAGTTTCAAGTTACTTAAAAAGAAAGGTCGACAACAAACGTTGTAGTTTACAGTGTCTCTGTCAAATGACATCTGACAGGGTTCATAGCGAATCTTGGCAAGTGATTTCCCTGACTTTCCTTGACCTTTCCTGACGATTTTGCAAACATTTCCCTGACCGAATTTCATTTTTTGTATATTTTAAACGTCTTCCTCCATCCCCTTACACACACACACACACACACACACACACACACACACACACACACACACCTTGTTTTCCTTTTATTAGGAAGTGCTATTTCCTTATAGACTGTTGATGATTCCACAGACTTCTATCATAAAACGTATTACTTTAGAATCTTTGGTGAAGAAAATTACCTAAACAGTCTGCTGTAGCCTATGATTCTTTACAGTTGTGTTAATTCCCCGACCACCATCTATTGTTTCCTTTTCCCTGAAATTTCACAACAAAACTATTTTCCCTAACTTTCCTTGACCTTCCCTGACTTTCCAGGTCGCTATGAACCCTGCATCATCTTCTAGTGTGAGGGAATACAAAGATGAGCTGTCGCATGTCGATGAACTTTCTTTTGATATGAAGAAAGTTTGATAAAAAGAGAAACTTGCGAAGATTCCACTTATTTTCAAGTGAGTGCTGAATGTAGGCATCAGTAATTTTTAAAGTTACGTGTGAATAAGAAAGAAAAAAAAAATCCTGTAGGCGTTTGCACGCACAAGTATGGCTTTGTTTGAAGTATATGACTGAAGGGAAGCAAATCCATTTTTACAAGAAATATGTTACAATGTGGCTTCCAAATATAGTTATACATGTATGACAAAGTATAGATTTTATGTGACCGACGTTATAGAAAACATCTTAAATTCCGCTTGTAACTTTGACAGGTATACTGAGCTCGCTATAATGTAAACTACATATAAAAGTACTCTAATGAGAAATATAACAACCTTGAACGAACTTCATCCAAAACGTAAACATTAGTAATTAATAAACAAAACACCGTCTTTGAAGGTAGAATAAACGCACAAAGAAGTTCCGCGGCTTCAACCACTGCATGTAACAAACAGTAACGGTGTGTGAAGAGTATTTGACAAACATGTAACGCGTGTAATCCTACATTCCATCACACGACGTTTCCCCATCATTTGTACAGAAAATTCACAAATACACGCTTTTCAGGCTAAAATTATGTTAAAGGGTTGTCATTAATACCAGTTCAGCCAGGAGCATAATTTTCTTGAGTTTCTAACGATTCGTGTAAAAAGTGGGTTAATATAAATCAAAACTGTGTTAGAACTTTGTGAGCTCCCGGTAGCTCAGTAGTTACGGTGTTGGACCCTGGGCAGTGAGGCTCCGAGTTCGCTCCCAGCTGCTGCTGGTACCAGATTGGGTTGAGCCAGCCCGTTACCCTATCAGTGCTCAGGTTCAGATGACCTTGAGGGCACACTCACCCCACCAATGTGGGAAATGATGATTTCCGGGTGTTGTCCGTTAAAACTTTTGTTTATTTACGGGTAGGGCCCAGAACAATCCGAGTAAAACAATATTCGAAAAGTTACGAACACGACTTATAAACTGTTCCTTCATCCGAGATAGAAGAGTGGACTTACCGCTCGCGGTTCTTCTGAAGAATGCACAGACGTCCCGGGTGAAGCGCGCAATGATCCGGAGGAATGAAGTGCGGGTGGGAGTGTGGTTGCCCGGGTGGGGAATCCCTCAGTAGTGGAGGGGTTGGGGAGATGAGGGTTTGAAGCGGAAGAGTGGTTGGTATAGATGGAAGAGGAATTGATGGTGGAAGTGAGGGATAAGGTGGAATGGTGAGTATTTGGAGAAGCGTGAATGGAGGAAGGTTTGGCGGGAATCGGAGGTTTAGGAAGGATGGAAGGTTTGGGTGGAATTTCTGCGAGAAGAAAAGGGCACAATCAAATTAAAAGTAAAATACATTCAAATACAAATAATTATCAAAACATTAAATATATTCAAAATGCAGTAATAAATCCGAAAGAAAATGGATAACATCACCTGTTAGAAATTAACATTACAATGGTATGACAACCATACATTCAAACATGCTGACATTTTTTTTAACTAAATTTGTATCAATATACTAATTTTGATTTTCTGAAAATATTTTACTACTTTTTATTTTTCCATTTTAAACAGAAACAATAGACTAAGAAAACATTTATATTTTACAACGAAAATATTATGTAGTAGACGGAATTTTCCAAATTTTCCAAAAAACAGTACTTGGCACTTAAAAAAATAAATAAAAAGTTTTGCACAAATTTATAGAACTTGAAAAGAAAATTTCAATTCAAATAAATGTCATTGAATTCGGAAAGTCTGAAAAGGCAAACAATAAAAATTAAACTCAATATAAAAGTAAACAGTGCAATGAAGAGGTTTCTTTCGCCTTTTTTAGGTCTTGTATGGAAGTTAAAGATTTTTGTAAACATTAACGTACTTCAAACTATCTTTGATGGTTTCAGTTTCATGGCTGTAATATATATATATATATATATATATATATATATATATATATATATATATATATATATATATATGAGGCGGGGCCACCAGCTTGACCTTCGTAGAAAGAGAAACCAACGCACGGAACTACTACGAGGTTACGAAGTGTATACAGTATATATATATATATATATATATATATATATATATATATATATATATATATATATATATTATATATATATATATATATATATATATATATTAGAATCTAAACTTTTTTAGAAGTGATGAAGATTGTACTTGTTTTGAAATCTCTTTTACCACAACTAACAAAACTGTTACTGCATCACTCCCTTATTAAGTGGGTGTTACTGATGACATCTGAACCAGTGTGTGTGTGTATATATCCTTACGAAATAGTAACAGATTGATGGCTGAAAATGTTTGTCATTTGCACAGAAGAAGTGTCCGCCTACGACGGCGGGGTCTGTACATCTCTCACCTATGTGTATTCAGAACGCTGGTTTAGAGATTATGAATTGTCCAATCAGAGACTGTTTTGTTTCTTCCAAAGCCTGACCAATCAGAGCATACGTGTAAATAATTTTTTCTTTCTTGTAACCTGAAGAAAGTAGGAAATCCTTTGTGCCAGAATACTCCCCTCTTAAAGGCTAAACTTATTACATTAGTATTTAATTCCGCTTACCCATCACCCTATACCCTTACTTTTAAATTAAATTTTTTTTTATATAAATATGTTTTTAGTCCATTTTTTGTCTCTTTCGTTCTTTTAATCCTTTGTCTCAATTTCTATCTGCCAACTAAATTTCTTTCTTGTAACGATGTTACTAGGATACACGACTATTTGCACATCTGAATCAGAGGGGAGAAAAACATTTATACACCTTAAATTCCATACTACTTCGTTAGAATATATATACACACATTATCTGAACTCATCTTAGCGTCGCATGCATCTCTCCATCGAACAAACATCATCGAAGTAATGGTAATGATGATAAAAAAAAGTGAAACAAAAGTCTCGCGTAAATATTAAATAGTAACATGCAAAAAGGCCATTCACTAACCCGACATGAAGGAATTAATATATATATATAGAAGCCCATATACTCACACGACCATGCAGATAGATGCCAGCACCATGAGTTTCCATGAATTTAAGGCCATGAACATTATCATTGCATGGTACCATGAACAGAAACCGACATGGCATTTAGCACAAAAGACCAATGTTCGTCCGCGAACATGATTATAGAAACATGGAAAGCACAAAGATTGCAAAAGGGAGAAAGGATTCGATAAGCAAGTTAGATATTTCTGCTTTTGTTAAACAAATTACCTTCTGTACCAATTAAATCAAAGAACGTCACTAAGGCATAAAACTTTTTAAATGCATGAAAATATAACTCGGTTACAACGTTACTGATGAGGAAAACTTACAGTCTGAAGTAACCTTTTTAAACTGAAGATGCAACATTAGCAAGAGCACAACTAAACTAAGACAGTATTGTTCATATTCCGGTGAAAAACTTATTATTAGAACAAAGTTTAACTATTCCGCGAATTATGCCAAGGTGACATCGGTTTATTTATGTCCTAAAATCAAACATGGACTTTGCACTTGTGGACAAATTGCTAAAACTCTGTCATAATATCTTTCTTGGAATAATCAAAAATAAAATTCTTAAATTTGATAATAAAAACTGTCAATAAACTTTAAAAGGAAATATTTATTTAATCAACAAAGAATAATTCTATTAAAGTTTAATACCTACAATGAAAATTATGTATTATACCTAATAATGTTTACTTTACCTTACTTAAGGACAAATTTTAAAGGCTACCAAAGTCTTCACTGAGTCAGTCAATTGAGGAGGCTTTCACATAATTCCTCTTTCATTTTGTATTTACATATTGGTAAGCTATAACTGAAACCTTAGGTCAGGGTCTTTTTTAAACTATTCTAATCTCAAGGATCACTAAGACTACTTATACTGTAAATTTCTCATTAAGGCTTAAACAGGACTTACCTGGCTTTTTGGGCTCTGCGTTTTTAGCGGGAGTCGGCGGTGCCGTTTTTACGGTCGTCGTTCCGTCTGCCGGTGTTGTTGCCGGTGTTGTTGCCGGTGTTGTTGCTGGTGTTGTTGCTGGTGTTGTTGCCGGTGTCGGCGGGGCCACTGCTGTAGTGACTCTCGCCGCGTTGGCAACCCACATGTTGATAACACCTTCCGTTTTCTTCAAAATGCTGGCGGCCATTTCGTAATCGATACCAATCATTTCTTCTTTGTTCACGGAGAGGATCATGTCTCCAACCATGAGACCAGCCTTCAAGGAACAGAACCATTCGATGCAATCATGAAAATATGGTAATGTAAAACCATTGGTGGATCATTAAGGATATTAGAGGGGGATTACAAGTGAGAAATATTTCAGTCATGTAATCAACAAGCAAATACGTTCATAGAAATATTCCCATTAACTTCACACTATTATTAACTGCATAAATGTAGACAACACTAAACGGGGGTTTGACCCCTCAACCCTAGGGCTGCAGATCCACCACTCCCGCAGTGGCTGGCTACGCCAGGCTCTCTAGCAAATACTCAATCCATCAGCTCAGAAAAGCTAGTTTAAAAGATGTCTTTTTAGTCACTCGAATACCACGTCGGGTTAGTTGAGAGTTTACCATTCCCAGTGATGGGCACCGTTACATTAAATTGGGCGGCGTTACCGTTACTCGTTACACGTCGAAAATGTACTCGGCGTTACCGTTACATCGTTACTTTTGAAAATCCTTAAAGCGTTACCGTTACTCGATACATATAACGACGTTACGAGTAACTAGTTACATTTTATATTTGTTTATATGCCTTCACACGTATTTTGAAACTACAGATAAACTTACAAATGGCAGCCATATCACATAAATTCTAATAGCTACTATTATTGACTATATAAATGTTGTTCTCTTAAGAACAATATATTGTGCAATAATTGGCACCCCAATGATTTTTGGGAAAGATGAAGATACTGTACCTAGAAAATATAAATTTAGTTGTTTTCACTAACACGGAATAGTGAATTGCATTTAATAGTCCTCATGAATGGAATGGCAATGTTTTCAAATTCAAGTATCGAGTAACGAGTAACGAAAAAATCCGTTACATTGATAAAAAAAATGTGCAAAGCGTTAGCGTTACATTGATACATTTGAAAATCTTTGAGGCGTTACCGTTACTCGTTACTTTTGTAACGTTCGTTACGTAACGTCGTTACATGTAACGCGTTACTGCCCATCTCTGACCATTCCAGTATTTCTGCAACTTGTTACTACTTCGTGTTCTTCTTAGCGAGGTTAATCCCATCGCCTAATGTTAATTCGGACCTTTTCCGTTCTATGGGCACCATTGAAATGAGAGAAATTAATATTTTTTAAACTTATTTTAACTTTTTATTAATAATTAATCAGTACATTTTGAATTGGAGAAATTTAATTGAGGGACCTGAAAATCAGGGCCCCCAGCCTTCGTTAGTTAGCCTTATAAGGCTAACTAACGAAAATATCATGACTTAACCTAACCAATCGTTAGGTTAACTGTACGCCCTTGACGATTGGTTAGGTTGTCATGATATTTTCGTCAGTTAGCCTTATAAGGCTAACTAAAGAAGGCTGGGGGCCCTGATCTTCAGGTGATCCATTTAATTTATTTAATTTAACAGCTATGAACATAAATAAAAACAAAAAATATTTGTCGTTTCTTCAACAATTTGACGATAATTTGCGTTGAAAATTGGACGTAGGCTATAGCCTGTAGCTGGTTCCTTCTTGGTGCTACTTGTAGTTGCCGGGAAGAATGAAGGATACGAGAGGCAAGCTATCGCTTTGTTGGGTATCTCTTTTAGGGGCCTCTCGTGTCCTCTTCTCTCCCTGTCGTTTGGGGGGTTGGCGTCTTGAAGGAAAAGCCGGTCGTTTTCAGAGTTTATTGAGTTCTTGGTTGGCTGAGGTTATTTTACAGAAGATTTCGTTATTCTATATACAGCTGAATTAATTAAATATATATATATAAATTTATGTACAATACTTATTTATAAAGATTATATATGATTCTTAAAATTACACAATGATAAAATATATACAATTTGGTACGCGCAAAATTGGTTTGTCGGTAACTAATATAAAAATAATATAAATGCGGAAAATTAACTGCGCGGCCCCACACTACTGCCCATCCCGAGAAGCGGAGCACGTATATCAAAAGTAGAAATATTCGGGTCTTGATTTGAATCGGATCCTTCGCCCAGCTCGCGTTGATCCTCGGTCGGCCTCGTTTCCGGTTGTTGCGTTGTCCTGCGCGCCCGTCCTGAGGTCTGTATTTGCTACCTCCGAGGTGCGTCCTCCATCGTCCTTTTTCCTTGCGTGCTTTTTCTCCGATCCGATGTCGTCCGATTGTGCGCCCGGTACCTGTGTGGGACCTGAAACTATATACGCCGGTTTTAAACGATTAATTGAAATGGCTTCTGATGATCCGTTAGTTTTTTCTATTACGAAGTACTTATCGTGGCGTTCGAGAACACGGAAAGGTCCTTGATATGGTGCCTCGAACGGTTTTCGAACGCGGTCGATGCGTACCCATACGTGGCTTGATTTGTGGAGTTCCGATGGAATGAATGATTTGGGGGCTGAGTGAATGTTTCCTTGAGAGAGTTGGGCGAAATCGATTTGCGTCATTTTCTTGGCTAATTCGGAGATGAATTTTGAATTGGATTTTGACGACGAATTGGCGATCATTGGCCTCGGGCATAATAGGGTGGTTCCGGTGACGGTGGTGAACGGTGAATAACCCGATTCGTTGGGGAGACTGCGTAAACCAAGGAGAACTATGGGTAAAGCGGGGAGCCAATCTTGTTTTCGAGCGATGATTGCTGTCTTGATGGTGCGATGAGATCTTTCAATTATTCCGTTGGTCTGAGGGCGATACGACAAAGTTCTTAGTCGGTGAAATCCGATGAGAGCTGAGAGTTTCCTAAAGAGTTTTCGGATTCGAATTGGATCCGCGGTCCGTTATGACTTGCAGTGTACACCAAATCTTGAAATCCATACATCGAGAAATGCGTGTGCTATTGATGTGGCTGTAGTATCAATCAGAGGATATGCTTCTATCCATCTTGTGGCACGATCGATGCAGGTTAGGAGATATCTATATGGGGAAGGATATGTTTGACCGGGCAAAGTGGTTGGCGGTAAGGGACCGACGATGTCGATATGTACCGTTTCAAATCTTGAACTTGGTAAATCGAAGGGGGTTATTTCTGATTTTGTATGGCGAGAAATTTTTGAGGATTGACATGATTCACAATTTCGGGACCAAGTTCGAATATCCTTATTCATTGAGGGCCAAAAGTATCTTGATTTAATGATACGAAGTGATTGCTTGATGCCTGGATGAGAAATATTATGAAATTGATTGAAGATGGAAGATCGATGCTGCTTGGGAACAAAAGGACGGGGATATGGCGTGGATGTATCGCAATATAAAGTTGTATTTTCTGGAAACGGGAACGGCTTGAGACGTGGGAGAAATTCTTGCGTTTCTTGATCTTTTTGTTGAGATTCCGCGATTGCTGATAAATCGAAAGCGTCGATATGTACTGCGTTTACGTTGCGTGAAAGGCAGTCCGCTACGACGTTTTCGGATCCACAGATATGTATTACATCGCATACGTATTCCGTGATGGCAGACCAATGACGTTGTTGTCGGTCTGTCTTGGCTCGTAAGGGACTCTTGTAGGCAGAAACCATCGGTTTGTGATCCGTGAAGAGTATTACTTGACGACCTTCTAAAAATTGACGGAAATGCAGGACGGCTAGGTATGCTGCGAGTAATTCTCTATCGTATGCGGCGTACGCTTGCTGAGTTGTAGTTAATTTCTTGGAAAAGAAGGCGATGGGAACTGGTGTGCTGTCGATTATTTGATGAAGAACTGCTCCAGCTGCTATTTGTGAGCAGTCCGTAACTAAATGAAGGATTGAGCTTGATGGAAGAGGATGACAAAGCGTAACGGCGTTCCGTAGTGCATCCTTGACATCTTGAAAGGCTTGAATTGCTTCGTCGTTCCACTGTAGACTTTTGCTTTTGACTTGAGTTCTGACGATTTCACTTAAAGGTGAGACTAAATCGGCGTAACGGGGTATCATATGGCGATAGAATCCCGTCATTCCTAGGAATCTTCTGAGGCTTTGGTAATCTTGCGGTTGGGGAATATCTTGAATTTCGGAGACTTTGTTTACAGGAGGACGAATGCCTGCTGGGGAAACTTCATGACCCAGAAATTCAATTTTGGATTGCTGAAATATGCATTTTTCTAAGGAAATTCTTAAATTGTGTTCTTGAAGGATCTTGAATACGCGTTCTAAGTCTTTCAAATGGTCAACTGCGTTATTTGAATGGACTAAAATATCGTCGAGATACACAAATACGCAGTCAACTCCTCTGAAAATTGTATCCATGAAGCGTTGAAATGTTGCAGGGGCGTTTCTTAAACCAAATGGCATGTATAAATACTGAAATAAACCAAATGGAGTTGTTATAGCCGTTTTCTCGATATCTTCTGGGTGGACTGGAATTTGGTGATATGCTCTGACTAGATCGATTTTGCTAAAGCATGATTTTCCGTGCAGAGATGTTGACAGACTTCTTATATGAGGAAGTGGATATCTGTCCGGTTTCGTGACAGCGTTTAGGCTTCTATAATCACCACACGCCCGCCATTCGCCTGGTATCTTCTTCGGAACGAGGTGTAACGGTGAGGCCCATGGTGATTTTGAGGGTTCTATAATTCCATCTTGAAGTAAGTTGTTGAAAGTAGCCTTAGCTGAGGATAATTTATCGGGTGGAAGACGTCGAGGGCTTGCAAACACTGGTGGTGCGCTGCCAGTGTCGATGGTATGCTTGACAGTGTTGGTGGAAACTTTCTGCGGTTGAGCTGGTTTCAGTAGTGAGGAGTACTTGTCAAGCAGGTTCCTGATTTCTTGAGGTAATTTGTCGGTAGGGTTAATATTGATGAGGTGAAGGTCTTTGGATTGCACAGGTTTAGTAGTGGCTTGAAGAGTTGTTGCTCTATCCTTCAAAATGCCATGCTTGCAGTCCACAAGGATGTCATAATGGGATAGAAAATCGGCGCCGAGAAGTGGACTGGAGACTTGGGCGACGACGAATGGCCACCTGAATATTCTTCGTAATTTAGGAATTGATATGTCCAGTGTTACTTCTCCGAATATTTCGAGCGGCTGACCGTTTGCGGTGGAAATCTTTACTGCGGTTGGGTGGAGTTGACAATCATTGACACAAGTTGGTGGTAAAATTGAGATGCTCGCTCCTGTGTCAATGATAAAATTGACCTTCAGACTGGCGATGCGAGCTGCGACTGAGATCAGCGGCAGGCCGGACGTCGCGTTAATCACAGCCTGCTTATCTAGTTTTCCGACGTTTCTCTTGATGGTGAGGAAGATCTTGAATTTGGGCGTGACGAGGGGAGCAGCTTGGCGTCATCTTTATTTGGCCACTTGCACCATGGCCTGCAGGTCCTTGCTTGGGGGCCATAATAAAGGTGCGCGCGGCACACCACCGGCCGCTGATTCTCGCTGAAGGGTTTTAGGCCGATGGGGATATTCGTTCTTGGGCTTGTATTGGCTCGAGTTGACGTTGGCGCCGCGTAGCAGCTTTGTTGAGCGAACGGTATTAACTCATCGGCTAGTTTGCCGAGTTGAGTTAGCGTCAGCTCCTTTTGTGCTGCTACGACGGGCGCTATTGAGGATGGGAGCGCCTGGATGAATTTATGCTTCACCAAATCATCGCTGACGCCCACCTTCAGTGCCGTTTGGTGGATATCTTGAAGGAATTGGGAGGGCTTTCCAGTGAGAGGAGTGTTGGAGATGAGTCGTTCGAAGAGTTCTGGCTTCGTCTTTTCGTAATGACTCACGATTTCTTCTTTTAAATCGGTGTACGACTTGTTGGAGAGAGTTGCTGCTGAAATTCGTGAGACGACTTCGGGGGGTAACGAGGCTAGAACATGGAAAAATTTGGTCTCTTCGGATGTTATTCTGGAAATGTGGAATTGTGCCTCCATGATGGAGAACCATCCTGCGGCCGACGCTTCAGAGAACGTGGGTGGCTTGATGGTGACATGGTGCACTCCTGATTCAACAGATTCCATCTTGCGGGAATGTAATTCGGGTCTGCTGCTGCTTTGGTTCCGACCGGCTACTACGGGTGGGCGGCGAAGAGGCGTGGCTTCGGTTTGTTCCGCCCGGCGACTGAAGGATGCTGCTTCCGCTGGCTGCTTCGGGTCACTCCGGGGTCACCAATTGTAGCTGGTTCCTTCTTGGTGCTACTTGTAGTTGCCGGGAAGAATGAAGGATACGAGAGGCAAGCTATCGCTTTGTTGGGTATCTCTTTTAGGGGCCTCTCGTGTCCTCTTCTCTCCCTGTCGTTTGGGGGGTTGGCGTCTTGAAGGAAAAGCCGGTCGTTTTCAGAGTTTATTGAGTTCTTGGTTGGCTGAGGTTATTTTACAGAAGATTTTGTTATTCTATATACAGCTGAATTAATTAAATATATATATATAAATTTATGTACAATACTTATTTATAAAGATTATATATGATTCTTAAAATTACACAATGATAAAATATATACAATTTGGTACGCGCAAAATTGGTTTGTCGGTAACTAATATAAAAATAATATAAATGCGGAAAATTAACTGCGCGGCCCCACAAGCCTATAGGCCATCTTATTCTTAGTTCGCGCAAAGACCTAGGCTATATATAGCCTACACATTCGTGACACTTTAAAGCATAAAAGGAACAGAATGGAAGACTGGAATATTACAAAAATAATTACACAGATAACCTAACCTAACTTAACCTAGCCTAACCTATTCTAACCTGACCTAACCTAACTGTTTGTTTTAATTCGTGAATAAAAATAATTTTCTTCACCTTAAAACAATGAAATTTACTGAAATATCCTTTGTTAATCATAATGCAAAAGCAAATTTAGTTTGGTTGGTCCCCATAGAACGGAAAAGCCCGGTTAATTCTAAAACCTTTATAAGCTAAAAATTTATGCCAATTTAAATTACAGAATCTCCCTTTCAAGTTTCAATGTAATAAGACACATTATAAAAAAATAAAATGCGAGCAAAGATTCTTCCGTTCAAACTTAAAAAAAAGCCGACTTAACAAAGGAACCTCATTATGAGATACATTAAAATTTAATCATTTGTTGAATCTGAAAAAGCCTCACGGATATCAATTTTATTCTCCTGGAAATAACATTCACCCTCATTAAATTTCTAATGGGCTTTCACCAGATTCGCTATTTTAATGAAAGGATCCTAACTAAATTTCATTCCAGATCTCGTTTTAGGTGAAAACGCAATAAATTATACTCAATTTGTTAAAATTATTTAATAGTTTTCATATATATATTAATTAATGGAGGTAATATATTAAACTTTTTAACTCGCTACAATTTATACGAAACGAACACGAAAAAATATTCGATGCGAGTTTGATTTTTTCCTGTCAGTTACGTCATCAGAAGTAAATCCAGGTTTTTAAGAAGTTACCACGTGGCATCTCTGACTCGGTTGCTTCGAGATGGGACTCAAGCTGAAAGAACCTGGGTTTGATTCTCCCCTCTTTCCGCGACCCGAATTGGGTAGATCACCTACGCCACAACTACTCGGGCGACACACTCGGAAATTTACCCTCCCTCCCTCCCCTATCATGTGAGGAAATATGGTTTTCGAATGTTACAACAAAACCACGCATTTTAAGGTTAAGGGGTCCCTCCTTTAAGCATAAACTAATACTTCTTCCGTCGGTGTTGCCCAAATTATCTGGGCTCAAGTTTACTGTCTCACAGTAGACATCTTCAGAACTGCTTGCGGCTACGGGCGGGTATGGTAAAATATGTAATTACATTACATATTACATTACATTATGTAATGTAATTATAAAAATGTTACCACGGGGGTCTCCATTTGACACGGATCTTTCTTTTATACTTAAATGGTCACTTTCCAGTTCTAAAATCGTGAAAGTTGCGCCTCTCTCACGTTCACATGTGTAGGAAATTTTTTTTCAAAACGCGAACGGTAAAACTCTTTAAAAATCCGTTTAAAAGTGGAGAAGAAGTCCCTATTCTACATAGATCTATATTCAAGGTGATTGTGATGTATCAATGTTTCACAAATTTATATCTAAGAAGTATCATAGCGCGAGACGGATAAATCTTTCGTTTACCTCAGCGGCTATTGATCCTTCTTGTAGGTCGGAAATGAAGATTCCGTTGCCGTATTCCGCATGTTTTCCTTCGATGATCATGATACCGAGGCCGGATTGTCCCTGTAAATCAAATCACGCATCATAAAAGATAAAATATATGGAATGAACCCGAGGAGTAAATAAACATTTGCCATCGTATGGACAACGAGGAAATTATTTATATATTTCCGACCATTCATGTACGCAATTTATCAAATGATGCGAGAGAGACTAAACTTTATTTCGGATTAGGGATCGAGAGAATGAATGAATACAAATGCGTACAAAATAACGGCGTCGATTCAACAAATAAAAATTTTGTTAAATCAGTTTCAAAAAAATAATTAATTTTTTTCTTTATTCATGAGGAGGACTTTTGTAATACATTTAATGGGAAATCTTGTTAACAAAAATATGTACGCTTTTATTTTCGGCTTTGAACTATTTTCACTCGATTAAAATAACTGAATTATAAACTACAACTAAATTTACAATCCATCAAATCAAAACCTACCCCCCAAAATATTTTGATTCGAACACCGGACCGTTATTCTTAATAAAACGAACTATTCATATAAAATGTCCACAATTTATTCTTAATAATAATGACATCAATTCTCTTAACTTAGAAAAAAAAAAGTTCTGCAATTAGAAGTTTAATTAAATCGGTAACTTCGGAAAACGCAGAAAACTTTTAGATGAACAACAGTCAAAGTTAGTGGTTTCCTTCCGGCTTTCAAACAGGAATCCAACATAGTCCGGTAGCACAGACCCTGATTTTACTGGAACCCTGCATTGTTTGTTATAAAGCAAATTTTTACATATTTTGAAAGCTTATACCACACCATTCAAGAATCCATCGGGTGTACACCTGACCCCCGCTTGGCTTTTTCAATATGGCCGGCGAAACTGAAAAGTCCCATATCCTGGTCAATACTTGATGGATTTTGATGATCTTGGTGTCATTTCTAGGGGTTTTTAGGATGATGAGTCGATCTGGAGGGGTTGCAGATACTTTGGGAGTCATTTTGACCCATATTCGTCAATACTCAAGGTCATTGGAGGTCAAACGCCCCCCGAAATAAGGAATATCCCATATCCCGGGCAGTCGTGGAGATATTTGGTGATCTTACTGCCGTTTTTATGGTTTTGGGCGAGACTGAGTAGTTCTATAGGGTTTAAAATGAAATCAGGGATTATTTTCCCCATGGTAAGGTGAATTCCAATATGTCTAATTATTCCTCTTATTTTTTTCAGGTTGTTGAGATTATTGCTGATGGTGCTGCCCACCTGGTGGTTTGATGACGTCTTGGTTGTGCTGATTCCAAAATTGTTTTTTGACTGCTGAATATGGAGAATATATCAGGTGAGCATTGTTTAGTTTTCATTTGCTGAGGATAAATTATTTCAATGTGATTTGTACTCTGAAGAATGGGTAAACAAAATTCTTATTTTTCAGGTTCTACAAAAGCTGCAGACGAATGTTTCTTCAAGGATTTCCTGCGTAGCTGTCCTGGAGGTCAGAAAGGTCTTTCAAATTGTGGGAGGATTCAGAAAATCATAGAGAGCAGCGACATCAGGGGACAGCCAGATGTTCGAGCGAGACTAGAGCCTCTCTTGGAAGATGGAGCAAAAATCCTTTGTTGTCACAAGAACTGTGTTTCCACTTATGTTTCCATGGATGTGTCAGCTGTTTTGTGAACAGTCGACTGGCCTGCTAGTGTTACAGTTGCTACATTTATCCAAACCTTCAAAGTATGGCTACCGAAACATCTTTCTCATGCATCTGTAGTACTAGCTTTTGATCGCTACTATGATTCCTCTCCGAAATCAAGCACTCGGGCAATGAGAAGCAAGAGCAGCAGAGTCCACAAGCTAGACCTCAACACCCCATTGCCTACAAGAGACGCTGTTCTCACGTGCACCGCGAGCAAGGAGCAACTAAACAGGCTGCTCTATGAGCAAATCCTTGCTGACAGTGAGTATCTTGCAACTGTAACCCAAGACCATGAGCTAGTGCTTGCAGGATGGCAGACCATACCGACTTCCATTGTGCGAGGCAGGAGTCGAGCAGCATTGGAGCTCTCATCATCTCATGAAGAGGCTGACGTGATAATAACACAACACACTATCGCACAAGCTGAGAAAGATTCTGATGCCCGCATCTCCATCATTTGTAATGACACAGACGTGTTTGCCATGCTGACTCACTTCTATGAATTTAAGAAACTAGGCTGTCCCATGATTATGGAATCTCCAGTGCGTGGCAGAAAATCAGTGGACATCCGAGCAACTGTAACCCAGCACAAAGACATCATCCCACAAATCCTCAAACTACACGCTTTGAGTGGTTGTGATACAGTTGCAGTAATACATGGCATCGGCAAAGCCACTGCCATTGCCACAGCCAAGAAGGGTCGGAAGCTAGACAAGCTGGGATCCCTTGATGCATGCTTTGACCATATCGAGAAAGAGGCAACAGCGTTCATTGTTGCATGCTATGGAGTAGTATGGGCGGAAAAGGCTAGAGTGCAAGGATGTTGCAAGATATAATGATCAATGTTGCAAATGGGGAGGGATATGTTGCAAATGGGGAGGGATATGTTGCAAAGGGGAGGGGCATGCAATGAATGGGGGTGAGGGCATGCAATGAAAGGGGAGGGGTGTGTGCAACAACTCAATGCTGCAAAGGGGGGGTGGGGGATGCTGCAGGTGCAACAAGGGGTCATGAAACTTGGAGGCGGCGTTATCCCCCAAGAGAAAGACAGGAGGAGAGAAAGCAAGAGAGGTGTTCACCTGGCAGGAGCCAAGTGCACACTAAGACTTCAGCCGAGTGGCCGTTGTCTTATAGGCCCCTAATCGGCCAGTTGGCTTAGAAAGAGCCAAGGGGGAGAGGGGAGGTTGAGGGGAAGGGGTCTTCGGGGGGAAGAGGAAGGATGACCTCCCCCCAAATGGGCTGCCTTAACCTAAGAGAGAAAGGATAGACGGAGGAGGGCTTTGGGGGACAAGGTGGGGCGTCCTACCCCCCCAAAGGGAAACTAAGCTAAGTCTTAACCTAAGAAGGAAGGAAGGAGAGATCTTTATTCAACAGCTGTCATCATCAAACTGCCAGCTCCGAAGCCAAGCGGGTCTTATATAGAGGAAGGTTGAGTTGCCAGATACCATTTTTTATTTTAATTGTACAAATATACATTATTAGGGTGAGTTGCTAAACACCACCATTTATTTTAATTCGTTACCAAAGCAAACGTACTTTCTGAAACCAAAATTGACAATAAAAAATTCAATCTGTTTATTAATTATTGTAAATAAGTAGAATTTGCCTTCCACTGCACAAAAAATAATAAATACGAAACGTATAACCACCAAAATAATAGTTCAGACGAAATACACACACACACACACACACACACACACTTGAACAACTTTCTCCTTACCTTATATATATATATATATATATAGAAAGAATCATATTAACTGTCTATTTAATTTTGTCATTCCTTATATATATATATATATAAACGGATTTTCACCTTAAAGTGAGTTAATTATTAAAACTATTAACATTAAAAAAATTCACTAAACAATTGGCTTAGCAAAAGAAGTCGTTCCATTAACATCCTTTAAGAGAAATAAGCACATTAACTGTGTCTATTTTCTTTTGTCATTCCTTTATATATATATGTTAACCCCCCTTTATGGCCCTGAGTCGGTTCGGATTCGACGGGGGGGTTCTGGTTAGGAGGCTGCAACGGATGTTTCTTCTTTATACTTTTCTATAATTCTTTTCGGTCGCCTTATGGGGTCGACACTCTGTTAATTCTTTTCTTTCAATAATTCTCGGATCCTTTCCCTTGTACTAAAATTATCGTCTTTTCTGACTAAGTTCTGAAGCGAGCACGGCTCGAAGGAAAAAGATAAAAACTTCTTTTACTGTGGTTTACTTCTTAAAAATTACAGTTGGTACTCTGAATTACAAGGGGTAGAGGTTCGACCTCTTTCGACCGTGGCTCAGGCCGGAATCTAAAAATACTTAAGTTAAGGAGGCAAGGAGCCTCTGCCCCCTCCTAATGAGGTGCTAATATGAAGTACAAATGATGAAGTGCAACGATGAAGTCTAATGCAGAAGTCTAATAAATGAAGTCTTATAATGAAGTGTCTTAACGAAGTGCAGTAATTTTATAAGTACAGTATAATATAGTCTAATGTTTGGGGGAGACAATCGAAGGTTAAGTTTCCCCCCTTTTTTAAATACATGATCAGATGTTTTTTTGAAAGATTTCGACTAAAAACAATAAAAAAATAAAAAATAAAAAAGAACAGTAGTATCGCTGATTCTACATTTATGGAGGCGATATCATTTCGTATTAGCACATAAGCACAATTTTGAGTACATATTAATTTTGGTTCATTACAATTACGATTACAATTACTAATTAATTCATATTCACTTATTATTGTTTTAATTACAATTCCATTAAAGTACATTCTTACATGATAAATTAAATCATTACATTTAATTACAATTTTAGCAAATTGTTAATTTAAAGTATTACAGTTAATTACAATTTAAACAGTTACTATAACTTTGTCTTGTTTTTACAGTGTTTCATATTAATAGACAATTAAGATGTTAGAAATATAATACAAAGTACATGGCACTTACGAGATAATTTATTTTACGAAATAATGCTATAATGTTATAAATTCGAATCAGAGCGAAAGGAGACCTTTTTTATCTTAGAAGCGTTCAAATTCTGCTGTGATGAGCGGAATTTCTGATAATAACTTACTAAGCATTTATGAATATCTTGCGAGGGTTGAACGCACTTGAAAGTAAAAATGAAAAAAATAATACGAGAACGTTTTTTCGCGTTCTCGAACGAAACTTCGCGCCTCACAAATTGACACGAGCCTCACAAATTGACACGAGTAAAGATGATTATTTAATAAAAATTACATACGATAATGGTCAAGCTAAAATATGGACGTATGGGGGCGGGGATAAGATGCAAGACAATTCATAATTAATTATAACTTTTATAACAAATGGAAAATGGATAATGGATACGACTAAACCATAGAAAGGGTAGATCGTAGGGTTGTGACGAACAAAAATAGGAAGCTACAAGTAAAATTATTATCCAAACTCGCGTTAAGCGATTTTGGTTCTTATGTAAAAATGGACAATGAATTCATATAATGATGGTGTAGGAATTGTTCATTGTTCACTTTTTACATATATATATATATATATATATATATATATATATATATATATATATATATATATAGAAAGAATCATATTAACTGTCTATTTAATTTTGTCATTCCTGTTATATATATATATATATATATATATATATATATATATATATAAACGGATTTTCACCTTAAAGTGAGTTAATTATTATTAAAGCAACATTAACATTAAAAAAAATTCACTAAACAATTGGCTTAGCAAAAGAAGTCGTTCCATTAACATCCTTTAAGAGAAATAAGCACATTAACTGTGTCTATTTTCTTTTGTCATTCTCTCTCTCTCTCTCTCTATATATATATATATATATATATATATATATATATATAAAGAATCATATTAACTGTCTATTTAATTTTGTCATTCCTTATAATATATATAATATATATATATATATAAACGGATTTTCACCTTAAAGTGAGTTAATTATTAAAGCAATATTAACATTAAAAAAATTCACTAAACAATTGGCTTAGCAAAAGAAGTCGTTCCATTAACATCCTTTAAGAGAAATAAGCACATTAAATGTGTCTATTTTCTTTTGTCATTCCTCTCTCTCTCTCTCTCTCTCTCTCTCTCTCTCTCTCTCTCTATATATATATATATATATATATATATATATATATATATATATATAGAAATAATCATATTAACTGTGTCTATTTAATTTTGTCATTTCTTTTATATATATATATATATATATCAACGGATCTTTACCTTAAAGTGAATTAAATATTAAAACAATATTAACATTAAAAATTCACTAAACAATTGGCTTAGCAAAAGAAATCGTTCCATTAACATATTCTCAAATCTATATACAAACACACACACACACACACACAATTATATTAAATAATTATTCTCTTACAAATACGTTTATTTTAACATTGTGTTCCGACTACACCTAGAGGAGACCGGTAATGAGAATATCCAGCAAAAGGTCCAGGCCGAGGCATTTTAAAACCACAAACTGGCGAGAAGGAATTTGGGTAAAAAACTTTCTCTCTGAAAGACACAGCTCTCCAAGCGACTGTTGCTTGTAAATAAAAAAATGTTTTATATTTTATCAACTTCGTTATTTTTAGTTACACGTAATTTGTATATCATCTTAGTTATTGAAATGAATGAATAAAAAAAATGGATGGATATATTATTATTATTATTATTATTATTATTATTATTATACATTTTTCAAATTAACACACACACATATATATATATATATATATATATATATATATATATATATATATATATATGGTGGTACAAATTACAATAATAATAATAATTAACTCTTTCTCGCCGAATTGTTCGCTCTAACAATGGTTAAGCATTTCACTCCGCCTTAGACCCACAGTTTAGCGTGGAAACCGAATACATTAATCCGGGCGGGTAGAAATGTCATCACCCCGATCTCTCAACCCCTGGCTAATCCACCAGTAGGATACCTAGGGTACCCATTTATCAGCCAAGCAGAAATTCAATAACTAAATACAATTTTTCCACACGCCTACGCGAGAAGTCAAACGGAATACATTAATTAATCAAAGTTGAAACTCAATTTAGTATGGCGGCAAAATAATAAAATATTGTTGTGATCGATATTGCATAAAGGTGTAGGTTGGGGAAAACCAAGTATTGTCGCAAATATTGACGTGGTAGAGACAGCAAGGGGTAATATTAACACTAAATCTACGGAGAGAATATAGCAATCTTGGGAAAGCTGAGTTTAGTATTTGCGCAAAACATGGTAATACACAAAAATCTTCTAGATTTGATGTTTATGTCATAGGATATTACTGTGGTGTTAATGTCGGAGTAATAAAGAGTAGCGGCGCTAATTTTGTTTCCTGCGATACTGAGCTGAACCACTCTAATGAATATATTCCTATAACGAACGGCATCCGAAAAATTGAGGATCAATTTAGTATGGTTGCAAATAACATGCATCCGAAAAAAATTGACTCAATTAGTAGGGGTGCAAAAAATAATAATGCACATTCTTGAAATCTTTTATAGAGATGGTTGTTGCGAGGGATATTGCATAAAGGGGGCAGAAATTCAATAATTAAATACAACTTTACCACATTCCTACGCGAGAAGTCCCTTCATTGCATAACCCCTCCACCTTCATTGAACACCCACTCCCCCTTTGCAACTAACGTTACAAATATATATATATATATATATATATATATATATATATATATATACACACAAGCAAAAACATTATACTATACAACGAGTACGCACAATTGGCGTACTATTTAATAACATAGGAAGGAGTGAACACAAAAATATTTATAATTTCTTTATTATAAAATTCTCTCGAATACACTAGTAATAACAATTAACTCTTTCTCGCCGAATTGTTCATTTTGACAAAGGTCAAACCTTTTCACTCTGCCATAGACCTACAGTTCAAATATGAATAATTCAGAAGTATCGGAACAGATCCGTGTACCAAACACTTTTAAAATATTCTTGACCACTAGGATGGTGAGGGTGAAATTTTCAAATTGATCCGCGGCTTCCTCCGCAAATACAATCATGCTTAAAAACACAAAGCTGCTTTCGCTAGCTACAACACCAAATACAAATATATAAACATTTCCTTTTCATTCGAAGGTTTATTCTAGCAGTACAACCAGGGTTCCCATTTATCTACCATCCAATTTTCTACCTTTTTTGTTGTAACCGTTAAAGAAATTTTTCTCCAAAAAATATATTGTATAAAATAAAAAATTATTCAAAGGCTTTTTGTGTGTTCAGAAATACATCTCGTCAGGGAATGATTGCTAGCTTTCACATCACAATTTCATCGAGATAATTGAAGCTCATATACAGGACCTACATACATTGTCTATAAGATCTGTGGCGCGATGTATGAATTTTTTCCATGGAACCGTAACCACTGATACATCCTCGATACGGATTGCAATACTTATTGAGGTACTTCTTGTCCTTGTATCTCCCTCATGTACACCTTCCACATTGTGTCCGACAACTAACACAGAAACTCTTTCCAAAATTGTTGTGAAAGATGCAAAAGTGTAATGACCAAAAAAAAGAACAGCTTCAGAGTTCATTCACACCATGCATACACTTATCTCGTGTACACAGTGTACACCTTTCACATTGTGTCCGACAACTATCACAGAAGCTCTTTCCAATTTTGTTGCGAAAGATGCAAAAAGTGTAATGAAAAAAGAACAGCTTCAGAGTTCATTTACATCATGCATACACTTATCTCGTGTACACTCAATTTCGGCGACCAGATGATGTAGTGACTCGTGGTACGGGTGCCACGTAAAACTGTAGATCCCCTTCATCAAATGACCTAGATATTGCGAAGGGAGTTAAGCAGTCCACAGCAATCAATCGACAGAAATCACTGACGAAGCATTGTTGTATACATCCGGTTACAACAACCAAATATGAATTATATGACAACCAAACCTAATGGTTACTTTGATTACGACACAACTGGATTGAAGTTTGTAACCCAACCACGGTTAGTGAATTAACTTTTGCATTAACCTTTTGGACTAGTTGTACAAATTATTTTTATGTGCGTACGTATGTATCTGCGTATATATGTATGGGCAGCAGTTGCACGAGTACATTTTATGCATAAGAGACAGATTTGTGGATGAAGATATGCTAATAATTTTAAACTAAACGTAACTATCGTACGCAATACGTTATTTCTGTGACCCTTCTAAACTAATTTCTGTTTTTATATATAAATAATTTGTCATAATTAAATTTATACAAATGACTTATATTAACATAGTGGCGGTATGCAATGTATAAATTATATCATTGTTGCGAGTTATCATTTAAACTAAACATGCTTCTTAATTCGACATCGTTGAACCCGTGTAAGCACTTGAAAACCTCGAGTAGTTGACCGTGCAGCCACCGAGTTTCCAGCGTAAACAATAGGATACCCATTTATCTGCCAACCACCCGGAGCACCGACAATTCAGCGCAGGACAATTCAGCGCCGACAATTTAGCGCAAAGACAATTCAGCGCCAGTCAGTACAGTTAAAAGTTTAGTTAAAAATAATAAAAATAAATCGCAATAAATAAAAAAGAGAAAAATTTGTATATTTATATATATGCTAAATTGGGTCTGTATCGAAGGAGTGACATTTCAAAGGAGTGACATAAATACCGTAACGAAGGAGTGACAAATCGGAGATAAAATTCAAAGGAGTATAATTATTAAAATTTTATTTAAAAAAACAAAATTTGTTAGAATTGTTAAAATTAAGATTTTATTTCAAAAACTAGAAACCTAACCTAACCTAACCTAACAGTTGCAAGCCTCTCTTCCCTCTGGATTTGTTTTTCTTCTTCTTTGTTGGTATTTTCGCGCTGAATTGTCTTTGCGCTGAATTGTCTTGCGCTGATTTGTCGGCGCTGAATTGTCGGGTCACGCAACCACCCAGATATTTTCGTACATTTCCACAAACTAAACACAATTTATTCACACTCCGGCACACTATTTGAGAGAAACATGTGCCCATATTTTTTTCCTTTTCGCATAGCAAACGATACTCGTCTCTAAATACTATTAAATACTCACGCAGACCTTTAGCCACAATCTTATTACAATCCTCGTCATGACATATATTAATGTAGTGGTAAAAATACTTAAGATTCTCCATGATGACAAGATTTACACTCTCAGTCGCAGGGTACGGTATGAAGCAATATATTATAATTTAGCTTGTCGCACCACTCATCAATAAGACTCACTAACCATAACCGCTGCTTCTCTTCTGCACGTGTTGTTTCTTCTACTTCACGGTATATGTAAGCTTTTATAAAGTTTAGTCCTACAACATAATTCAATACATCATTTGTACCACGTGACATATGCATGAGAAATGAAGTGCAGTACATTCCACACGTATTACTAAAATATCCCTCCTTCGCATGGTTCAATGTAGCCTTAAAAGCATCAAAGGATGGTAGAATAGGAGTCTTTCACTGTTCACCACATCTTCACACTTTAGCGAATATCACTTCATAAAACTCGAGTACGCAATATTAAAGGTAGCCATCACTATTTTTCTTCTACGCGAGAGAATACACATCTGAAATCCACGGCTTGCACCGCTCAACTGAGCACGCAGGGATGCTCAGGTAGTAGCAGGAGTCACGTGACCGATCATACAGGGGACGGAGCTTAGGACAGATAATTCAAATGAATGAACTTGTTAATATCTTACAACCTGTTAATTTCTAGGAGAAAGAATAAGCGCGAGATAGCCCATTATAAAAGTTATGCCAGGAATTTCGGGGGTACTGGGGCACAATAGTACCCCGGGTAGAGTTTAAGGGTTAAACTTGCAAAAACTCTTATTAATTTTGATACTACGATTTCAAGGTTTTACGCACTTCTCTGTTCATAGTTAAACATAGGCGTAAGTTTTCTTCAAAACTGATATTAAGGCTGTTTAAAACTTAAGCTTACATAATGTTTAGTTAACTTTAAACATGCTTTTTGTTATGTATTAAAATCAATTACTTATTTGAGGTTTGATAGTTCTTCCTCTTTCGAACTCTGTTATCTGAAAGCTCTACACTCTGTGGCTCTTATAGTTTTCAGTCCAACTTATTAATGTTATCTTAAAAGGACAGGACGTAGAAATGAAGTCTTACTGTGATAACTTTATTCTCAAATGAAAGGAGTTAACTTTCTTTAGAGGGGTATTGAGATGGCGAAGGAGAGAGTAGGTCTACTCTTTACAAACCCTACTTTTATAGTTAGACATTTGAACGAAACGATTTTGTAACACTGAAGTCGATGTGTAACACTAGCGCAACTTCTCCAGATTGATATATAAGTATAATACTAATAGAAGAAATCAGTTTTAGTATTTTGGTAAATATATTTATATTTAGATGTTATATTATATGACGTATTTATCAATTTTATTGGAAACAGATTCAAATAAACTAAGGACCTGATTGACTTGAAAGAGCTTGGTAATGACGTCACAACGACATTGTATAAGGGCAGGCGAAACTTTCACTTTAATTCATTACAAGATTAGAAATAGAGGATGGAGTCGTGTTAATTATCTCTCTGTGCCTTGACCAATTGCTAAGTGGTGAACACGATATCTGACGTTCCAAACGGACTTGAAGCACACAAGTTGATAAGTATACCGCCCGGTAAAATTGCATCCAGACGCTCCGGAAGAGCTGGTGCATCTTTGCATAATTCCTTATTAGTTGCCTCTGTGTTACATAAAGCCCGTTTTGTTTACCTAGAACAGGGGTTCCCAAATTGGTGTTCCGCGGAACACTTGTATACCGTGAGAAGTGTTCCGCGGAACACAATTTGGGAACCCCTGACCTAGAAGCACATAATTACCACCACATCATATTTTCCCCGCCACAAGGGCAACCTGAGGAGTTTTCCCCAACCCACCTCGTTCACCCACACCATTACCTGAAGTGTCCGTTATCCCAGTGAGGCCTCTTGATTGTGGTGACAATAATACCAACCAAGATGATTATTCAGCCATTGAATGCATTAGTGAAGAATGTAAATCTAGATTAGAAGAGTGACAGTGAAGTAGACTCGAACAGTGAATATGGTTGCAACGAATCCTTGCACCATACCAGAAAAAGGTGGAGAGTTTCTGATCAGGAAACAGAGGCTGCAGTTTCCTCAATTTTACCAAAACGATTAAAATCTGATTTAGAACAGGAACAAAGCTCAGGCTGTTATTTTAGCGAACCTAAAATTTCGTGTTGATGTGGATTCGACCTCACCTCTTGTCGTTGGTCTGAGCAGTCAGCGGACGACGAGATTTTGCAGCATGGAAGTTGACTACATAACTTCTCTCGTGATCAACTTGAAATCCTTGAATTTCTATAAACTCACTCAAGACGACCTTCGTCTCGTGACTTCTTAGTAAAAGCGTTTTTATTAATCTAGTTTGTACGTACTCATTCATGCACAGTGTAACTCATTACGTGATAAAATAATTTGTTTTTAAGGTTGCGTATTATATAAACTAGTTATATATTTTATATAATAAAGGCTCGGGTGCTTAATTGTTTCATTTATTCCATTGAAAAGTGTGTAATTTGATAAAGTTTGTGGATTGGTCAGGGAGTGCGACTTAATAGATCATTGATCAATAAAAGTTAAAGAGTGGGTAACAGTACAGAATCTGAGGAACATTAGTGTTATTAGCTTTAGGCGAAAAACCGTGGCCAGCTACATCCGCATCGATAGAGTGCCCAGAAAGGAAAATAGATAGGAAGGCACAGATAGAAGGGTTGAAACCAAAGGATAGCAGTTTCGAAATTAAAGATTTGCGCCAGAATCTATCAAAAGCTTTTGATATGTATATCGCAGTAACAAAGGTTCCACCGAAATTACAAAAAGGGGGAGACCAAGAGTTAGAGAGATATGAAAAAAGATCGCCAGTAGAGCTTCCCATGTAGGACCCATACTGACGATCTGAAAGAAGAAGGGTGATTAAGATTTTTCCTATTAAGGATGTATTCAAAAGCATTACAAAGACATGAAAACAAAGCAAATGGAAGATAGTTGGAAGGTTGAGTGATCACCCTTCTTTAGGACATGCTGAATCAAAACGAACTTTGATCAGGAAGGATTAGTATCAGATGAAAGACAAAGACGAAAGTTTTCCACGGCTAAGGTGCCTTTAGGCATGAATTTGTTCTTGAACACAGTAAAGCACAATGAGGCGATTGTGGTTGTTTCAGTAATTATGTCGGTGGAATAGCACTGGATTCGTTCAGGTTTGAGTTGGAAGCGAAAGTTCGAGCGATTAGTTCAGCTTTGTGAAGAGAAAAACTGGTAACTGAGCCAGATTGGAAAAGGGGAGAGGAAGAACATGTAAAGTTGATGGTGAGGTTCTTAACTGGATGTCAGAATGAGCGAGAAGACGTAGAATTGTATAGATTTTCACAATTTTATTACATGAAGGAAATTTTGGCTACTCGAAGAACAGAATTTGCACGATTCTGTGCACAAATATGAACCAGGAGATGGGTGACAACGGCAATTTCTGAAAAAAAAATCTCTGTTGCTGTTAGCAATAGAACAAGTAAAGTTAAACCAAGGCTGCCCTTGTGGCAGGGAAATATGGTGTGGTGGTAATTATGTGCTTCTTCTAAGTAAACAAAACGGGCTTTATGTAACACAGAGGCAACTAATAAGGAATTATGCAAAGATGCACCAGCTCTTCCGGAACGTCTGGATGCAATTTTACCGAGCGATATATTTATCAATTTGTGTGCTTTAAATCCGTTTGGAACGTCAGATATCATGTTCACCACTTAGCAATTGGTCAAGGCACAGAGAGATAACTAACACGACTCCATCCTCTATTTCTAATCTTGTAATGAATTAAAGTGAAAGTTTCGCCTGCCCTTATACAATGTCGTTGTGACGTCATTACCAAGCTCTTTCAAGTCAATCAGGTCCTTAGTTTATTTGAATCTGTTTCCAATAAAATTGATAAATACGTCATATAATATAACATCTAAATATAAATATATTTACCAAAATACTAAAACTGATTTCTTCTATTAGTATTATATATATATATATCAATCTGGAGAAGTTGCGCTAATGTTACACATCGACTTCAGTGTTACAAAATCGTTTCGTTCAAATGTCTAACTATAAAAGTAGGGTTTGTAAAGAGTAGACCTACTCTCTCCTTCACCATCTCAATACCCCTCTAAAGAAACTTAACTCCTTTCATTTGAGAATAAAGTTATCACAGTAAGACTTCATTTCTACGTCCTGTCCTTTTAAGATAACATTAATAAGTTGGACTGAAAACTATAAGAGCCACAGAGTGTAGAACTTTCAGATAACAGAGTTCGAAAGAGGAAGAACTATCAAACCTCAAATAAGTAATTGATTTTAATACATAACAAAAAGCATGTTTAAAGCTAACATTATGTAAGCTTAAGTTTTAAACAGCCTTAATATCAGTTTTGAAGAAAACTTACGCCTATGTTTAACTATGAACAGAGAGAAGTGCGTAAAACCTTGAAATCGTAGTATCAAAATTAATACGAGTTTTTTGCAAGTTTAACCCTTAAACTCTACCCGGGGTACTATTGTGCCCCAGTACCCCCGGAATTCCTGGCATAACTTTTATAATGGGCTATCTCGCGCTTATTCTTTCTCCTAGAAATTAACAGGTTGTAAGATATTAACAAGTTCATTCATTTGAATTATCTGTCCTAAGCTCCGTCCCCTGTATGATCGGTCACGTGACTCCTGCTACTACCTGAGCATCCCTGCGTGCTCAGTTGAGCGGTGCAAGCCGTGGATTTCAGATGTGTATTCTCTCGCGTAGAAGAAAAATAGTGATGGCTACCTTTAATATTGCGTACTCGAGTTTTATGAAGTGATATTCGCTAAAGTGTGAAGATGTGGTGAACAGTGAAAGACTCCTATTCTACCATCCTTTGATGCTTTTAAGGCTACATTGAACCATGCGAAGGAAGGATATTTTAGTAATACGTGTGGAATGTACTGCACTTCATTTCTCATGCATATGTCACGTGGTACAAGTGATGTATTGAATTATGTTGTAGGACTAAACTTTATAAAAGCTTACATATACCGTGAAGTAGAAGAAACAACACGTGCAGAAGAGAAGCAGCGGTTATGGTTAGTGAGTCTTATTGATGAGTGGTGCGACAAGCTAAATTATAATATATTGCTTCATACCGTACCCTGCGACTGAGTGTAAATCTTGTCATCATGGAGAATCTTAAGTATTTTTACCACTACATTAATATATTCATGACGAGGATTGTAGTGAGATTGTGGCTAAAGGTCTGCGTGAGTATTTAATAGAATTTAGAGACGAGTATCGTTTGCTATGCAAAAAGGAAAAAATATGGGCACATGTTTCTCTCAAATAGTGTGCCGGAGTGTGAATAAATTGTGTTTAGTTTGTGGAAATGTACGAAAATGTCTGGGTGGTTGGCAGATAATGGGTATCCTATTGTTTTCGCTGGAAACTCGGTGGCTGCGCGGTCAACTCCTCGAGGTTTTCAAGTGCTTACACGGGTTCAACGATGTCGAATTAAGAAGCATGTTTAGTTTAAATGATAACTCGCAACAATGATATAATTTATACATTGCATACCGCCACTATGTTAATATAAGTCATTTGTATAAATTTAATTATGACAAATTATTTATATATAAGAACAGAAATTAGTTTAGAAGGGTCACAGAAATAACGTATTGCGTACGATAGTTACGTTTAGTTTAAAATTATTAGCATATCTTCATCCACAAATCTGTCTCTTATGCATAAAATGTACTCGTACAACTGCTGCACATACATATATACGCACATACATACGTACGCACATAAAAATAATTTGTACAACTAGTCCAAAAGGTTAATCCAAAAGTTAATTCACTAACCGTGGTTGGGTTACAAACTTCAATCCAGTTGTGTCGTAATCAAAGTAACCATTAGGTTTGGTTGTTATATAATTCATATTTGGTTGTTGTAACCGGATGTATACAACAATGCTTCGTCAGTGATTTCTGTCGATTGATTGCTGTGGACTGCTTAACTCCCTTCGCAATATCTAGGTCATTTGATGAAGGGGATCTACAGTTTTACGTGGCACCCGTACCACGGGTCACTACATCATCTGGTCGCCGAAATTGACGGGTGTTATATGCTTACTTTAGGATATTTTGAATGAGTCTAGAGTTTAATTGGTGTGTTTTATTTCCCACTAACTGTGTACACGAGATAAGTGTATGCATGGTGTAAATGAACTCTGAAGCTGTTCTTTTTCATTACACTTTTTGCATCTTTCGCAACAAAATTGGAAAGAGCTTCTGTGATAGTTGTCGGACACAATGTGGAAGGTGTACACTGTGTACACGAGATAAGTGTACGCATGGTGTGAATGAACTCTGAAGCTGTTCTTTTTTTGTCATTACACTTTTGCATCTTTCAACAATTTTGGAAAGAGTTTCTGTGTTAGTTGTCGGACACAATGTGGAAGGTGTACATGAAGGAGATACAAGGACAAGAAGTACCTCAATATGTATTGCAATCCGTACCGAGGATGTATCAGTGGTTACGGTTCCATGGAAAAAATTCCTACATCGCAATGTTCGGCCTATCCATTTTCTTGAACTGATCCACAGAGCAGATGTTCACATCTTCTGAAGGCCGCATGTTCCACGCGCCACAGATCTTATAGACAATGTAGGTCCTGGATATGAGCTTGAATTATCTCGATGAAATTATGATGTGAAAGAGCTAGCAATCATTCCCTGAACGAGATGTATTTCTGAACATAAAAAGCCTTTGAATAATTTTTTTATTGTATATAATATATTTTTTGGAGAAAAATTTCTTTAACGGTTACAACTAAAAGGTAGAAAATTGGATGGTAGAGAAATGGGCACCCTGGTTGTCCTGCTAGAATAAACTCGAATGAAAAGGAAATGTTTATAATTTGTATTTGGTGGTGTAGCTAGCGAAAGCATCTGTGTTTTTAAGCATGATTGTATTTGCAGAGGAAGCCACGAATCAATTTGAAAATTTCACCCTCACTATCGTAGTGATCAAGAATATTTTAAAAGTTTTTGGTACACGGATCTGTTCCGATACTTCTGAATTATTCATATTTGAACTGTAGGTCTATGGCAAAGTGAAAATGTTTGACCTTTGCCAAAATGAACAATTCGGCGAGAAAGAGTTAATTATTATTACTAGTGTATTCGAGAGAATTTTATAATAAAGAAATTATAAATATTTTTTTTGTTCACTCCTTCCTATGTTATTAAATAGTACAACGCCAATTGTGCGTACTCGTTGTATAGTATAATGTTTTTGCTTGTATATATATATATATATATATTTGTAACGTTAGTTGCAAAGGGGGAGTGGTGTGCAATGAAGGGGAGGGGTTATGCAATGAAGGGACTTCTCGCGTAGGAGTGGTAAAATTGTATTTAGTTATTGAATTTCTGCCCCTTTATGCAATATCCCTCGCAACAACCATCTCTATAAAAGATTTCCAGAATGTGCATTATTATTTTTGCGCCCCTACTAATTGAGTCTCAATTTTTTCGGATGCATGTTATTTGCAACCATACTAAATTGATCCTCAATTTTTCGGATGCCGTTCGTTATAGGAATATATTCATTAGAGTGGTTCAGTTCAGTATCGCAGGAAACAAAATTAGCGCCGCTACTCTTTATTACTCTGACATTAACACCACAGTAATATCCTATGACAAAACATCAAATCTAGAAGATTTTTGTGCATTACCATGTTTTGCGCCATACTAAACTCAGCTTTCCCAAGATTGCTATATTCTCTCCGTAGATTTAGTGCTCGTGTTACCCTTTGCTGTCTCTACCACGTCAATATTTGTGACAATACTTGGTTTTCCCTAACCTAACCCTTTATGCAATATCGATCACAACAATATTTTATTATTTTGCCGCCATACTAAATTGAGTTTCAACTTTGATTAATTAATGTATTCGGTTTGACTTCTCGCGTAGGCGTGTGGAAAAATTGTATTTAGTTATTGAATTTCTGCTTGGTTGGCTGATAAATGGGTACCCTAGGTATCCTACTGGTGGATTAGCCGGGTTGAGAGATCGGGCGATGACATTTCTACCCCCCGGATTAATGTATTCGGTTTCCACGTTAAACTGTGGGTCTAAGGCGGAGTGAAAAGCTTAAACATTGTTAGAACGAACAATTCGGCGAGAAAGAGCTAATTATTATTATTGTAATTTGTACCACCATATATATATATATATATATATATTGTGTGTGTGTGTGTGTGTGTTAATTTTGAAAAATGTATAATAATAATAATAATAACAATAATAATAATAATAATATATCCATCCATTTTTTTTATTCATTCATTTCAATAACTAAGATGATATACAAATTACGTGTAAATAAAAATAACGAAGTTGATAAAATATAAAACATTTTTTTATTTACAAGAAACAGTCGCTTGGAGAGCTAAGTGTGTCTTTCAGAGAGAAAGTTTTTTAACCCAAATTCCTTCTCGCCAGTTTGTAGTTTTAAAAGGCCTCGGGCTGGACCTTTTGCTGGATATTCTCATTACCTGCCTCCTCTAGCTGTCATCGGAACACAATGTTAAAATAAACGTATCTGTAAGAGAATAATTATATAATTGTGTGTGTGTGTGTGTGTGTGTGGTGTGTGTATTTCGTCTGAACTATTATTTTGGTGGTTATACGTTTCGTATTATATTATTTTTTGTGCAGTGGAAGGCAAATTCTATTTGTTTACAATAATTAATAAACAGATTGAATTTTTTATTGTCAATTTCGGTTTTCGTTTAAAAGAGAGTCTGTATGCTTTGGTAACGAATTAAAATAAATGGTGGTATCTAGCAACTCACCCTAATAATGTATACCTGTACAATTAAAATAAAAAATGGTATCTGGCAACTCAACCTTCCTCTATATAAGACCCGCTTGGCTTCGGAGCTGGCAGTTTGATGATGACAGCTGTTGAATAAAGATCTCTCCTTCATTCCTTCTTAGGTTAAGACTTAGCTTAGTTTCCCTTTGGGGGGTTAGGACGTCCCACCTTGTCCCCCAAAGCCTCCTCCGTCTATCCTTTCTCTTTCTCTCTTAGGTTAAGGCAACCCCTTTGGAGGGAGGTCATCCTTCCTTCTCCCCCCGAAGACCCCTTCCCCTCAACCTCCCCTCTCCCCTTTGGCTTCTTCTAAGCCAACTGGTTGATTAGGAGCCTATAAGACAACGGCCACTCGGCTGAAGTCTTAGTGTGCACTTGGATCCTGCCAGGTGAACACCTCTCTTGCTTTCTCTCCTTCTCCTGTCTTTCTCTTGGGGGATAACGCCGCCTCCAAGTTTCATGACCCCTTGTTGCACCTGCAGCATCCCCCACCCCCCTTTGCAGCATTGAGTTGTTGCACATACCCCTCCCCCTTCATTGCACACCCCCATCCCCTCCATTGCATACCCCCCCCCTTTGCAACAGACACCTCCCATTTGCAACATTGATCATTATATCTTGCAACATTGCAACATTCTTGCACTCTAACCTTTTGCGCCCATCTACCTACTTATGGGGATAAGAAATCCTCATTTCTTACTGAGTGTCGTCAGCGAGTATGGGCTCAGAAGACAGGGAAGTCGGGAACTGCTGCACCCAAACTATGTTCTCTACCACCAACAACTGAAGCTTTTCACCAAAATGTGCCAGAGCCCACTACACTGTGGCGAACGGGCTCGATGCACTAAAGTGTGACCCACCACCACTTGATCCTGTGCATTATGGGTGGGAGAGAGACGAAACAAACAGAGTTCTCATCCCAAAACCAGTTGGTGAAGGAGTATGCTTAGCACCAGATGAAGTTCTGAAGCTAATCAGATGTGGGTGTGAATCACAATTAGCATGCAGGGGGAGTCGCTGCGGCTGCATAGGACGCGGAATCCCTTGCACAATGTTCTGTGAGTGTGGCAGCGGCTTGGATTGCAACAATCCATTGACCCAAAACGCAAATGAAGAGCAGACTGATGATCCTGACGATCCTGACACAACCATATCTTTTGATATTTGCTCCCAATAAATGGTTACCTAATGTGAATAACTGCATCAAAGTTGTCAATGCCAATCCCCCAGCTAGGTGTGAGCTTTGTTTTGCTTACGAGGTCATATCTTGTAGCTTTGCAACCTTCCATAGAATGCATGTGCCCTGCACTTCAGCATAAATTGTGGTTTATATCCGAATATCCATATCCATATAATGTGGGTTATGCCATTTAAGCATTATGATCTGGTTTTATCTGCAGAAATATTAAGTGCTCAGCAGTTAGCTAGATTGTAGAAATTGTCACTGAAATAAAGCAAATACAGTGATGTCAACTGTGGCATTATCATATTTCAAGGCCAAACTTTAACCTCAAATGACCTTGACTTGACCCATGGAGTTGCAAAATGATATCCTACTGTTATCATGTGCCTATAGAACTACTCAGTCTTGCCCAAAACCATAAAAACGACAGTAAGATCACCAAAATATCCCCACGACTGCCCGGGATATGGGATATTCCTTATTTCGGGGGGCGTTTGACCTCCAATGACCTTGAGTATTGACGAATGTGGGTCAAAACGACTCCCAAATTATCTGCAACCCCTCCAGATCGACTCATCATCCTAAAAACCCCTAGAAATGACACCAAGATCATCAAAATCCATCAAGTATTGACCAGGATATGGGATTGTTCAGTTTCGCCGGCCATCTTGGGAATTGGCGGCCATATTGAAAAAGCCAAGCGGGGGTCAGGTGTACACCCGATGGATTCTTGAATGGGGTGGTATAAGCTTTCAAAATATGTCAAGATTTGCTTTATAACAAACAATGCAGGGTTCCCACCCCGTGCAACCGGACTAACATGAATTACCGAAAGCACACGAAAACGATTCTACTCGTAACCGAATCCTTTCTGACACGAACTCATTTTATTAGTCAACCCACATTCTTCATTTTACATGATTTTACTGTTCATAAACATAATAAAAATTCTCTCTTTTCTTAAAAGAATCTTCAAAATCAATTGTACCGCTCTATCATAATGGCTAATTCCAACGTGCCTCAACATCCACTCATATTCTCCTTCATCAAACTATTAAGTTCTACTATCACTAATTTAAGCATATATATATATCCCCACCAGGATTCGAACCCACCACCCCTTGAAGAGAAAGGTGAGGGCGCTGAGTGGTTCAATGCCGCATGTGTGTATATTTCTATATTCTATATACCTTTCAACCTTTCAAATGTTCCGTGCGATGATTCCTCATTTCACCAAGGTCAAGCTTGTCGTCCCTCCTCTCGAGTTGGCCTGGTGAAGTAGAGAGTTCGTTTCTTGTACTCTCCACCTCACATAGCCAAGTACGCCCGGCTCATCGAGGACTGTTCTGAGCCAGGCGTCTAATCTTTTGAATATGTCCACCGCAACACCACTCGTGTTCCTTAGTTCTTTGGGCAGCTGATTAAGCAGTGTTGGTCCTCTCACAATAAAACTATTTTCTTTCAGGGTTAAGGATGTTCCCTGTCTAGCCTTTAATTCGGGAACACGACAGAGTCTTCCTTTTCTACTTTCCACTGTTGTTTTGGGGGTTATAGGGTTCAGAGTAAGGTTAGGGGCTAGTTTCTCCATTATTTTCCAAGTGTAAATAATGGTGTATCTCTCTCTTCTTCTTCTTTCCAGTGAATATAGGTTTAATTCGCGTAACCTTTCCCAGTAATTTAGTTCTTTGCACCCATTGATCTTGGCTGTGAAGCTTCTCTGAATCCCTTCTCGTTGACTAATGTCTTCTTTTTTACTGTATATGGAGATGTTAGGACCGAGCATTATTCCAAACTTGGGTATGATCAGCGTTTTCAATAGAGGAATCATTATATTCCTATCCCTTCGTTTAAAGGTTCTCTCATTTGCCCAGTTATTCTCTTTGCTCTGTTTACTGCGATCTTGTTTGTGTTTCAAATGTCGCATCATTAGTCATCACAACTCCTACATCTTTTGCTTTAGAATTTCTCTGAATTGCTGTCCATTTGGGGTATAGTATTCCATGGATTTTAGGTCCTCCCTTTTTCCGTACCGTAACAGTTGAAATTTCTCAATGATAAACTTCATATTGTTGTCTTCCGTCCACTTGTAGATTCTATTCATGTCTGTTTGTAGAGATCCTATATCCTCTAGGTTTCTTATTTTTCTACTGATCTTTGTGTTATCGGCAAAGGATGCTACTGTGCTGTCTCTGGTAACATCCTCATCTACGTCAGTTAGCATGATTATGAAGAGTAGTGGAGCTAATACTGTTCCTTGTGGTACTGAGCTGAGGACCTCTGATTCTGATTCTGATATTCCTTGAACTGTAACGACTTGCCACCAGTGGTGTAGTGCTAAATAAAGAAGTGAGGGAACGCATTTTGAAAGTGTTACTCAGATGCGGGGGAACAATGGCGAGCGCGGCGAGCCCATACAGCTGGGGGTCCGGGGCACTGTAAGACCCCGGGAAATCTTTTGAAATCTGACCAATTTCAGGATATTTTGAGGTCATATGCACTGGATATTAGGATATATTCCAAGGTTGAAGATGCAGTATTTCCAGTGTCATTAGATATACGACATCTAGTACGATCAATAAAAATAGCTAACAACTGGAATGATTAACTAAAAAAAAGTTAACAACTGGTACGCCGTGGTGACTGTTTCACCAGATTTTTATAGGCTAGCATTGCCTCAGTCGAAGCTAAAAGAAATGAAACAGTTAATGATTCTTTCTCATATTTTTTCTAGGGGTGGGAATTAAAATTTCATGACGTTAAAGATTTGTAAGTTCGGATTTACATATTTGAAATAGTGAGGGAACGCCGTTCCGTCTACCAAAAAAAGTAAGGGAACGCCGTTCCCACGGTTCCCACAGCACTACACCACTGCTTGCCACCTCACACTAAGGAAATTATATATCCATTTCCCTACTTTCTTGTTATTTCCATATATTTCAGTTTATGTATTATGATTCCATGGTCACACTTGTCGAACGCTTTGGCAACGTCTGTGTATATTAGATCATACTTTTCATTACTTTCAAGTGCATCAATAATGTTGTAGTGTTTCCATTAGTCCTGATAGGCATGATCTGCCTGACCGAAATCCATGTTTGTTATCATTTAATTTTTTCTGAGTTTCCAAAAAGTCATAGATTGTGGGATGCAGATCTTTTACCCAGTCTGGGAATTTTGAAGTTGGTGTATTCGGGGGTCTGTACATTACAATTTGTACCATATTTAATTTTTCAACTTTTGCTTCTACCCATTCTACGTAGCTGTTTGAATTACTTATAGTCATTTCTGCCATATGCCTTTCGCGTGTGTAAAGAGCACATCCTCCTTTACGTCTCACTGTTCTGTGGGCTCGAAGGATGTTATGTTATAGTTGTCAATTTGTATTTCTTTTTTGTCAATACAGAACTCACAGTTTTCACAGTTCGCCTGGCAGTCCTTTAGATGGGTTTGCGTGAAGCATGCAAAGTCTGCTCTGGTTTCTTGCACGACTCCTTTCAGGTATAAAACTTTGTCCGGGAATGGTTTGATTTAAGGCCCTGAATGTTGTCTTGAATTATTTTTTTCTCTCTATCGTTTTAACATACATGTGGTTCCGATTCGTTTTGCAATGGTGGTGTCGGTTTCGTTGCCTTGTGATCCTCCGAGAATTTGCCTTTCTATCTTTGTCGGTACTTGTTGTCCCGATAAGGCATGAAGTGTCTTTGTGCGTGCCTTCTGTCGGGCTCTCGGATTCCTATATTTGTCAGCTGACTTTGTATTTGTTTTATACATATATATATGCGTAGGAATGTGACGATCCCTCCGCCTCGTAAGTTGCAGCGAGTTCCGCATCTCTTGCGTTACGGTTCTAGGACAACTGCCCTCCGGACAATTGCCTCCTGGACAATTGCACCCCCCCCCCCCACACACTGCCAGGGAATCTGTACTGACATCTACTGTGAATGTGTACTCTTGTTTTTTGTTATGATGCATAATAATAATAATAATATACACAAAATGTACAAATCACACAAAAATTAATTGTTAACACTACAAAGTTGCAAGAAGAACTGAAATTAGTAAAACACTGATGAAAATGTGGATAAGTGGGTAAGTGGAAAAAATTGTGGATCAGTGATAACCAATATTAAAAAATTCACCGACATATATCACACACTAAAATTGCAAGTTGTGGGTTATTCCCCTCAAAACGTTCAACACATGGCGGTTCTCAAAGTCTTGTACGATGGTTGCTGTTCTGGCTATCGAATCTTGATAACGTTTCCGCTTTTTTTTAACTAGCGAAAATATCACGACTTAACCTAACCAATCGTCAAGGGCGTACAGTTGACCTAACCGAGCATTCAATAATTAAGGGGGTAGTTACTATGCCGACATTTCTCGCATTCACAGGATATAACACTATTTGCCAGTTCTTTCTGCTTCACATACAGTAGATGTAGCCACCATAAATAAACTTTTTACCACGTTCACTTTGGACGAATTCCATGATAAGATGATACACCTGGAGAATTATAAATGCACTGTGAGCAGTTCAAGCACTGAACTCAGACTGGTCAATACGTGATTGTCAGTCAATCCCCAAAGATAATTAGCATTATCACGCTAATCCCCAAATTGACAAGTTAGCTTGTTCAGCTTTACATAAGATTCACTGGCAATGAGGGGCAGTTGTCCTGATACCTTGCGTTACAGAAGGGGAATGGTTGGGAGAGGAACCCATCCTTCCCTCTTTCTTTCCACGCAAAAGAAATGGCTTCGGAGACAGGGCTGTTTCTACCTTTTTCACCTCAGATTTTTGGGAAGCGATATATATATATATATATATATATATATATATATATATATTATATATATACACACGAGTCTATAACTGACCGGATTCTTCATAGGGGCCAAGCGCGGGTGCTCTCTCTCTCTCTCTCTCTCTCTCTCTCTCTCTCTCTCTCTCTCTCTCTCTCTCTCTCTCTCTCTCTCTCTCTCTCTCTCTCTCTCTCTCTCTGCTGGGAAAGAAACTTTATAAGAGCTTTTAACAGTATTTATAATAAAATTTTGCCTTCAAATTTTTAAGAAAACTTTTTAAAACTGTTCTTACTTGAAGATCCGCGTAAAAATACTGGAGGCTGACAATGAAGGGCGAGAATACAGATGAATTTATGAAGGAAATACGGGGTAGTTCCAAAGTAAAAGCAACCCTTAAATACAAATTGCTTTCGACTGTCTTCTTTCCTCCTCCACCATCAACTGAAACGGTTTTTAGTAACAGGAAATTATGTTTAAAACTTACCTTTTTCATTACGAATTTTGTTAAACCTTTGAAACGGGCATATTTTCTTCTGGGGTCTGAAAAAAGGAAAAATATATATTACGACATTTAATATCTAATTTACACCCACACACACACACACACACACACACACACACATTAAATATATATATAATCAGTGGCGTGCGGTGGGTATGTCCATAGGGTAAGCGGTAGCTGCAAATATCATGTACACACACACACACACACACATACATATATATATATAGGGTGAATTTCACAATTACACACGTGAAATGAATGAATTTCACAATTAAACACGTGAAATGAATGAATGATGCAAATCCACAGGGAAAAAGAAATGATTCCAAGGCCTCTCGTGTATTCAGAAGTACGCCTCGTCAGGGTGACGAGGTGTACTTCTGAATAGACGAGAGGCCTTGGAATCATTTTTCTTTTTCCCTGTGGATTTGCATCATTCATTCATTTCACGTGTTTAATTGTGAAATTCATCCTATATATATGTATATATAATATACAAACATCATAATTTTATATTAGTTTTCGATTACTGTGGTAATATACTGAATATTATTTTTTAATTTGACTTTTAACTGTATAGGCGGGCTAAATTTTAAAATTACACACAATAATTATATTATGAGTTCCCGAGCACTTGATGGTATACGCAATAGATCAAAGAAGTATTATGAAAACACGCATTATATACATGCTGTAAGGTCATACGTGCAACATTATATGAATATAAAGCAACGTTCAACGTATATTTCACTGAATTCGTATTTCCTATTAAATTATATGATATAATTTTTATTATGTTAATTATATTAAACTATCCGGTGCTCTTCCAATATATGCTCTACCTTAAAATTTACATTCCAATACGTGATCTACCTTAGATTATTCGGATTAGCAGCAGGTACGTTAGTTAGCCTTATAAGGCTAACTAACGAAAATATCACGACTTAACCTAACCAATCGTCAAGGGCGTATAGTTGACCTAACGATTGGTTAGGTTAAGTCATGATATTTTCGTTAGTTAGCCTTATAAGGCTAGTTTCACGGTAGAGCACGTATTGGAATATGGTAGATCACAGTTTCGCGGTAGAGCACATATTGGAAGAGCACCAACTATCCCTTTCATTCATGAAAGCAGTCGACTTCAGTTCAGAAGATCATCCGATAACCGGGTCATATGCCTTAAAAAGGTCACTTTTTTAAGTCCCAAATCAGTTCCTATCTCTTCTATTATAAAAGTTTACTCTTTAGCAGGTCATGTGCTAAGCCTAAAACCCTCTTAAGTGGGTCGTATATTAAGCCTAACATTTTCGTATAAACTTAGGTTCTAGGTTCGCTAATTATGAACTGACACACATCTACAATGCCGTTAATACAATGCCAGTTAGTATTTTTACCTCCAAATACTACAGCATTGATTGGTTGGCCTATTGATCAACGAATTATAAAGAACATGAAGACAATTTACACACTTGCAACAGCGTGGAAAGATGTAAATTAACAAACGATAAAAATTGCTTTGCCCGATGTGGACTACGAACAACGAGTGAAGATGATGCGGATTTCATAGTCTGACAAAATTACTAAAACTCTACCCGGCATTGAACGAGAAGATTTTGACTAAATGTCGCGACTCTTTGAAGACGAGAGTATAATTGAGGGAGCAACCGATGAAGAAATTATTGCATCTATGAAGATGAAAGATGACACTGAATTTGAGGAAAGCAACTATGAAGACGATGAGAGCAAAAGAAAAGTAAAACCCTTATCGCGTCACGAAATTAATGCTTTATCAAACTTACTCGATAGGTACGGAAAGACAACTGGAAGTTTAGCTATCATGAAACATATTTCTGCATTGCAATCCTCGCTTAGTAATTCTTATATTAATTCTAATTCAAAACAGACCGCAATAAATTACTTTTTCTACCTACTGTATAAAGTAACTGATCCATTATACGGTAATTTCTGCAATAAAAAGTTACTTTTTAATTTGTCACTTATTTGCCTGTTCGACTGTATACGAGTATACCACTATTTTAATCTAGGTTCCTACCATATTTTTATTAATCTGTTTTAAAATATGGTATTAGTAGTGTACATCAATGTAATATATATAATGTACGTTAGATGAATAAGGAGGTCATTCGGATAAAGTGGTTAGACTGGGAAAGGCCCCAAAGTGACCTCCACATCAGGAGTCGACACTATATATATATATATATATATATCATAAAAAACTCAGGGGACCATTCTGAGTTCATTCCCATCTTGAAACGGACATGTTATGTGCCTTGAAAAGTGGACGCTCAATTCTGCCAGTTGAGGTTTAAGTTTTGGTTTTTGGCTAAAAATATAATAGTTACCGCTTTTTCTTTAATGTATTCAATCTGACGTGAAGGCAGCGAGTATTTTGCTTATATTGAGGTTCTAAATGTAGCAGGGCTAGGCTGCTTTAAACCCTAGATCCATGTCCCAAAGCTGGATCCTGTCTGCTTTGCAGATAGCTGGTGAGGGAAGCTATATTTATGGGACCTCTTTGCGAGTGACCCGTTGCCCACGTCGGGCTAGCATCATGAAAAAGAAAAACTACGGTATTTGTCATTTACCATTACTTATTCGGACTATAGTGGATTTAATTATCCCAGAAGAGTTCCTTGTTCCATGCACGGTCTGTGTGTATCATATATATATATATAGCATTGAAGATGACATCAGAATATGTCGAAAGCTTTCTTAATTTTTAATTTTCGTTGTGGTATTTGTGTCCATGCTTAAATTTTGTTTTCAATTCATAGTTGGTTTTATTTATTATTATTATTATTATATATATATATATATATATATATATATATATATATATATATATATATAGGGTGTCCCAAAAAAAACTATATACTCTTTATAGCATCATATAGTTTATAATTTAAAAAAAAACCAAACAATATATTGTTATAGCAATTGCCAATGAAAGGTAAATTAGTAATCTAAGTGATCAAAATGTTATAGCGAGTTGTTTCATATAAAATTTAATTAACTACGCCAAGTGCCAAAATGTTCTCCGGCGGCATGAATGCACTTTTGAGTGCGTCGACTAACTGATTCGCAGACATGGATTAATGTGGATGCTGTGATGGTCCCGCACTTTTCCCTAATTGCATCCTTAAGGTGTTCGAGTGTTGCAGGTCTTGTACCATAAACTGCATCCTTCAGGTAGCCCCACAAGTAAAAATCAAGTGGAGTCAAGTCCGATGAACGTGGAGGATACTCAACGCTTCCTCTTCGTCCTATCCAACGGTTAGGCAACGTTTCATCGAGGTACCTTCTGACATCACAATGATAATGAGGGGGGGCTCCATCTTGTTGAAAGTAAAAGTCGTCGTTTCCAAACAACTTCCGAACTGCAGGTATAATTTCTGTCCGCAGCATGTCGAGATATGCGGCACCGGTAACTGTCCCATTAAAGAAAAATGGTCCAACCAAACCCCTGGATGATAAACCACACCATGCTGTTAATCCTGGTAAATTAACATGTTTATCCACATAAACGTGTGGATTATCAAGTGACCAGTACCTGCAATTGTGTCGATTTACTGTGCCATTCAGCTTGAAGGTAGCTTCATCAGACCACACGATTTTGTTGTATTGAAAGTGCATTCATGCCGCCGGAGAACATTTTGAGCACTTGGCATAGTTAATTAAATTTTATATGCAAACAACTCGCTATAACATTTTGATCACTTAGATTACTAATTTACCTTTCATTGGCAATTGCTATAACAATATATTGTTTTGTTTTTTTTAAATTATAAAATATATGATGCTATAAAGAGTATATAGTTTTTTTGGGACACCCTGTATATACCTCGTTAACCTCGTTGCTGTTCCGTGTGTGGTCTCTCTTCACACGAAGGTCAAGCTGGTGGCCCCGCCTCTAGGTCTGGCTTGGTGGAGGAGCTTTCTTGCGCTCTCCACCGTACATAGCCAGGTACACCCGGCTCATCTGGTACCATTCTGAGCCAGGCATCTAGTCTTCTCTTGAAGACTTCAACTTTGACCCCTGTAACATTTCTGAGGCCCTTTGGAAGCTGGTTAAAAAGTCTTGGCCCCCTGACAACTAAGCTATTTTCCTTCAGTATTGAAAAGGTCCCTTGTCGGGCCTTTAATTTGGGAACCCTACGGGCCTACACATCCTGCCTTTCCTATTTTCCAGTGTTGTTTGAATGGTAATTGTTTAGTTGAGGTTTAGTACCAGTTTTTCGATAATTTTCCATATGTAGATTATGGTGTACCTCTCTCTTCTTCTTTCCAGGGAGTACAAATTTAGTTTACGTAGTCTTTCCCAGTAGTTGAGCTCTTTGCAGCCATCAATCTTTGCTGTGAAATGCCTCTGAGTTTCTTCTAGTCTATTAGTTTCTCCTTTTTATATGGGGACGTCAAAACTGAGCAGTATTCAAGTTTTGGTATAATCAGTGTTTTTAGCAAGGGAATCATTACTGTCTTGTCCCTTCTTTTGAACGTTCTTCGTACCTGTCCCGCGACTCTTTTTGCTTTGTTTATCGCTATCTGATTTTTTGTTTCGAAATTCGCATCGTCGGTCATTATTACTCCCAGATCGATCGCTTTCGTGTTTCTCTGAATTTCCTGTCTATCTGGAGCATAATATGCAGTCTGTTTAAGTCTTCTTTTCTACCATATATCAAGAGCTGAAATTTCTCAATGTTAAATGTCATGTTGTTGTCTTCTGACCATTTGTATATTTCGTTCGTGTCCCTCTGCAAGGTCTCCACTTCGTTTACATCGTCGATTTTTCTGTTGATCTTTGTATCGTCTGCAAAGGATGTTACTATACTGTTGCTGTTTACTCCGCTGTCTATGTCTGTTAGCATGATAATGAACAGGAGTGGGGTCAGTACTGTACCTTGTGGTACTGAGTTGCGTACTTCCGATTCTGATGTTGTTGTTGATTAGCCGATCAGCCCACCCTGATCGAGCAAGCCGGCGGCACACGCAGGTAACCGATCGCCCTCTCCGAAGTGGACCAGAGGTTCAGCGCACTAGTGATGTTGTGTTGTGTTCGTTGTTGTGCTAGAGCGGTACAGTCTGTCATAATGTGTCCAATTGTTTGTGGTGTGTCCTGGCACAGGTAGCAGGTGTTGTCTGTGGAGTTGTTTAGTCTGTGTTTATATGTCTGTAAGTTGGGGTGATGTCCACATCGGAATCGTGCTAAGTTAATTCGATCCGATCTGCTCACACTGGTCTCTGACCTGTTAATGGGTGGTGGCTTCGCACCTAGGACAGCATTCGGACCGAGTCGTGTCGGTGCTTTGTGGGTTAGGTGTGTGTGTATGTGTTTTCTATACTGTGTGATGTCCGTGTGGCGTGGTATGGAATGGAGTATTTGGTTATAATGTCTCTCTGGTGTTACCTTAATGGTGCGAGGTGTTGGTGCATGATTGTACATGTAGTGGCAAGGGTGTTGTCAAAGGTGGGCAGTTGCGCCGCAACTTGCGGCGCAACATTTTTGGTTGCGCTTGCGCTTGCGGCGCAACTTTTTGAAAAGGGTTGCGCTTGCGCGTGCGGCGCAACTATTTCAGCAGAGTTGCGGTTGCGGCTGCTGCGCTACAAAAATCGTTGCGCGTGCCCACCACTGGGATATACGTTAAATGCAAAGGTGGGCAGTTGCGCCGAAAAAAGTTGCGGCGCAACTTCCGGCGCAACATTTTTGGTTGCGCTTGCGCTTGCGGCGCAACTTTTTGAAAAGGGTTGCGCTTGCGCGTGCGGCGCAACTATTTCAGCAGAGTTGCGGTTGCGGCTGCGGCGCTACAAAAATCGTTGCGCGTGCCCACCACTGGGATATACGTTAAATGCAAAGGTGGCAGTTGCGCCGAAAAAAGTTGCGGCGCAACTTCCGGCGCAACATTTTTGGTTGCGCTTGCGCTTGCGGCGCAACTTTTTGAAAAGGGTTGCGCTTGCGCGTGCGGCGCAACTATTTCAGCAGAGTTGCGGTTGCGGTTGCGGCGCTACAAAAATCGTTGCGCGTGCCCACCACTGGGTGTTGTGGGTTAGTTGTTGCTGCTGCCATGAATTGTGTTCCCCTCATGTCTAAATGTTCCATAACTTTCAGTATTTTTGTTTCTGTGTGCAGGTGTTCTATTGGTGTTGTTTGAGTACATCTTGTAATGATACGAAGTGCGTTGTTTTGTATTGTCTGTAAGGTGTTTATGTGTGTGTTTGAGATAATGGGTGCCCAGCATGGGCTAGCATAGTCCATAACTGAGCGAATATATTGTTTGTATATGAGTGATGTTGTTTCCTGCTGGTGTCCAAAGTTTGTGCCTGTTAGTACCCTAAGCGTGTTAAGTCTTGACGTACATTTGTTTTTAATGTCCTGAATGTGGTTTAAGATAATGATGTGTTGTATGTGACCCCAAGTATTTTGGTCCTGTGAGTGTGTGGAATGTTGGTATTGTTTAGTGTAATCTGTGGAGTTATCTGGTGTTCTTTTGTGTTGCTTGTTAGCAAGGTGATGGTTGATTTTGTGGGCGCTACTTTGAGTCTATTGTGTGTGAGCCAGTCTTGTATACTGTTTATGTATGTTTGTAGGTTATTTGTAGCGGTGTCGATGTTGTTGTGGGTGGATGTTAGAGTGATGTCATCTGCATATGATGATAAGATAAGCTTGTTATCTAAGGGCGTTGGAATGTCATGCATGTATAAGTTGGACAGTGTTGGTGAGAGAACAGAGCCTTGAGGGACCCCGTTCGGAAAAAAGCTTGTTTTTGGATGACTTGCCATTAAATGTGACATGTGAGTATCTTCCTGAAAGATAGTTGCTCAGCCACCTTTTGGTGTTATTGTGCATGTTTGTGTTGAGTATTTTGTTTATGAGAGGGAAGCGTGGGATAGCATCAAATGCTTTACTAATGTCTATTGTTGCTAATAGTCAGTGATGGGCAGTATCTAGATACATGTATCGCCGATACGTATCGATCGATACTTTTGTATCGGTATCGGTATCGCTTTAGCTACGTAACCAAATTATCGATTTATCGGTATCGCTAAGGTCAATTTTCTTAAATGTATCGAAAAAAATCGATACTTCGATACATCGATACATTAATAAGAATTTTTAAATATTTAAATAGATGTTATAATATGACACTACTGAGTTATATTTATGAATATACATAAATAATAATATTATTAAATATTTATTTAATGACAGTACTACTCTACTGGTCACGTCACACAGTACGGCGCAACGTTTAAACACGTTTGTACTTGTGTTATTGAGATTAATTAACCATAATATAGAAACGCTCATAATATAGAAACGCTCATATAATATAGAAACGCTCATTGGTGTTGCAACACTATTGGCCACGCCCACTCGGTGTTGAGTTTAAACAGGTTCATACTTGTAACACAGCGATTCCAGCTGGTATTTTTGAAGGGTAATAGTAATTACTTTTAATTGTTAGTGTAATATTTTCAGTCATTCATGTATCCTACAAAATTAAAGCATACTTTCATTAAATAAAGCAATTGTTTTCATTTACATCTATAAAACCCATTAAAATGTCGTTGATTTTACTTACAGTGCGTACAAATTACTAGTATAAACAATAATATCTAATACCTACATATTAAATGAATAATTATAAAAATGTACCGGCGATACATGTATCGGTATCGGTATCGCTAAGACATCTAGAAAGTATCGGCGTATCGGTATCGCCTAAGACGTTCTTCATGTATCGATGTATCGGTATCGCTTTAGCGATTTTCATGTATCGATGCCCATCACTGCTAATAGTGTACGTTGAGCTGGTCGACTGGAGTTGATGCCATCCATGATGTGCTACGTGAGTTTAGTGAGTAATGTCGTGGTTGAGTGGTGAGGTCTGAATCCATGTTGAGTAGGCGATAGTGGTATGTGTAGGTTGGTGATTTGTAAGATTAGTCTTTCTGTTACTTTGGAAGGTGTGCATAGTAAAGTAATGGGTCTATAGGAAGCTTGTTCTGTTGGATTTTTGTTTGGTTTGAGTAGTGTAATAATTTTACTTTGTTTCCATATGTCAGGAATAATCCAGTGTTGGTATGAATATGTGCTGATGTTTGTGAGAGCTAGTATTCCCTGTGAGCATACGTGTTTAAGGTATATGTTAGATATGTTGTCTGGTCCAGTAGCCTTCGAATTCTTAATGTTTTTGATGATTTTGGTCGTCTGGTCTGTATTGAAGGGTGTAATGGTCGTGTCGAGTCTGTAGATTTTCTTGTTTGTGGCTGTTTGTCTGTCTGCGTGTTTCTGGTTGTTGTCTCTGTTTAAGTGACTTATCTTTGCGTAGTTATTAACTAGAATGTTAGCTTGTTGTGTATATGTTGGGATATTATTTTGGCTGCGACAGATAGCCGCGTGTGAGGTGTGAATGCCGCTGTTAGAGTGGGTAATGCTGTTTATAGTCTTGTATAGCCTGGATGTATCTGTGGAGTGGTTTAGTGTTGTTATGAATTCCCTAAATGTTTATGTTTATTTTTCTTTAAGTTTGTTGTTTATTTCTGTGTTGAGCTGTTGTATCTGTTGTTTTATGGCTTCTGTGTGTGGTGTTTGTGTGTTATGTTTGAGGTTCTTACGTTGCCTTGTGAGGTGGGCTATTTCTCTAGTGTAATTTGGGTTGTAGTTCCTAATGTTGCCCTTGGGTATGTATTTGTTTGCATTATTGATGATCTGATTAAATGTCTTGAGTGTTGTATTGATGTTTATGATGGGTGTGCTGTTTAATGTGGTGAGTTGTTCCTCAATCTGTATTTTGAACTGTTCCCAATCAGCTTTCTTGTAATTTCTGTAAGTATGCCTAAGGCTGTTGGGGCAGAGTGTAGAACGTGTTGTAATGATGATGGGAGGTGGTCTGATGACAGTTGTTTTTTCTGTTCTCCAGTGTGTATGTGTTGCTAGTGAGGGAGAACAGAACGTTATGTCTGGGGAGGAGTTTGAGTATCCTGCTTGATGTGGTATGTGTGTATGTTCTTCTATATTGTTAAGAATGAAGAGGCTGTTTAGTTGTGTGGCTATGTTGGCGCCTCTGGTGTTGCTTTGGTTGTTCCGATTCTGATGATGATATACCTTGAATTTTGACGACCTGTAGACGTTCTCTGTGGAAGTTGTAGATCCATTTTCCCATTTTACCTGTTATTCCCATATATTCCCGTGTGTGTATATATATATATATATATATATATATAATATATAATATATATATATATATATATATATATATATATATTATATATATATATATACACGAGGTACAGTAAAAATGTTTGTGAACTTTTTTAACAGCCGCCCAACGACTCAGTACTTGCGTGAGTTTTCATATCTGCGCATGCGCGGATATGTAGGGAAGGTGTGGGCAGAGACTCACAGAGAGCAGAGAGAGTGGAAATCACTACTGTCTGTTTGGTTCAGCGAATTTTGTTATTTTCAGAACTCGGCGCTCCAAGATGTCGCAATTTGAAGAGCAAGCAAACATTAAGTTTTGTGTATGACTAGGCAAGACGTTCTCACAAACTTACGACATGATCAGGGAAGCGTACGGGAACGAGGCCGTGTGTCGGAGTGCAGTATACAAATGGTTTAGGCATTTCAAGGACGGCCGACAATCACTGGAGAATGACCCACGAGAGGGAAGGCCAGCGGTAGCTCGTAATGAGGAGACCATTGCCCATGTTTGCGAGATCATCCGACAGGACCGTAGACGAACTATTGACGAAGTCGCCGAAATCGTTGGTGTGTCACATGGCACGTGCCATCAAATTCGGCCACATTGTCCCACGAAATCTCACAGAGGATCAACGTGATCATTATTTTTTTTTATGCAGGAAGGAGAGGCCAAGGAGCTAAAATCAAGGTCCAGGGTTTTCGAGATGCCTAGACACTCTGCGTTTGAAAGATGGGAGGTCATAGACAGGAGGAAAGATGGAGTGAGGAAGATTGTTCCAGAGTTGACCGGTTGAGTAAATGAAAGATTGAAAATACCGATTAACCTTTGCATTAGATAGTTGGACAGAAAAGGAATGAGAAAGTGTAGAAAGTCTGGTGCTGCGTGCTCTCCTTAAAGGGAGAGGCACGCAGTTACAGAGTTCAGAAGAGCATTGTCCGTTATAATAGTGAGGCAACATTGCGGCGAAGAGAGAGGGATTGAAGACAATTAGGAAGAGGCGGGGAACTGATGAGACGAAAAGCCTTTGATTCCACTCGGCCAAGTACGGATGTGTGGGTTGAGCCACCCCACATATAAGAAGCATACTCCACACAGGAGCGAACAAGACCCCTGAACAAAGACTGCAACTGAGTGGGGGTGAAGAAACTGCGAAGGCGGTAGAGCACACCTAACCTCTTAGAAGCTGTTTTAGAAAGAGAATATATGTGATCTTTGCAGGAAAGATCACGAGAAAAGGAAACGCCTAGAATGTTAAGAGAAGAGGAAGGACTGAGTTGTGTGTTGTTGAAAGTAAGGGGATAGTCGTGTGGAAGATTGTGATGAGATGGAGGAACCGAGATTTTGAGGCATTGAAAGCCACAAGGTTTTCTCTGCTACAATCAGAAATAGCAGAAAGACCAGAAGTCAGGTGTCCCATAGCCGTCCTACGCGAATCATGAAGTGATTGCTGTGAGGGACGCTTTAGGAAGCGGGTTGAGAAGTGAAGAGTGGAATCATCGGCATAGGAGTGTAGGACAGGAAGTGCGAATTAAAAGATTAATAATAAATAAAAGGAAAAGAACCCTGAGGAACACTAATGTCAATAGCTTTAGGAGAAGAACAGTGGCCATTTACAACCGCAGCTATAGATCGGCCAGAAGGAAATTAGAGATGAAGGCACAGATAGAAGGATAGAAACCGAAGGAGGGCAGTTTCGAAATTAAAGATTTGTACCAAATTCTATCAAAAGCTTTTGATATGTCTAGCGCAATAGCAAAAGTTTCAACGAAATCCCAAAAGGAGGATGACCAAGAGTCAGAGATATGCTAGAAGATCACCAGTAGAGTGTCCCTTGCGGAGCCCATACTGACGATCTGAAAGAAAGTGTGAGAAGAGAGGTGTTTAAGAAACTTCCAATGAAGGCTAGATTAAAAAACTTTAGAAAGGCAAGAAATCAAAGCAATTGGACGATAGTTGGAGTGTTGAGAGCGGTCACCCTTCTTTGGGAATGAAAGCGAATTTGCAGCAGGAAGGAAAAGTACCAGATGAAAGACAAAGACGAAAACGTTTCCCTAGGCAAAGTGTCAGCACTGAAGCATAGTTCTTAAGAACAACAGGAGGAACACCATCAGGACCGTACGCCTTTCCAGAGTTGAGACCAGATAGGGCAGAAAAAACATCTTTAGGAAAGATTCTAATAATAAAGTCAAAGGGGGAAGAAGATGGAGGAACAGCACCGGATCATGCAGGGTTGAATTGTACACGAAAGTATGAGCGAAGAGTTCAGCTTTTTCAGAAGAGACGGCAACCGAGCCGTCGGAATGGAAAAGAGGAAGGAAAAAAAGGAAGTAAAGTTGTTGAAGAGGTTCTTAGCTAGATGCCAGAAAGAGAGAGAAGAATTAGAATTGAATAGATTTTCACATTTTTGTTGGATGAAGGAATTTTTGGCGAGTCGAAGAACAGATTTTGCACGATTCCGGGCAGAAATACTGTATAAGCTGAGTGAGAGTCAGAAGTCGGATAGCGACGGTACCTTCTGAAGCCTCCTCTCTGTTGCGGATAGCATTAGAACAAGTAAAGTTAAACCAAGGTTTTTTTTGCATTAGTAGTAGGAATAGAATATGGAATGTACGCCTCCATGCCCGAGAGAAACACCTCCGTGATGCGTTAAGCACAATCGGAAGGGCCTCGGCTATGGAAGCAGTAATCATTCCATGGGAAATCACAGAAGTACTGCCTAAGGCCTCCCAATTAGCGGCGCCGAAGTGCAAGGCGCTTTCTCTTGGGAGGATCTAACGGCCGAATTAGAGCGATAGGACAGGAAACAGATATAAGATTGTGGTCGGAGGAGGCCAACGGAGAAAAAAAGTTTCACAGAGTAAGAAGGATAAGAGGCAAGAAATAAATCCAAAATGTTGGGCCTATCTCCAAGGCGATCGGGGATACGAGTAGGGTGCTGTACAATCTACTCTAGGTCATTTAGGATAGAAAAGTTGTAAGTTAGTTCACCAGGGATGTCAGTGAAATGGGAGGAAAGCCAAAGGTGGTGGTGAACATTGAAATCTCCTAAAATGAAGATTTCAGCAAAGGAGAGCGGAAAGGAATGTATTCCACTTTGGAAGTGAGGTACTCAAAGAATTTTGGATAGTCAGTAGAATTAGGGGAAAGGTAAACAGCGCAGATGCATTTAGTTTGAGATTAGCATGTAACCGTAGCCAGAGGGTATAAAATTCGAAGATTCGAGTTCGAAAATACGAGAACAAGTTAGATGATTGCGTACATAGTAACATCCACCTTTGGAGTGAAATTTAGAATAGAGAAAGTAAGGAGGTACAAGTTTCAGTGAGGAAAAGATGAGATTTAGAGAAGTTTTGTTCAACGATTGAAAATTTGAGAGAAGGCCACGAATGTTTCAGAAGTTTAAGAAAAGTGAATCAGACAGAGGCCCAGAACATCTCGAATGGGCGCTTTGGGAAACAACACATACTGTATATATTAGCGGGGACATGATTGACAGAGTCGATAGTGATCCAGGTATTCTGAACAGGATGAAACGTGATGCTACCTTTTCGATCCACAAACCAACGTCAAGCCTCGTACTGGAAATCACTTTCACCACCCAAAAAGCAGACGTTTCGTGCAGACCGCTCAAAGGGGAAGGTGATGCTGGAGGTGTTCTTCGATATCCAGGGTGTCGTTTACCAGGACCTCGTACCGAAAGGACGTAACGTCAACCAGACCATGTACAGAGACATCCTTCGTCGTCTGCGAGAAACTATCCACCGTAAACGCCCGCATCTTTGGGAATCTGGAAACTGGCTGCTCCACCATGACAATGAACAAGCTCATCGGTCTATTTGGTACAGAAGTATCTGACCAAGAGTGCCATCACTGTGGTTCCACAACCTTCCTACTCTCCAGATCTCGCCCCTGCCGACTACTACTTGTTCCCAAGAATGAAAGCTCTCTTGAAGGGACGCAGGTTCCATTCAGCAGATGAGATGAAAGGGGCTACGACGGCGGCACTTAAGGAGGTCGCAGTAAAAGTCCTGCAGGAATGCTTCCAGCAGTGGAACGGCCGCTGGCAGAAATGTGTGACAGCGGAAGGGAACTACTTCGAAGGCGGTATGCAGTAAAACCCGCCATGATTACAGATATGGCTGACAAGCAAAATGTTCACGAACTTTTTGACTCTACCTCGTATATACTAAAAACACCAAAGAAAAGCAGAAACAATATTGACCTAGCGCTTCCTTGTATATTTAACAATACATCGGTTGATATGTTTTTCCTTTTTGTGTGCACATTATTTCACGCGAATATGAATATTCCGCGCTAATATTTTGCTATTCTGTACGCGCACACACACACACACACATACACATATATATATATATTGTGGAAGAAAATTCTTAGGATTTTATACATACAAATAATTTGTTAATAATAAATAAATTCCAATGATATCACTGCAGTTTATGCGATACTTTTCAAAGCAACTATACACAAGGACAGAAATGACCCCAGGCTAGAACAGGAAGGCCCTAGGCCAGTGATGGCGAACCACTGACCCACGAGGCAATTTTTAGTGACCCACGAGCTCTTATTTAAATAAAATAAGACTTTAATTTTTAATATTTTCTGCCTTACAGTTTTAAAATGATTTTATTCTCCCACCGAAATAAACAGCTGATACACATTGAAACACTTTTAAAAGTATAGTATACGTTTAAAAAGCTAGCATTAGCTCTGCTAACAATGTTTGGTTCATCTTATTCATGTGAACAGTTGTTTTCCTCCATGAATTTCGTCAAATCCACCACTAGGAATCGCCTTGGCACGGAATATGAGTGCTGCATGTGTGAAACTAAAGACAACTAAATATAAACTTCGGATCAAAACATTAGCAGCTAAAATCCAACAAGTTTCTCACTAAAAACAGTAGTAAATAAATTATTGTGACCCAATTTAGTCTTCTTAAAAATCAAAAGTAACAAAACTGACCCGCCAACAAAAACGTTTCGCCACCACTGCCTAGGCCCAGTCAGCGCCATGTCAGTAAGGATGGAATACAGCAATGAAGAAAAAGTGCATCTTGTATTCTGGGCTATTTCTTATAATAATTCTGAAGAAAGTTTGTTTATTTCAAGAAAAATATAATAAACCACCACCAAATGCAACATTTATCTGTATAATGTTGCTAAATAATAGTTATATATATAAAATTCTTAAAGATTTTTCTCCCACCATATATATATGTATATATATATATATATATATATATATATATATATATATATATATATATATAATATATACTGTACAGTATATACAGGGTGTTCGGAAAGTCACTGTGCACTTATATAATCGAGATCGTCCACTCACGCTTGATGACCTGAAAACTGCAATAACTGCGTACATAAGGTCCATTTCAAAAGAAGAACTGACAAAGGTGTTTCAAAATAAAATAAGACGGGTCCAGGCCTGTATTGCTGTTAAAGGACATCCCTTTCAACACCTTTTATAAGTTCTGATGGTCCCATCCATAACCTCTATCATATATGCAATGTTATACTATTGTATGCTATTAAATAAATATAAGTGCACAGTGACTTTCGAACACCCTGTATAATAAATAAATATATATAATATAATATATTATATAATATATATATATTTTTTTTTTTATTTATTATAAACTTGGACTAATTAACTTTAAAATATGTTACAAAATTAAGACTGTTATAATTAGAAATTTTATACCGAAGGTCTTTGACCCTAACATTCTAATGAATATCCAAAGGCAAAAGCAAAAATTATGGACTATTTTAAAGTAAAAACAGAATCCAATTAATTTTGGTGTATCGAATTTCGGCGTCTGAGCCGATGTCGCAAATCTGACACTGTTTTCAAATAAAAAATTCATCGTGTCTCCCTCGAGCGAATTGAGTCCCGGACGCGTGTCGTTACTACTTCGTTTCACTGAAGTTCTTTTACACCTTTTAAATCAAAGGGCGGAACACCAGCTTCGAATCAACGATTAACGTTGCTCTGAAACGTATCTTTTATCTTTGCGAAAGGAGTAAAATGGATTTTCATATTTACACTCGCAAGGAAAATCACATTTTTACGCTCTCATGCAATACAAACAACCACGATGGAAGCGAAGCCGTTTCTCTTCCACTTCTTTGTTTACGTGTTGCGTGAAGAGGAAGCGAGCGAATTCGGTCTGTTAGCAAGAGATCGATTCCTCAATTCGAGGCTCTTGCAAATTTTACACAAATAAGCCTTAATATATATATATATATATATAATGCAAACCCAAAAGGAAAAAGAAAAATGATTCCAAGGCCTTTCGTGTATTCAGAAGTGCACCCCGTCAGGGAATGAAGGGAGAAGGCGAGATGCTCAAAATATATACAGTGGGAAGGAAACAAAAAGATTAGCACATAATTAACAAGAGTTAATGAGAGGCAGAAGGAATTTTAACAGGATATTGTCAATTTTATACATTCCCGCACTGTTATTGTCAACTTATTGAAATTATTTTTAAAATGGATAAATGCACATTCTAGAATATTCCTCTCAATTATGTCTCTGTTTTTAACGAGCGCTTTAGAACTATCCCACTTGATTACATCTTACATATGGTTAACAAAGGATTAGAATTATTTGCTTTTCTACACGCATATTTATGCTGTTTTTACCCTAATATCTAACGTTTTACCCGTTTGGCCTACGTATACTGAGTTACATTGTGTACATCCGATCGAATACACACAACCATCCACATTATCCGGGCTATTCTTTATTAGGCGTGATTTAACGGTATTATTATATGTAAAGACTACATTGATGCCAATTGCTTTAAGTAAAGTCGGAGGATATTGAAAATTAACATGGTAAGGTAGGCTAAGGATATTTTTACGCTCAAATTCCTTTAGTTACATTACAGTATTACAATACCTATTCTTGGCTTTCCTAAGGCAGTTATCTAAAAATGAAATAGGATAACATACTTTAATACCACTATTCATGATATTGCATAACTCGGAATTTAAAAATTCAGGACTGACAGCTCTCAATGCTCTAAGAAACAGAAGAGAAAATAGATTTAGTCGATGGATGATTGGGCAGAAATTAAGAGAATATTAAAAATAACTATAATGGGCTTTCTCAGTAGTTTCTTAGTATAAATCCGTCACTACCATATTTGTACGGTTTAGTTAAAACCAAAGTTAATAATCCCATGAGGCCTATTATTAGCTCAGTAGGCTCCGTAACCTATAAGCTATCTAAATGGTTAGTTAGTTTCTTAACGCCTTAGTTGGCTCTATTTCCAAGTCACATATTGTAAATAGCATGGATCTTATTGACAAACTGAAGTTTCCTAATGACCCTAATTTCAAACTGGTGAGTTTTGATGTATGCTCGTTATTCACAAAAGTCCCTGTTGATGACCTACTTGATTTTTTAAAAGATAAGATCTCTGAATATTCTTTCCCTGTTCAACAAAACTCTTATTGAGTTAATTAAGCTTTGTGTCAAAGATTGTAAATTTCAGTTTGAAAATAAGTTTATGCTATGTCGTTTGGATTGGCGATGGGAAATCCCCTCTCATCCGTAGTAGCTAACTTATATATGGAATTTTTTGAAAGCAGAATTTTGCCTACGATTGTTAATTTTAACCTTGTCTGGTATAGGTATATAGATGATAAGATGATTTTATGCCTTGGCCTAACAATTTGGATGTTGACTTATTTCTTGGTAGGCTCAACAATTTAGTCCCATCTATTAAGTTCACGGTTGAAAAAGAAAATGATGGTAGCTTATCTTTTCTAGATCTAAAAATTCTGAGATGCTCAAATCAGTTCAAATTTGAAGTTCATCGTAAGGCTACTACTAATAACTCTTGTGTGCATTTTTATTCTGACCATCATCCCTGGATTAACTCTTCTATTTTCTCTTCTATGTTTCTTAGAGCATTGAGAGTTGTCAGTCCTGAATTTTTAGATTCCGGGTTATGCGCGGTCAACTCATCGAGGTTTTTCAAGCTCTTACATGGGTTCGACGATGTCCATTTTAGAAGCATGTTCAGTTTAAATGATAACTCAACTCGCAACAATGGTTGAAAGTTGGATTTTAAACGGTTTAGCACTAGTGTGTGTGGGAATTACTTTACCTATAAGATCTGTGACATGCGGAACAGGCTACCTTCAGAAGTTGTGAACAGTTCCTCTGTGGATCAGTTCAAGAAAAGGTTAGACCGAATCTTGCACCTTGCACACTATTTGAGGGTGTAGGAATATACAGTGCCCGCGAAAAGTATCCGATCACCATTGAAATTTGTATTTTTTACATAAAAAACAATGTTTAAATGTATACTAACCTTATATTAGTATTTTGTCATCTGTCCTTTGGTTTGGATGACTTGTTCTAGACGTTTTGGCATGGATTTAATCAAGTTTTGACAAACTTCCACTGATATTTCCTTGCACCATACCTTTTTGATGGCCTCTTGTAATTTTTCGACTGAGCCAGTGTCGTGGCATTCAACCTTATTTTTATTATTAGCCACAGATTTTCTATCGGATTGAGATCTGGACTATTACCAGGCCAATCCATAATATCAATTTATTGTCAGTAATCCATTTTGTCACTATTTTGGCCCTGTGACATGGTGCACCATCATGCATGTATGTTTTTGTCCTTTGGATTGCCATTGCCATTGGAAGTTTATCCTGTAGCATTGCTAAATACCGTGCACCATTCATAGTTGTGTTCTTCGGAAGAAAATATAAGTTTCCACGCCCATAGTAACCGAAACAACCCCAAACCATCACACTTGGAGGGTGTTTCATTGTCTTTAGGGTGTATTTAGGGTCCATCCTATTTGAGCCAATAGGCCGGCGAACCTTTTTTGGACAACTTCTGAATGTCAAAAATGTCGACTCATCGCTAAATAAAACCTTCTTCCAGTCATCAACAGTCCAATGAATGTATTTTTTACAAAATGCGACACGTTTTTTACGCATTTTTTCATTAATGAACGGTTTCTTAGCAGCATGGGGAGATGGTAATCCGAGTTCTTTTTGGAGCCGCTCCTGGATAGTTCGTTCAGAAACACCAGATAACAAATTATTCATATTAAATTTTATTTCTTTCGCAGTTATTGTTGGGTTTTTCAATACTAAACGTTTCATAAGTTTGTCTGTTCGCGAATTGTTTTTTTCTCGGTCTGCCAGATCGTTTTTTAGGGACTGGCGTGGTTAGGCCACCATTGTTCTTAGCCCGTGAAACCCATAAATTAACGGTACTTTGGGATATGTTTAATTCCTTAGCTATCTGTCTCTGTGATTTCCCACATGCATGCAAAGCAACAATAGCACCTCGACAATCACTCTTAAGTTGTTTTTTAGCACACATTATATATAAATTTTATTTACACCACTTTCTGTAAAAAAAAAAAAAATATCAAGAAATTTACACAAACAGTGAAATCTGACAAATTTGAGACACAGCCACCCGCAACGAAGGCTACCAGAACACTAATTTGAGAATGCGTTGGATTGCTCTCATATCAGCGAGCAACCTCAAAGTTACCAGATGTCGCTAGAACAAATAGAAAGTGAATTACGTGTCTCTGAATATCAATATTGTATTTTCTTGAGTGATCGGATACTTTTCGCGGGCACTGTATATCTCTCTCTCTCTCTCTCTCTCTCTCTCTCTCTCAGTAATCGATGACTTTACTCGGGTCAACTAAACGCCATTGGTGGAATCCCGATTAAACTTAGTTGCTTCAAAATCAAGCCATTTGAAATTTAAAGAAAAATATCTAAAAGTTTGTACTTTTCCTGATTATCACTTTTCTCAACTAATTCACAAAATTTTCTCAACACCACTCGAAACATTAACCATAATTTGCTGTGGACAAATTTAAGGGAAAAAAGGACAGAAATTACAGAATTTCGCAACACTCTGATCGCACCCTAACTACCAATAAGGTAACTAATAGCACTTATATCGAGAAAGAGAACAAAATATATATATCACCGAACAAACTAAACCAAACAATACTGTATATAAATATGAATGTGCCCATATATATTATATAGTAACTATAATTATAATTTACGGAATTATTATTGTTCAAACTATTTTCGGGAATAAAATTGATTTAAATACAAAAGACCAAAATGAAAACCAAGAACCTCAAGTCATCAACTCACGACAACAATGAACCACTGTAACACCTCGTCAGAGGACGGACAACACAAGTTCTCAAGATGCCACAAAAACGTTACTAGCAATCTAGAAATGCCCCATTTCTGGATACCAATCAATCTAAAGCTCCAAATGCGCGAGTAAACCCGAATAAAGTTAAAAAAAATAACACGTTTACCCAAAAATAATCATTATATAAAATCTAAAAATAAATACCGAAAATTAAATTAATGCATTGATTCCAATTTGCCACGCCAAATTTCGCAGGAAGAAACTCCATATTTTACAAAATACATCAGAGAGACAACTCTCTCCTTCTTCACGAGACCCAGCTGATTTGTAAATCATAATAAATCCACGCAATTCATCGTTACAAAGTGAAACTGATTACAATTTTTCATTATTATTATTATTATTATTATTATTATTATTATTATAAATAAGAAAAGATATTATGATTAAAAAACAAATAACGTGTAACCATATTACATACATAATCGAAAACTCAAAATAATTAATTATATTCTGAAGCGAATGGCCACTTTTCGTAAGCAAACCTCCGTATAAATATTCCTAACCGAAACAAACTGAATTATATAATGAAATAATTTGTAATATTATTTACACAAATGCGCGAGCGTTACAAAAAACAATTTGTCTTTACACCAACAATAAATAAAATTTAATTAAAAAACGCATCTCATGACAGTGAAATGCCATTTCCTAATAAAATTTAACCAACCCACTTATTAATAATAAAAAAATATGGAATTTGCATTAAAATTCATGAAGAAACTAAAAAGTGACACTACTTTTATAAAATAAAAATAAAAATAAAATAAAATTACCGAAAGTTATTCGATACAATAAAATTTTGAAGATCAGTTATGAGAAAAGATCTTTTCCAAACAGTTCAATTGTAAAAGCAAGCTCATGTCGCTTACAAACATACAACCACGCTAAAATCGAGTTAACCGTGATTTACTAATTGTGACCAATGTTCACTTATCCGTGATCATGACACCGAGTTAACCGTGATTTGGCGCAGTGTTTACATTCGCGGCTCGTAATATTAGCGGAGGGAAGGGTTACAATCTTCGAGAGCGGATGATCTTCGAGTCTTGTGATGAGTAGAAACTACTTATTCGTATATTATACTGTAACAGAATAATACTGCGTGTGGTGGCGGGCAGCGGCGGTTGCACCAATCACCCACCGGCGAGATATACTGAGTTACCGTGAAATCGGATTATCCGTAATCATGAACCGCTCCTCTGTCACGGATAACTGGGTGAGTGATATATATATACAGGGTGTCCCGTAAGTCTGGACCCATAGGGAAAAATAATAAAATTACAAAATAGTCCAAAAATTTATTACATAATCTGTTCAAAGTGTCCGCCGTTGTGTCGCACACATAGTTGAAGACGCAATCTCCACTGCGACAGCACTTTCTGAATCACAGTCGCAGAAATTTCTTGACACGCCTCCACAATGCGTGCTTTAAGGTGGAAAATGTTCTGAAGTTTGACCTCGTACATTTTGGCTTTCAAGTGGCCCCACAAATAAAACTCCAGCGGAGTAAGATCATAATAAAAAAATAATAAAAATAATAATAAAAAAAAAATATTATATATTATAAATAAATTTTTGGACTATTTTGTAATTTTATTATTTTTCCCTATGGGTCCAGACTTACGGGACACCCTGTATATATATATATATATATATATATATATAAGGCTGATTTCCCATTAATCACCTGCAAAATAATGATCAGTGGGTTTTAAAATAATGACTGAATGGCTTTGAAAATAATTATAATTTGTTCCTCTTGCGTAATGAAATACCTACGTAGCTGCAGTGGTTGGTACACTCAGTGGTAAAAGAATGCCGGTACGGTACAGGTCTGGGTAAAATGATGGGAATAAAATAATGGGAAAATTAAATAAACGAGTCTATATTTATACTATCCCATAATAAGTGTCGTACGATCTGACAACAAATGGTGTTGTATCAATTTATGACCCGATTTATTCATTTAAACACGTCATTAAATTAAATTAAAAAGGTGGAAGAGAGAGAGGGAGGAGGGAGTTTATGCGATGTGGCAACATAACGTTGACTTTTAAGCACGGGGAGTTTAAGCACAGTGCCGGTAAGAAATATGCTCTAGTTGCACCACCACTACCTGAACTCATATATACATATAGAGTACGGGAGTAAATGTCAAACTGTTTAATTTAACTGATTTTTTTTTAAATAGTCCGTTATGTCTAACTAGCGAAGTTTTGCGCTCTCAGCTTCAGCTTCCTATTCACTTATTTCTGGAAAATAAACTGCCCAAATACAAAAAAGGAGGCTTTGGAAGAACTTCATTTACATTTTATATAGTCAGTTTTATAATTCAAGATGATGCAACGATAAAGGTAAGAAAAAAATACGCGCATCAAGATGGAAGTATTGATGAAACTTATAATGGCAAAAGTAAGAGTATAGTAAATTTCCAAATAAGTTCGTATAAGTGAAAGAAGAAATGAAAAATGGCAGACCAGTAAGAAAACCTTTCTTCTACTTATCTTTACTTTTCACAGAACGAAGGAGCTACGCTCCAAAGAGTTCTCTTCAAAATGTCACTGACGAAAGTAAGAGAAACTCGTAATAATTAACGTAATGAAGATGCGAGACCTATCTATACAGTGGTCTGTACTTGTAAATACTCGTAAATGTCATAATTTTGGAAATCTTTCTCTGTGGAGAAACTGTCAAACTTACGGTACTGAATTCTGATTTTTACTGACCATTATAATCGTCATAGATTAAAACATACTCTAATTACATCTCTATCGAGCAATGGCCAGTGTTGTAACAACACCGCCGCTTCCCGTTGATCAACGAAGTTAAACGACAGCGAGTTTGGAGAGGTTGGATGGGAGGCCGTCTTCCGCGTCCAGATTATGTAGCGATCCGTGGTTCGGATCCCGCGTAAAGCTGTAGGTCCCCTCCTTACATGTTGCGAAGGAGGTTAAATAATCCCATCAAAATAAATCTATAGAGTTAATGGCATATAAATTAATACTAAAAAAAAAAAAGTTATTACGGCAAACTATTAACGCATTAAACCTAAGTGTAATATTTATGATTTGGTCGAGGGAACTCAATCTTTTTCATTAAATATGGGATTTCATCCGAATGTGTTTTAAGTGCAATAACCACACTCACGTATGGAGGAAAGGAAAACATAATAGCCTCGTTCTGGATGGCGTAATCGGTAGAAGTGCTGGTTCTGAAACCACGCAAGGGTTCGAACCCCACTAGTTCTTAGTTTCCAACTTTACTGGTTTTTCCCTTTCCATGAGACACATTCCATAATCTTCCTTATTTTAAGTTTGTAGCATTTTTCGCAAAGGCACTTTTTCAATACTGTATATAAACTTTTCTTTCTGGATTGAAAATGAAGTACAAGGTAAGGAGTACGGCCTGGACCTATAACCGTTTCATCAAGTGGAGATTTAATCGACGTTCTGAAAAACCTAACAACCTAAACTAGTTGATTTAAAGTCGCGTCAAGAGAATGACGTAAGACCCGTACGTCTTCACGTCGGTTGGGGATAAATTGTTTGAATACTTTGACTATGAAGAGTCGCTTCCATTTTTTTACTTTTCTTTTTTTGTATTACGTTCGGATTGGCGTTATTTGTTCCATTTTTCTACAATGATGTATAATTCAAATACAGACGTGCCTACCGAGTTTTAAGGGACTACAGAGAAAAATAATTCGTTACAACAACCATCCACAATAGGCAAGCGGCCAACCCTGATAACAGGCCATATTTTTTTTAGTTTAATATCCCCCTAGTACAGAAATGTACAACATGTCCTATAATGATCTGCACCATCTGGACATATAAGTTTGGCGTGTTGTCCTCCATTCTGAGTGTGCTAAGATAGTAAAATCAGCCATTAACTTCAGCTATGTACAGTAGGGCGGAGTGAAACACAACGTTTTATTTCAAATTTATTTGCCTCACTTGTTTTTTGGTGTATTAGAACATAAAAATGGTGTATTCAGTCATTTAATGTTTGTAACTCAAACCATCTCTCGCATTTTTACATAAAAGCAAAATGGCCATCAGCCAGTTGTCCATAAATAAAAATATGCTCATAACAAAAATTAAGTGTTCTATCAAAAAAATAATTGAAGGAAAACGCTTTATAATGCAAAACTATACTTAAAAACACCATTGTGCATGCAATGTATTGAAATAAAATTGTATCTGGTCTCACTTGGTTGGATGCCGTAAATCAATTACATTTTAATGCGATATAAAACCCGCTCATCTCAAATATTATTATTTTTTCAGAAGGCATCAGATCCTCTTTGGTTTCAAGTGAGGGAAGCAGAGAGCGACTTTTTATTCTTGACCTAATAAATCCGTCTCTTGATTCCTGTGATATTACTGATGCTGATGCATCTGTAACCAACTTCACGGCTCTTTCGACGTTCTGTGTGTGAATGGGGTATTGCTCAACTTTGAAACATTTTGTTCGCACTCAAGCAATTCTTCATCACACAATTTAGAAGTGAAAGGTGGTTCACTGATATCAGTCTTATCCCAGAAGATAATGTCTGTCCAATGTGATGCTTTGAAGTTCAATTCTGGTACTCTAAATTCTCTGATTTTACTTGTATTGGCTTCCTTACACTTTCTTGTCTGTATTATTCGATCGATTGCAACTTTGCGCAGCTTTTGCTCACTATCTGACAGCATTGATAGAAGAATATTTTCTGAGTGAGAAAAATAGGCATTCCGTGATATATAAGGTTAGACAACTTTTTGTATATCTTGGGGTAACAGGTTGAACCTTTTTATCGCATCAAAGATATGTTTGGGTTCATCAGACAGATACGGTTTAAATTTTATATTGAACCAGTTAGGACCATAGTTTGTTACTATGAACAGAACAAGGCTACGTAACTCTCTGGAGGGATTCTTTTGGGAGACATAATAACGACATAGTCTGTTAGCTAGAGTTAACCATCTAGAGTTGTTAAGGGGACCAGGCTTGAGTTTCTCTAGGCTTCCGTCAACATATCCTTCTTTTATGGCTCCAATTATTCCGAAAATGTATTGTTGATCATTACTTAAATCTTCTATGAGCTCATCTGTGAGAAATGGGATGCTATCGGCCCCATCCGTAATTGGGGAGAACTTTACCACAGGCATCTCATGGCAAGTCTTAAGAGCATTACCAATAGATCCACTGAATGATCTTGGCCCAGTTGTTTTCCCGTCGTATCGCTCAAACAGATGCCTTAAGGGAAGTTCATTTGTATGTAACGTACAAATGCTCCATTGCAATGGTCGGTTCAGCTTCTGCTCGATGAAATGGATTATGCCACCTTTAGACTCAGTGTTGACATTCGTAGTGTCGCACCCTATCACCTGGAGATTTTGGTCTAGTGTCACTTCATTCAAGTAAGCGAACAACGATTCAGATACATCACTTGCTTTTCCATATTTAGGGCTCAAATGGTTAAGGTATTCTCCACCAGGCTCACTCAATAGTACATAATGTTCTTTAACAATTATATCCTGGTACCATTTACCATCTTTATTTGTCTTTACCAACGTCTTGTCTTTTCTCCCATCAAAACATAAAGCTTTAACATCACCAAACTTTGTGCAGCTTCAACTTGTAATGTTTTTCTCCTACCCCCATCCCTTATCAGCCATATGCAAGATGTCATTAACCTCGAGTGAGACTGATGTTTAGATAAGCGTCTGTGTGTTCTTAAGTAGTTGGTAATTAGTAAGTATCGCTTGTGTTGTGTGACTATATTTACTCGTTATCATAGTTATAACCAAATAACGCACAATATAACGCAATATCTTCTCTCAAAAACCGATAGATATTATACTAGGGTCTTTCAAAATATGACTTTCCGCCATTTTGTTTTCACCAAAAATGCGGCGGGTGGAGGGTCCTAAAAAGAAAACATTATCTTTTTAGAACTTCTAAGGGTCAATACACCAAATCATGAGTGAGGCAAGACGGTTTAATATTTTCACTTCCTCCTAATGTACAGGTACTCGTGTATGCATCTTTTCAATTCACGCATTACAAAACTGAAATCTTTGAAGACACAATGAACAGTGAAGACAAGGTTTCTTTCCCATGAAGTTATACATTTTCTGAAAGCTCTAGTGCTACACTATATCAATTTATCTATAAAAACATTCTTTTACATAATATATTTTATACAGGTGTTTCACAAAACTGATTAATATGAGTTACACAAAACTAATTTCGAGTACAATAATTCAGGTACAGTATTTTGATACTCCAAGCATTAATACACTATGTTGAACAAAATGAATACCATATTAAAATGTTGGATCACCATACAAAATACTGTGCCTACATGGGTTAATAATGGAGACCTCTGTTCGCATGCCAGCAGAAAGGTTTATCGTTCAGTTATGAAAAACAGGCAAATGGTGGCATGATTACAATACATATATAATAATGTTACACTTGAAAATAAAGTTTGAATTTTTAACTGTGTGAAAGGACCGATATTGAGATTTGAAGAACGTCAATTTAGTAAAACAAAAATTAAGTTACTATCCGATATAGATGTACAATTGTACATGCCACAAAATCAACTAAATCAACTAAAATCAATTAAACCAAATAAATTTTAACAATTCTTATCTTTATGAAGCAAACTACTAAATAACTTTAAAGCAGAAATCATTACTTAAAATTGGAATCTTTCCACTAAAAGTCTCAACTTGTTTTTCAATTACAAAACTGCATGCAAGTCAGTGCATACTGTATTCAGCAACTCCCGCAATATCAATTCAATGCGTTATTAGCAGTCTACCCCATACGGGGAATAACTCACGTTGTAACAGCATATATGAAACACACTAATAAATTATTAATGCACAATGCTATAATATGGTTATTCATCTAGCTCATCCAGCGGTGGTTTGTGATGGGTTTGTTCATTCATGCAGTCCTCAGTAGCCTTGCAGACGCATTCCTCTGTGCATGCCATATCATTCGTTGCACAACTGCAGTTCTTACTCTACAGAAGTTCATCTAATACTTCTGCAGTTGTTGGTCCATCAAATAACTTCAACTTTAATTCATCACCCTCTCTTTGCCACCCATTTCCATCTGGTGAAGACATATCTGGTTTAGCAACGTGAGCCAACATCCAAATGCGGGTCTGAAATGATGCTCTCTTAAAGTGTTGAAGAAAGCTAGGTTCTGATGGGGGTAGTTTGTGTAATGGTACATTCTTGTCAGCAAGGCGGACTCTCAGAAGATTCAAGTTATTATGTTCTTCTTTATATACATCCTTTGGATCGTATACTGTAGAGCAGCAACAAACTGTCGGGCTGCATATTCGGCCTCAACTGTGTTGTCAATACCCAAACTACCAAGAAGTGAAATCGAACCTTTCTTCTCCAATGACTCCATGGTTTTCCACATTTTTTTTTCCTATGCCCCAGAATGATGAGACGCTATCACATCCTGTCAAAGCATGCATGGCGGGAAGTAGACTAGGAACCACTAGGAACCACAGTACTTAATTCATTGTATATGCTGTGAACAGGAATATGACGACGGAGATCAGCAGTAGCGGTAACCTTTCCTGTTTCTACCCAGAAAGATGATGTACTTCGCATCTGAGGAAAATAATGCACAGCTAGCACGAGGACATCTGTGTCAGGTGACTTGACAACTATGCTTCCTTGGATATTGCAGCAGAAAATTCCTCATCTGCCTTCATAGCATGGAAAAGCATCCTTGTATCTGCCTCTTCATGTGAGCAAAACAGATCTTCCACTGGTGTCACGCCTTGGCTAGAAATACAGACCGCTTTTTCTCCATCACTGAACCCACCTGCAAGGTAGATCTTATGTTCGTGGTGTGCAGCAAGTTCCGGTGTTCTTGGTGCATGTTCAGTTATGTAGTTGCACAAGAAGTCAGTCAATGTCGCTTTATTCGATGAGAGAGCCATGAACTTCTGCCATGGCAGAAGTGGGCGTCCGGACATCACCTGATATTGCTTGGCTCCACCTGCAGTTGCTAGCCTTCTGCTCCTTCTTCAACTTTGATTGAGTATTTATAGTCATACTGGTCGAACACATCTATTATAGTGTTGGCTTTATGCGTATAAGTCAAGCGAGTCATGTATCTGTTAGCAAGCTCGCCAAATGTAGTGGTGTTGCTGCTGCCTGTCATTGATTGTAGTTCAGCCATGGCATCTCTGATGTAGACACAGGTTGCACTATCAGTAGCTGTTAAAATAGGACCAACCTCTACCTTGTTCTCCAATATGTGTGTCAACTCAGCCTTATGTGTTTTTCTCATTGTACCATCTTCATGAAACAAGCATGTTAGAATGGATATGACTGGCTGCCTCAATACATGGATCAGTGTTATGTCTGGCTGTGCCTGTGAGATTTTAAGTGCTCTACGAAACACCATTTCAGAACTGATATTAACCAGCTTTTCCTTGCCTTGGATCAATACATGTGTAGTTTTAGTCATGTCAGTGAAGGTCTTATTTTTGGATCTAGTCAGAGGACTGTAGAAGCTACGATTACCTCCAGTGGACAAGGTACTCCCAATAAATTCGTATATTTCCTTCTCACCAGCATCGATGGCAGATAATAGCGACTTCTGTACATCTTAGTCAGCAATGACTCCACTGGAAATGTTCAACAGTTTCCCATCTGGGTGGACATCTGGCTGAAATGGATTGGTCGTGTTGTTTTCAAGATGGTCGATCATACTTTTTACATCATCATCATCTCGCTTGAGAGCAGAGGGTTTTGCTTGCTCATGTATAGAATATTCTTCAGCAGCTATTCCAGTACGTTCTTTCATACTCTGGGCATATTCTCCTAGTGACGTTCTGGTGAGCATCCAGCGGAGAAGGGCTGGTTCCTTTCGGGTGAGCCCAACAACACCCCCATTACTCTTGGCATCTCGTATCACAGTTGATTCAGTACCCATGTCACTCCAAATACCATTGAAACTACCTGGTCTCAGACGAACTGAAAACTCACCATCATTGAATGCTTGAGACACATCTTCAGGAAGTTCCATCAAATCAAGGAGATAAATGGGTACCCATCGCATCGTGCATAATTAGTACGGTTTGCAGCGGAGAAGTATGGCGTCAGTGCAAGTTGTGAAGACAGATGTAATGACCAGTTACCTTCACGTTCACTGCGTATGTAGTTCAATAGTATTTGAACTGCATCCAGCAACAGTGACCAATATTTAAATGTGGGTGAGTCTGCACTACGTTCTTGTTTGAATTCACTTAGTAGTGGAAGAACATCATGAGTAAGTCGATCCTTCAATTCACTCGCTATATCTGCAGATTCTTGATCACCGCCATTCTGAATCGCTTCAAAGATATCCTCAATCTGTTACCACACCTCATCTGGTATTGTCTTTGCTGGTCGGCATCACACCACTTCACAAATTCTGTCAAGAACAGCTGCATCAGTGCCTCATATGAAAGGGTTAGACCACAGACAGATCTGTGAAACTGCTTCCCAGCAAGCATCATGTCAGCTGTGTTTGGGGCATAAATCCCACTATCCACTAGCAGATCCCTCAGTCCACCACTTCTCCATAGGTTTTTAATGGCAGCAATGAAGCAGCATGCACTATGGAATCCATCAAGGCGAATTACATGATTGGGAAAGTCGTCTGGTTTGCTCCATTTCACCTGTTGGGCCACTACATAGAGCTGTTGGTCGATAATTTGGACTGTACTGAGTTGTCCCATTGCTTTTGTCATTTCTTGACTTCTGATCATTGTTGTGTAGACAGTTGATGGATCGGCAGGCTTTGCAGCTATAACTTTTTCAGTTGTGCTGTAGTCAATACGTGGAGGAAAAGAAAGGTTACCACGCGGAATCGCTCTCAGAAACATCCAAGCAAGATCCGCTACCTGCATGTCTGATCCAGCAATATGTAGTGATTTCGCCTTGATCTTCGCATCATCACGGCGAGGTGGCTCTGGTCGTTTCCTGGGCTTTTCATAGTGCAGTACATTCTTCAATGCCTTGACATCATTACAGTCAAGAGACAATGACTTTTCTTAGCCAATCTTCTCTGTCGACCAAGCCAGTCCCAACTGTATCAATAGCCTGTTCCTGAAATACAACACGGGCCATGGAATGAAATGTTCCCTTTCCATCAATGGTTGCATAGTTGATATCAATATTGTCGTCACCTTCTTGAATCAGCTTTCCTCCATGTTGTCGTGAGACTAAGCCATGTGATATGTATATGTGAGCTTGCATTCTTTTAAGCTCACATTTTCCCAGGGCAGTTAAAAAACGTCGAAGATGATTATAGCTTATGGTTGGACATGGAGTGTCTATTATATCTCGTTTTCCATGATCATGATGGAGTTGCGCTGCAAGTCCTAGATGAAAGGGGGTTATAACATTGCTGTCACTGCAATGAATAACACTTTCTGCAAGAGCTAAGACTCTACGTTGTAATTTTTCTACTGGCTGGTAATTTGAATCACACGATTCAAATGCCTCTTTGCTCAGCAACCAGAGAAACGCCTTCTGTAAAAGTGCTGGAACAAATTCTTCAGATGTTTTCAGGCCGATTTCAGCAGCTGTGTAGTACTCAGTTGGCTTTTCAATTTGTTCTATTTCTTGTCTAAGCATACCAATAGCAGAATGAAGTAAGCTTTCTGAATTCACTGGAATATTTGATTGTTCTTCAACAGAACCAAGTGTCACCTCATTAGAGTTGAAATCTTCCTTCAGTTGAGCAAAGGCTCTGACAGCATCTCCTAAGCCGACACTGCTACTGACAACAATGTTTGACTTGGACTGTTCTCGCTGGGCATGAATAACAATGTTATCACCATAATGCTTCATGAGACGGCGCTGAAGTTTTTCTGCACGGTATGCTTGAGTATCAATGTGGTCAGGTAACAGCTGTTGGAATTTGTCTAGCAGGGTTTTCAACTTATAAGCTTTTCCTTGTAAATTAACATCTATTTCTCCTACTAGTGCCATAAATGCCTTCTCGTATATGTTCTCTTCTTCTTCCATTTTCCTTGAAGTACTGATGTTATGCTTGCTTGTATAGCTTGCCATGCAGGATTTGTGGTAAAAAGCATCAGCTGCAATGAGGTCTTCTCCTTCAATTTTGGCAAGCATAGAAATGTCCTTCCGAGCTTGTGCTGCTTGATAGAGATTACTCTGACACGTAGTTGTTTGTACATTATGTATGCTGTCCCTCTTTCGCGCGATGCATATTAAACACATTGAAAAATCTGTAAGCTTGGATGTTTGAGCGAGCTCGTGTGCGAACATTTTGTTCTCCAGTATCATGTGATGCAGAATCATGCGTGCTACATTTTGTACTAACATGAGAAATGTTTTTCTTACTTGTAAATGATTGATAACAGCTACGATGATATGTAACAGACATACTATGTAATTTTGTAAGGTCATCAAACTCAAATTCAAGTCTTTGTAAAAGGTCATCCTACCGTAACAATGATGTTGACAATAATGTTTCAATACCCACTTTTGTACATACAACCAGTGTTTCTTTGCGACTCTGCTGACATATAACGCATTTCTCCCAATTTGTTGACAGCCTCTGTTTTTTCGCCTGTACAAATTTTAATGGACATGAGTCAGGTTCTGCCATGTTTGACGGTACCAGATGAGCCGGGTGTCGTGTATTGGTTTTGGTTTTTTTAATAAAGAATGTAATAATGTTTAATAAGAAATTTAACAATGTTTTGTATGAAATTAATATAGGTAAAATTAAATTGTTTGAAATATAAAATACCATTTGGCAACACTCAAAATGCGCTGAAGCCGAAGGCATTAAAATGTCCAAACGTGAGTCGTCGGGCAGGGTGTGTCCTGTTGGGTCGTTTTCGTTACTAATATGGGATTGTGATTCTAAATTTTCTAAATTGGATCTTTCTCCACGATCAAATTATAATGAGAAATCTGCATTCGCTTTCCCCATCTTGTTCCTTGTTTTGACTTCAATAAAAATGTATAGCAGTAGAAAGAATGATAATATACAGAAAAAAAGGGATAAAGTAAAGTAAAATAAAATAAGAAATAAAGTCGGGGGTTTACACTATACGGAAGTACCTGGCTATGTGCGATGGAGAGCGCAAGAGAGCAATTCGTTCCTCCACCAAACCAGGCCTAGAGGCGGAGCCACTAGCTCGACCTTGTGTGAAGATTCAAACGCATGGAACTGCTACGAGGAAGTATATACAGGGTGATGCATAAATGTGTTTCATAAGTCGCAGGGTGTATTCTTGAGACAAAAGTAAAGAAAGACCATAATTATAAACATAGGAAGAGAAACCCGTACGTTTCGAGCTATAGCACGAGACAGAAAAATGAAACTCCTAAAGATCGTTTCCATTTTATGCAAATACACAGTGTGATACATTTGCTTCATTAAAGTAAATGTTCGAAATTTGTTCCTACTTCTTGACTTCTTGAATGCATGCCTCAGCACCCACCTCTCTCTCTCTCTCTCTCTCTCTCTCTCTCTCTCTCTCTCTCTCTCTCTCTCTCTCTCTCTCTCTCAACTGCGTGCGGACCTAGGTAGGATAGGAGAGTGGTCCGAAAAATGGCAAATGCCGTTTAACTTGGGTAAATGCAAAATGATGCACATTGGCTACGCCAATCCCAAGTCGGACTACTCGATGTTGGGGAGTCACATCGAGGTGACTGATTTAGAAAAGGACTTGGGTGTGCTAATTAGCAGCGACCTTAAGTTTACGAAACAGTGCGTAGAGGTGGAAAAGAAAGCCCAGAAACTATTGGGTTATATCAGGAGGCAATTTCAGTTTCGGAACAAGGAGATTGTGCTCTCTCTGTACAATTATTCCCTGGTTCGGCCGCACCTGGAGTATGCTGTGCAGTTCTGGTCGCCCACCCTCAGGAAAGATATTGAGAGGCTGGAGCGAGTCCAGGCGAGGGCCACAAAGTTAATCCCTTCCGTTAGGCATATGGGCTACAATTGACGGTTACGCGCCCTGAACTTGTTTTCGCTTGAAACTCGGAGGCTGCGCGGTCAACTCATCGAGGTTTTCAAGCTCTTACGCGGGTTCAACGATGTCGATTTTAGAAGTATGTTTAGTTTAAATGATAACCCAACTCGCAACAATGGTTGGAAGTTGGATTTGAAACGGTTTAGGACTAGTGTGTGTGGGAATTACTTTACGTATAAGATCTGTGACACGTGGAACAGGTTACCTTCAGAAGTTGTGAACAGTTCCTCTGTGGATCAGTTCAAGAAAAGGTTAGACCAAATCTTGTACACTATTTGTGTGTGTACAAAATTTTCCCTGGCACCGATGCCATTGGTACCTCCTCGGTATGGGCCGCAAGGCCTTTTGAGGTACTTCTTTTCCTTGTAACTCTCTCTCGGTGCTGCAGTCTACTGCCACTGGTGCTGCAGTCTGCTGGCATACCCTCAAAACCGGTCACCCCTGCTTCAATACAGCCTAAGTGGTTCAGTCGTGACATCGCTTCGGCTATCCGAAATAGGAAAACTGCGTATAGGAGGGCAAAGGCCAATCGTTCCCATGAGAACACTGAGTCGTATGTCTGCCTGTGCAGAGAAGTGAAGGCGAAGGTTAGGCTAGCGAAACGTAACGAAGAACACCGGGTGGCAAGCCTCTGCAAGGGGAACCCTAAGGAGTTCTTCAGTTATGTTAATAGTAGAAAGCCCAGCGGCGTTCTGACCTCCGACGCGGACATCGCTGATGTGCTGGATGAGTACTTTGCGGGAGTGTTCACCAGAGAGGACACCCGCGTCATCCCCGAGCCAGGCGTGAGGCACGAAGGTGCTGGCCTGGGTAGTGTTCGGTGTACCGCGACAGTCGTTGCCGATAGAATAGACAAACTGAGCGCGTTTAAGGCTCCTGGGCCAGACCAGTTTCTCCCCAGAGTCTTGCGGGAGATGCGCGACCAGGTGGCTCCCCACCTGGCTACAGTCTTCAACAAATCGTTGGAGACGGGCCAGGTACCTGGTGACTGGAGGGAAGCCAACGTGACCCCTATCTTTAAGAAAGGGGATCACGAAAGTCCAGGGAACTATCGTCTCATTAGTCTCACTTTGGTTGTAGGTAAATTATTAGAGGGGATAATAGCGGATAGGATCGTTGACCATTTGGATTCCTACAAGTTGCTTGGGGACTCCCAACATGGGTTTAGACGGCATAGGTCGTGTCTCACCAACTTGCTCGAGTTTTTCCACGTCATGTTGAGTGAGTATGATAAGAGTAGGGCGATTGATGTACTTTATCTCGACTTTCAGAAAGCCTTTGATAAGGTACCTCACCGCCGGCTAATGGCCAAAGTGCGCACGCTGGGTATTGGTGGGGAAGTAGGTAGATGGATTGAAAACTGGCTGAAGAATAGGCGGCAGAGGGTTGTAATTAAAGGGGCTAGTTCGGGTTGGGCCTCGGTCACTAGCGGGGTTCCTCAGGGTTCCGTTTTGGGGCCACTGTTGTTTATCATTTACATAAATGATATCGACCGTGGCATCGTCAGTAGGACCGCCAAATTCGCTGATGACACCAAGCTTGGGGCCAATGTTGGGACGCCTGAGGCGATCGAGCAACTGCGTGCAGACCTACGTAGGATAGGAGAGTGGTCCGAAAAATGGCAAATGCTGTTCAACTTGGGTAAATGCAAGGTGATGCACATTGGCTACGCCAATCCCAAGTCGAACTACTCCATGCTGGGGAGTAATATCGAGGCGACTGATTTGGAAAAGGACTTGGGTGTGCTAATTAGCAGCAACCTTAAGTTTACCAGTCAGTGCGTACAGGTGGAAAAGGAAGCCCAGAAGTTGTTGGGTTATATCAGGAGGCAATTTCGATTTCGGAACAAGGAGACTGTGCTCTCTCTGTACAATTCTCTGGTTCGGCCGCACCTGGAGTATGCTGTGCAGTTCTAGTCGCCCACCCTCAGGAAAGATATTGAGAGGCTGGAGCGAGTCCAGGTGAGGGCCACAAAGTTAATCCCGTCCGTGCATATGGGCTACAATCGGCGCTTACGCGCCCTGAATTTGTTCTCGCTGGAAACTCGGAGGCTGCGTGGTCAACTCATCGAGGTTTTCAAGATCTTACGCAGGTTCAACAATGTCGATTTTAGAAGCATGTTTAGTTTAAATGATAACCCAACTCGCAACAATGGTTGGAAGTTGGATTTGAAACGGTTTAGGACTAGTGTGTGTGGGAATTACTTTACGTATAAGATCTGTGACACGTGGAACAGGCTACCTTCAGAAGTTGTGAACTGTTCTTCTGTGGATCTGTTCAAGAAAAGGTTAGACCGAATATTGCACACTATTTGTGGGTGTATGAATTTTTCCCTGGTACCCGTTGTAATTGGTACCTCCTCGGTATGGGCCGCAAGGCCTTTTGAGGTACTACTTTTCCTTGTAACTCCTTGGTCTTTTTTCTTTACGTTTGTCTCAAGAATACACCCTACGATTTATGAAACAATTATGCATCACCCTGTATACGAGTACATATACTCGGATATATGAAATTTCTATTTGTTGTTGTAAGACTTTAATAGTATCAAAAGATAATATTAAAACATACCCACCATTCGCATATAGCGGAAAAAATGCGAATAGAGAAACTTTCAAGCGAATAATTTCAGTTGAATTATATATACAGGGCGTCCCAAAAAAATGTATACACACTTTAACAGCTGATAGCTCAATTGATGTTTCTTTCTTTCCAAGTTAAACCCATTAGAATTAATAATGGCAGTCAGACTAGGCTTTGAACAAAGGAAATTCATTCTAAAATGCTACTGGAAGTGTGAAAACGCAGTTGAAGTGCAAAGACAGTTTAGGAGGGAGTTTCAAACAGATCCACCAACGCGACTTACCATCACTCGAATTAGAGATAAGTTTGAAGCCGATGGAACTGTTCAGAATGTCCACAAGAAGCGTTCCGGAAGACCACGGACATCGACAAGCCCCACAAAGCAAGAAAGAGTACTGGAAACGTATCACCAAAGTCCAAGAAAATCTGTGCGGCAAGCGAGTCGTGAGGTAGGAATTTCAGAATCGTCTGTCCAACGCATTTTGAAGCGCTGTCAATGGAAAAGTTACATTCCAAGATTAGTCCATGCTATTAATGAAGATGATCCGGACCGAAGAGTGGAGTATTGCGAGTGGTACTTGGCACGATGTGGATGTGGATTGGACGAAGGGGTTTCGTAGAATACCCTCCGCGTTCACCAGACCTCACACCACTGGACTTTTTTTTATGGGGATACTTAAAAGACAAAGTCTACGCTATAAAACCTGCAACAGTCGCTGAATTGAGAGCAGCCATTGAACGAGAATGCACACAAATACCAAACGAAATGTTTCGTGATGTTTGCGATTCCATTGCTTCGCGTTATCAGCAGTGCCTGGACCAGAACGGACGTCAGTTTGAAAACAGGCGTTGACAAAACAATTAAATAATGTCTGTAGATTCTATTACACTTTGAAAATTAAATGTATTTTAATAAACACTGCCTTTATAATTATTTAAAGTGTGTATACATTTTTTTGGGACGCCCTGTATATATATATATATATATATATATGAATAGAAACGACATAAGTATTAAGGAACGTTTCTGCACACGAGGAGGAGAGATAACGAAATAATGAAAAATGAGGCAAACCGCCTGGGAATCGAACCAGGGCCTTCCAATTGCCGGTCGGACGCTCTACCATTATGCTACGGACCTCACTCAATCACAAATCGAAATTCTCCCAAATAGGGCAGAAACCAATGCCCTCAGAGAGCACCCTCGCAAATCGTGAATATGCGCAAATAACTGCGCAAATAACTGCGGTTCGCCTCATTTTTCATTATTTCGTTATCTCTCCTCCTCGTGTGCAGAAACGTTCCTTAATACTTATGTCGTTTCTATTCATTTATATACTGCGCGGTCATTGCAGTTATTTGCGCATATTCACGATTTGCGAGGGTGCTCTCTGAGGGCATTGGTTTCTGCCCTATTTGGGAGAATTTCGATTGTGATTGAGTGAGGTCCGTAGCATAATGGTAGAGCGTCCGACCGGCAATTGGAAGGCCCTGGGTTCGATTCCCAGGCGGTTCGCCTCATTTTTCATTATTTCGTTATCTCTCCTCCTCGTGTGCAGAAACGTTCCTTAATACTTATGTCGTTTCTATTCATTTATATACTGCGCGGTCATTGCAGTTATTTGCGCATATTCACGATTTGCGAGGGTGCTCTCTGAGGGCATTGGTTTCTGCCCTATTTGGGAGAATTTCGATTTGTGATTGAGTGAGGTCCGTAGCATAATGGTAGAGCGTCCGACCGGCAATTGGAAGGCCCTGGGTTCGATTCCCAGGCGGTTCGCCTCATTTTTCATTATTTCGTTATCTCTCCTCCTCGTGTGCAGAAACGTTCCTTAATACTTATGTCGTTTCTATTCATTTATATACTGCGCGGTCATTGCAGTTATTTGCGCATATTCACGATTTGCGAGGGTGCTCTCTGAGGGCATTGGTTTCTGCCCTATTTGGGAGAATTTCGATTTGTGATTGAGTGAGGTCCGTAGCATAATGGTAGAGCGTCCGACCGGCAATTGGAAGGCCCTGGGTTCGATTCCCAGGCGGTTCGCCTCATTTTTCATTATTTCGTTATCTCTCCTCCTCGTGTGCAGAAACGTTCCTTAATACTTATGTCGTTTCTATTCATTTATATACTGCGCGGTCATTGCAGTTATTTGCATATATATATATATATATATATAATTCTGGGGAAAGATTTGTTCTTAGGGGAGCAGCATTTCAAGCGAATAAAAATGGCAAACGCTTGAACTAACATTCTTTAATTACCAGACGCTTCGGAAGACAATTTCTATCTTCACCGTTAGTCACAACTAAAAACAAGGCAATTACAAGACATTCAAAAGTTTAAAGAGAACCTAAAATATATACATTATTTACTTATATGATTTAAAATGCTAAGAGATGATTTAAAACAATTAAAATACAGTAACTAAAAGTACATTACCTTACAATGTTTAAATCAATAGCTGAACCATAATCATTCAGTGTTTTTATTACTAAAAATATAAAGTTACTCCTAAGTCTTAGATCATTTTCACAAGTTAGCTTACAAAGTATTGAAAAACTGTTGAGAGTGACACGGTGGTTACAATTTAAACTATGTTCTCAGATGGATGATTAACTTGGTTTATTCAACGGCAAGGAGGTTCTGCTACTAACTCCCAAATGCTCATCGACCCTCGTTTTTAATTGGCGTGAAGTGGAGCCAATATATGTGGCATTACAGCCACAATGGAAAGAATATACGAATCGAGACACGAGGGACTAAGGCAGGCTCTGCTTGTATTTAAAAAAAAGAACCAATCTTGAAGGTATTGACACCAACAAACCTAAAATCAATTTGTGGGTAAAGTGGAGTTAATATGTTGCATATTAGTACCATTCAGTAGGAGCTGAATGGTACTAATATCTTTGGGAACTGTAGGAGTTGGGTGTTGAGGGTTATAAATATTATTTAGATAAGATCCAACGTATTTAGGTACCAGACTAGTAGGGTAGATGTTGTTGTGACAGTACTTGGTCAAAAAATTATTTCTAAATGAAAATTTTGATAGGAAGAACAAATTTTCCTTTTTTTTTTAATCCTTAAACTTCTATTGTGGATGGCCCTTAAGCAGTGAAGTTGGCATTAGGCCTTTAACATTTTTTATTAGTGCATGAAGTAGTAAACAACCTAACTTAAAATATTTTCTTGTTCATATACCTTTCGGCACCTGGTAGTTCAAAATGTTAAAAGAGCACTCCTAAAATTTTTTACATATACGAGTAAAACTACCCATCAGTTACGAATATTAACGTAACCTTTCCGTAACACCGAATTCAATTTGCGACATTAGCGTAACTTTTTCTACTCAACTTTAACAAAAGTAAGACCCTTCTCCACTAATTAGCTCCGTAACTGTCTGTTGTTTGAATTCTATTCCTCTTAATTGTTGCGTAATGTTTTTAACTGACTGAAAATCATGGTTTCTTCCATAAATATAACCTACAAAATCCTATAAACAACATAATGCGTAATATGCATATTATAAAACTGAGATTCTAATTAAAATGCTGTAACTGTAAACATGTTTTGCTGCTTAGCTTTGCAATTAATATATATATATATATATATATATATAATATATATATATATATATATAATATATATATATATATGTGTGTGTGTGTGTTACTACTGTGTTGCTCTGATATCTAACGATAAATGTTTTAATTGAGTGACGCAAGACAAAATAATGAAGATGCTTAAAATAATGTATGTAAAGAATTTATGAATATTCGTTACACGTTATGATCTTTTTAAAAAATGAAGAATCTATTATTATTTACACATTTTTACTACGGAGAAAAATGAGGGGTCGCGCGTCTTACGGTACCTAAGCGCCACCACAGGCGAAAACGTGTTTTTGATGGATATCACTATTTTCACCCTTCCTCTATCGCGTGGTTTGGGTTATAATGACCTTACGACACTAGAAGTATGGTTGAAAACTCAAAGTTGAACTCAAAGTTCGGCATAATAAGAAAATAAAAAAATTAAAAAATATATATATAAATATGAAAATCTATTCCAAAAACTCATCAACATCTTCATTAGCATGCTTAGAACTCTAATTTAGCCAAAAATGAACGTTCTAGCTCAATTAATAACAGAGGTACTATTGCCAGAATATTGCTGAACTTTGGAGGCGATTTGTGGCGAATTTTAATTTTGGCGCTTAGGTATCGTAAGACGCGGGACCCCTCAAATATACTCAAGTGATTTTGAAATTGTTTTCTCCGTGCTTTTGCGCACTGGTCTCGTTTGTCATTTCAAAAGTTTTTAGTTTTGCTAGAAGAGGTGCGCGGATAACTGGTCTTTAGAAATTAATTTAAAAGATGTTAATAATTAATGGGCGATATTATAATTAGTTATTTTATATTACAAACTATTTGCAGTGCATATAAAAAAATTTTAATTCAGTCAAACGAGTTAAGTCTTAGTGATTGTCATTTGATTACTCGTAAATTCGAGTCTGAATCAATATATTCAAACATATTCACAGTTCCCTTCATCGAAGTTCGGAAATGTCTGATATGATACGCGAGTGTTTTCGTCTTTTTTTTTAACCTTTTCTTTGTTAAATATATTTCCCATTTCATAAGTGAAGTTCTGAAGCGTCACTTTTTTCCTTTCCATTCAATCGTATGTAGTCCATATTCCAACATTATATAAAACATTAAACCTCCAAACGTGTTTAGATGTAAATCTTAGGTAAAATATGTAGCCTTGAGCGTGTAAAGAAAATAATAATAATAATAATAATAATAATAATAATAGTTTTGGGTTAACTTCCTTCGTAACGGCAAAAGTCGTATGACGGAGAGGACCTACAATAAATTAGGCAGCCTTAAAATTCCTTCCTATATACTTAAATTAAGGCGGTATCGAAGATAGAACTTTAATAGTTTCTTTTACGAATATTGGTTATTTATAACTTTCTCTAAAAAGTTCTCAAGTTTTACCTAATGAAAGTTTATATCGGTAATAAGTTTTCGAGATAATCATAGTGTCGAGTAGCATTTGAAAAAAAACTTTTGGATCTGTGAACTACGTCTTGGTTAGTGTCGTAACACCGCTTCCCGTCTATAGGTGAAGTTAAGCGACATTGAGTCTGGAAAGTAGTCGAATGGGGTCCGTCCTCTGCGCCCAGATTATGTAACGATCCATGGTTCGGATCTCATATAAAGCTGTAGGTCCCCTCCGTATACGTTGCGAAGGTAGTTAAACAACCCTATCATTACATTATTTTGGACTTTTTCTTCAGTCAGTCAGTCAGAGCCAGATTAAGGCATGGGCCAACGGAGCTACAGCCGAGGGGCCCCCATGAAGCGGAAGAGCAAAATTTTTAATTCATTTAGTGAAGCAAAATCGAGGAAGGTTCTATTCTAATTTGAAAACTTAGTTATGTAAATTCTGATTTTATTTTCACTGTGAAAAAGAATAAACAATTTTATACCAAAATTCATGTTTTTTTATTGAGGGGCATAGGGACCCCAAACTTACTTTAGCTCCTGGGCCCCGTAGAGGTTAATCTGCTATTGTTCGCACTTCAATCCTGTGATTTTATTATGGCAAAAGTTGGTGAATTTGCGTAAAAAATGGCAAACACAAGCGAATTAACTGAAGGTGAAAGAACTCCAAATAATAATAATACTGTCATCTCAAAGGTTTTCCCAGGGTGAAATTGCAAAACAACTAAAATATTCAAGATGTGTTGTTCAAACCACATCAAAATGTTATAAAGAGACGAGTGCCATGCCAATGAACATCGAAGTGGTCGGATAAAAGTGACAACTAGCCGGGAAGACACTATTAAAACTCAATTCCCTCAGATATTGTAGAAAAAGAGCTTTAGACCTACAAAAAGCAACAGGAACTGTTGTTTCTACAAGTACAGTCAAAAGAAAACTTAATAAAGAAATGTTCAAATGATGTAAAGCCTTGACTGTCAGAGTCCAATCGCCAAAAGAGGTTGCAGTGGGCAAAAATACATAAAAGTTGAACCTCTGAGAATTGGACTAAAGTGCTTTGATCTGATGAAAGTAACTTTGAGGTAATTAAATCAGTCTTTTTACCAATAAGTATTTTCGCTGAGTTACAGTTTACCCGTATGTTATGTCCAATAATTCCACTTTATTTTGCAGGGTTTTGGAACCTCAGGTCTAACTTTCGAAAGAGAGAGAGTAGGAGAGCGGGGCCAGAGCCCTACAATAATAATTTGTCCCGACAGTCATATTTGGAGGAAGCAGCATCATGGCCTGGGGATGCATGTCCTCATCAAGCGCATTGGAAAACAATTTTTATGTGAAGGACGAATGAACTCTCAGACCTATACCAATATAACAGGAAAGGGTTTGAAGCCCTCCATCGACAAATAATTTCCAGAATTGATGAAATCTGACTATTTTTCATGCAATACATCACCTGTCAGCAAAGGTTGGTCTGCAAAAGAAAATAAGTGTGCTGTCTTGACTGGCCTCCTCAGTCTCCGGACCTGAATCCTATTAAAATCTATAGGGAATGCTAAAGGAAAATATTAAAAAACTTAAGTGTTAATTGACATCTGACTTACGTTGGATCCTTACGTGGAATCAGAACCGGGTCAATACCTAATCTGGACACGGAGGACGGTCTCCCATCCAACTACCACCCAGACCCAGTGTTGCTTAACTTTGCTGATGGACAAGAAGGGATTTTTTACGCTATTGGCTACGACGTAACCCAATACAAATAGGTAATAGGACGGGATGGGCAGTGACATTTGGAAGCGGCTTGTAGACAGAATACCTTAAAGGATTAAAGACGTAAAGAAGTAAAGACGTAAAAAAGTAAAGAAGTAATGAAAACGAATGGAAAATGTATCAAATATTTAAATGGTATCATATTTTCTCATATTTTCAATACATTTTTTTGCTTCTAAATACTTTATCTTTATATATTCCTGAACCTTCCAGTCCTAACTTTGTGGCGGTACTTCATATTTTTATAATATTTCGATAAAATTTAGATCAGACTTAGATAATAAGGGTAAGGCGCTAAAACTCTGGTAACTTTTCCACGTGGATTGTATGCTCCTCCTCCAATATTCTCTGCACCAGTCATATCATTTTTGTTATTCTATATGAATTGTATATACTTTCTCGATCTTGTTATTAATTTTCGTGTTCCCGAGGATGTCATTAGACGAAAGCGCTTGAGCACTATTTCATGTTTTAATTTTCCTCGTCGTGATTTTCATCATATATATATATATATATATATATATATATATATATATATTATGCAGGAAAGAGTGGCTAAGCGCGAATACCTGCAAAACCGCCCCCCGTCTCCCCCAGAAGAGAAGAAAGCCAAAATCAAGGTCCAGGGTTTTCGAAATGCCTGGACACGGCGTTTGAAAGATTGTAGGTCATAGACAGGGGTAAAGATGGATTGAGGAAGATTTGGCCTAAGTCTGATGCGGCGCTCCAATTCTTCCCAAAGGTGTTCAATGGGGTTAAGGTCCGGACTCTGAGCCGGCCAGCCCAACTTCTCGACATTGTTATCCATAAACCAGTCCTGTATGCACTATGCGGTATGACATGAGCATTGTCGTGCTGATACTGGCAGGGCCCATTACCATAGTACTGCCAGAGCGTAGGGAGCGCAGAATTATCCAAAATATTCAGATACGTCTTGGACTTCATGGTTTCCGGCACGACAACTAACGGACCAAGTCCCATCCAGCTGAAACAGCCCCATACCATCACAGAACCTCCACTGAACTTTACAGTCGGGACGATACAGTCCCGTAAGAAGCGCTCTCCAGGCAATCGCCACACCCACACACGTCCATCAGAACGAAACAATGTGTAACGCGATTATCACTCCATACCACTCTGCCACTGATCTAGAGTCCATGAACGTCGAGCACGACACCACTCCAATCGGCGTTCTGCATTTGTGGCGGTGATATTGGGCTTGTGCGCAGCTGCCCTGCCATGAAATGAAAGTCTATGCAGCTCCCTACAAACAGGTGACGTGCTGACACTTCGACCACGTTCCGTGAGTTTGTGAGGCCGTCCAGACCGGTTTTTTTTTTTTTTTGTTGTAGTGGCACCTTCAACCTTCCATCTTTGAATAACATCCGCTACAGTAGATTTTGGAATGTTCAGACGGCTCGCAGTTGCGCGCACAGAAAGGTTACTGATGTGGCATCCAACCACCATCCCACGTTGAAAGTCTGTAAGTTCCGCTACACGCGGCATTAGGCCTGTTCAAAAATCAACTTTTTCTTATTTTCATAGGTTTCTGTACATTTTCCCATGCTTTTTGACCTGAAAAAGCCGAAAATCACAACTATTTTGACCTAGGATGTTGGGAAGCATTGCCGCATGGAGCTTTAAATTTTCTGCCTTGAAATCGGCCAAAGCGCCAATTCCGGGGTCCCTTGAATTATGTTTTGCACTTTAACTTTTGATCTAAACAAGATAGAGCAACAAATTAGGTATCAAATGAAAGAGCATAAAATTAATAAATAATAATAATAATAATAATAATAATAATAATAATAATAAATAATAATTAATAATAATAATAATAATAATAATTATCTATCATTTTTCAGGAAACAACAGAAACTCAATCAGAATCTAGAAAACCATCTACAAGTTACAACTTCACAATGGCATTAAGCAAGGAGCTGAGGGAGCTCCGTGGGCGCACAGTTGATATCTCAGAACCTCCACGTACTGTCCACAGGCAGGTGTCAACTGGGCCATCTACCAGATCTCTCACTGAAACTTTCCTGGTTGGATACCCTTCAGCTTTTATCAGTGGTTCCCAGCTTCCACCAACAGACAGGCGTTTCCAGTATTTCCTTAATCTTCAGAATTTACTGGAAAATGCAGAGGAGGCCCATGGTTCAAGACCTTGCATATGAAACAGTTGAATCTATCATCCCATTCTGGCAGATGGCTAGGATCAAGACAATGACCAAGTACAACGCAATGAAGCTCTTCATGAAACTACATGAGAAACATCGTGCTCTGGTGAAAAGCAAAGGAAGAGCAAGTAACCCTGGAGGAAAAAGAGGAGCATTTGTGCTGGAATTAGACAGCCTGTTCGATATAGGAGCTCCAGATGCAATCCAGGAAATACAGAACAACAGACTGTTATCCAGAGAGAAGAAAGATGAGGATATCAGGTTCTACGAAGACCAAAAGACTGAGAGGAAAGGTCATATGTCTGGTCATGACAAGATTTTTGAGACAAGATCCCTGCAGCAAGCAGCGAGGAATGAAAGACTGCAGCATAGACAAGAACAAGGTAAAACTAATTACTTTGAACGTCACAAAAGTTTTAAGTTTTACTCCATTGCGATATTTAGCATGTACGTAACAATTACTGTCTTAACATGTTGTACTATTTTACAGCTGCAGCAGAACAAGAGGCAGTTGTTCATGTGGATGACATTACCTGGGGTGACTCAACTGACAACGACGCTAACACAGAGGACATGGATTACCATCAGCCTCGTCCTGGATGTTCTCACCATCAAGACACTGTGACTAGTGTGACTTTGACGTTTCCAAGGAAGGTCATGGAATGTGATGTCATCTGCAATACAGCTGATCGTCTTGGTTTATCAGACGATCAAGTTACTGCCATGGTTTCTGCCACCTTGAAAGCTGGAGGGGCTGATCTGGATAACTTCGTCATCTCAACCTCAACAACACGTCGCAACAGAATGCTGTCCAGGTATAATATCAGCCAGAGTCACATGTCCAAGTTTTGTGAAAACCCCCCAGTACGCTGCCTTACACTGGGATGGAAAGTTGCTCAAAGATGTCTTGGGCAGTGAACCTGGAAGTACCTCAGAGACTTTAGCTGTGCTAGTGTCTGGTCCACCTTCATACACTGAAGGAAAGTTATTGGGAGTACCTGTCATCGACAATTCTTCTGGCACAGCTCAGGCTGAGGCTTCAATGGATTTACTGGAGACATGGGAACTTACGGATAATGTTACTGCCCTTGTTTTTGACACTACATCCAGGAACAGTGGAGTTCACAGAGGAGCTGCCAAACTGCTAGAGAAAATGCTGAACAAAAGGGTGTTTTATCTGGCCTGTCGACATCACATCCTGGAAATCCTAGTAGGAGCAGTTTGGGAGAAGCTGTTTGGGAAGGTGAAGGGGCCAGATAATCCCTGGTTTGAGCATCTGAAGGATGTTTGGACGGACTTGTCCAAGGAAAACCCAAAGATGCTGGCTATCAACAGCAAATGGCTGAAGGAAAAGAAGAAGAACAGTGAAGAAATACTCCAAGACATTCTAACAGCAGAAAGGCTTCCAAGAGCCGACTACAGGGAAATGGCTGAACTGACAGTCATTGTTCTTGGAGGAACGCCTCCTCAAGGTATTCACTGGAGTCGACCAGGCGCCATTCATCAGGCCAGATGGATGGCCAGAAACCTGTACTCCATGAAAATGCTGATGTTTGCAGATCAACTTGAGTACGAGGAAGACACTGTATCAAAGCTGGAAAGACTCAACACCTTCCTTGCGCTGTTCTACACTCCTGTATGGATGATGTCAATGTCTGCTGCAGATGCTCCCGTGAATGATCTAAGTCTAATCCAGGACATGTTGAAGTACAAGAAAACTGACCCAGAGCTTGCTGATGCAGTACTTAATAAGATGGAAAACCACAAATGGTACCTGACGCAGGAAGTCGTGCCATTTGCCCTGTTCAGCAGTAGATTGAGTGACACATTGAAGCACGACATTGCTGCCCAGTTACATGCCACTGAGAAGCCAGACAGCTTCAGAACAGGAAAGCCTCTATTCCAGAGAGTCACAGCTAAGACCACCCTGGTTGATCTCATTGGCCCAGAATCACATTTCCTGCTGGACACACTGAACATTGGATCCGAGTGGCTTCTGGAACCTGTCACGTCTTGGCCACAGAATGAGGACTACAGAAAAGCGTTGGACTATGTTAAGAATCTGAAAGCGGTGAATGACATTGCTGAACGTGGTGTCAAGATGATGAGCGACTTTGCAAATGTCATAACAACAGATGCCAAGCAAAGGGACTATCTCCTTCAAGCTGTGGAGTTCAACAGACGCCGCTTTGACAGCTTCAAGAAACAAACTCTCAACAACTGACTGTGTAAATGTCATTATGAAATTAATCATCATGTAATGCTTTCACTTCTTGATCGATTAGACTTGTGACAAAATGTTAATCTCAAATTTGTGTCATGAATAAGGCGCCTTGTCTGCCTTGAGTGTGAGAAAACGAATTTTGTGATATTTCTGAAATCTTTGTATGTACCAATGTGCCATTTCTTGTTCCAAGACTATCATAATTGCATAAGTTAGAAAGAGGATTAAAACACTTTAATTTGGTGCCTATTTTGTTGCTCTATCTTGTTTAGATAAAAAGTTATAGTGCAAAACATGATTCAAGGGACCCCGGAACTGGTGCTTTTGGCCGATTTCAAGGCAGAAAACTTAAAGCTCCATGCGGCAATGCTTCCCAACAATCTAGGTCAAAATGGTTGTGATTTTCGGCCTTTTCAGGTCAAAAAGCATGGGGAAAAGTACAGAAACCTATGAAAATAAGAAAAAGTTGATTTTTGAACAGGGCTAACGCGGCATACTGGTGTCTAATCCACTGCTACTGCCCAGGCAGACATACAGGCTTTATATTAAGGACTTTCCAAGCCACTGCGCATGCGCTAGTCCACAATATGTAATTGTGGCGGGGTGTCCGAATACTTTTTGTAATATAGTGTATATACGTATATATTTAGCTATAGATATGTATATATGTCTTATAATTCCCTTTAGTTTTTTCACATTTATGTTTTAATTAATTATTAATTTGAGTTATTTTTAAGAAATTTTTATGCTTTATATATTAGAATGATTACTTAATACCAAGTTAGTCACGCCCATTTTAGTATTTGCGGAACGCGAATGGGAATCCTCGAAGCAGGAATTGCAAATTTGAGAAAAAGCGTTTCTTGATTTGGGAAAGGTAAAAAGAAACGTTAATGCAATTTTTCTATGAAATATTTAACTTAAGCCGGGAATTGGAATAAATCCATTTGAGAATTTCCTCCTTTGAGATTCTCACTCACTGATTTCTCACTGTTGGACCAAGAATGAAATGGTTCCAACGTTGTTGGAACCATGGGGTCTATATGATCCCAGGCCTAAAATCCTACAAAATGGTGTTGTAAAAAGTCTGTAATGAAAATCACATGAATGAAACGTTGTACTCGTATTTCAAATTTAAGAACTTTTAACGAATAATATCATCTCTTTCAATGTTTTCAATCCATGATTCCTGATGAGAGTTAATTGGAAAGAGAACTTATCAAATATCTTATTTTTCGCTTTCTGAGTTTCAATTTTTCCTTCGAAAATACTCTTTATTTCGAGTATATTTCTGACACGAAAAAGTTACGTACGTAAAAGTTACATGAAAGCTATTGACCAAAAAAATTACATGAACGTTACAGGGAAAACTTACGTTTGGGAAAGTCACACGTAACTCACGTTAAAGTTAGACAAAAAAAATTGGGGAATTGTTACGTAGAAGTTAGGCGTAGCAATCAGTTACTAAGAGTGCAACACCATGAAAAATTATTCCTTTAAACCTATTCCTTAAAACGTTTCTCTTTTATTCATTTACTCATTTGTGAATACACCAATATCAGCTCTTGAATATGAATGAGAAACTTTGGATTTAAATATTCGACGCACAGAAATAACTTATTGAAACCTTGAAATTATACAGGGTGTTTCATATGTCTGGAAACATTGGAAATACTGTATGTAGAAAAAGTAATACAACTTTATGGCAATGTTTTAATTTCAACGTACCATTAAAGAAGGTGTGCGAATCGTTCACCCTGAATTTCGAGACACTTCATTACTCGAAACTGGCAAGCTCTCTCAACACTTCTGATTGTTTCGGTAGAAATCCGTTGCAATTGCAGTCTTATCTTAGCTTTCAAATCTTTAATTGTAATGAAGCGTAATGAAGATTAATGAAGTGTCTCGAAGTTGAGGGTGAACAATCTGAACACCTTCCGTAATAGTATGTTGAAAATAAAACCGTCATAAAGTTGTATTACTCTTTCTACATATTTCCACAGTCTCCAGACATATGAAACACCCCGTATGTCGCGGATGAAAAGAGTTTCCAAGGACTTTAAAATGAAGGAAAAACAGACCATGATACTCGGTAATGGCAAAGGTTCGGGTATTAATTAAGGAGATTGGATGAAGCTGAACTTGGGAAGATGGATTGAACGGAACAAGATGCCTTCACATATTGCTGTTCATAATATTATTACCTCATCTTAATCCTTGTTGGATGTAAATTGATAAAGTTTTAGCTTATGTCCGAGTTAAACTACGTTAGTAAATTAATCTCATGACAAGGAATGAATTCCAAAGAACAAAAGCGACATTTAAGTCGAGTAATCCAGAATGTGTCCTATGCAGTAAGTAAGAAGTAGCACTTTTGCCCATTTATTATGAATAACTGCTCCTCCAACGCTTTAATCCTCCTCACGTTTCCACAGACATTGACATAACTTTCAACCGTTCCTGAAAGAATTTTCTATACTTTATCCACTCTCACTAAATACTTATGGAACATAACGTACCAGTCTGGTGGTGCAGCGTAATGACGGGTACCAGATAATATCCATGAGGGCATTTTGAAGCGTACGTACCAAGCCAAATCCCAAATTATTTTGTCAGTAGCACAACCATGAAAAGAATTCTTCTCCAAAGGAACCCAATTCACTGTTGTTGTTTTTTTCTTTTAAATACTCTTGCAAGTAATCAAATCACATTTTTATCTTAAAGTTTCAAAATTTATACACGAAAGTAAAGATGATTTACGAAGTTATACAAATATTTCACACCTTTTTTTTTATCCAACAATTTCAGACTTAAAATTCTCTTCTGTAATTGCATATTTCGTGAGTTATATAATGTAACAAAATTCATCTGTGTGTGTGTGGGGGGGGGGGGGGGTCGTTGTTGTTGTTGTTGTTGTTAGTGGTGGTGGTGGTGCGGTAAGGAAGAAGTTATCAAAATAATAAATTTCAGAATAATAAGTTAATTTAAGAAGTCCGCTTTCGGAGTAATTTCCTGCTTGAACGAGTGACACAAAGGAAGTTTGATGTTTCCTTTCCTGAATATCAATGAACGGACGAGACTAAATCCAGACTCGAAAAGTGAAACAAACACACACAGGGAGAAGATTGCGGATTACGGACGAATACGAGTAAACAGAGACAAATCTGTTTAGTTTGCACGCGTTCAACACTGAACGAGACCAGCTTTGAGCTTCGATAGAAATGTTCGTCGAATGGTGATAACAGGGATTTCCACACCTCTACAAACTTACAAATGAAAAGAATACATTGTTTATAAGCAACAACTAACTAACAAACAAATTAACAAACTACTACTACTACTACTAATAATAATAATAATAACAAAAATAACGTGGGTACTTCTCCTCTGAACCTCCGTAAAAGTCACTTGTTAAAATAACGATAACCATTCTGGATTTATACGAAACAATAATTGGATAATTTTCTCTATAATAAAGGTCGCTTTGATATTTGTTTGAAATGTCTTCTCTGAACGCGATACTTCGAATCAATACACGAAAGGTGACAGCGTTCAATTTTCCTTTGAGGCTTCGTTTCGCAATACGAACTTATATTTTTACACTCGATTCAAAAAGTTCTGGCGTGAAATTCGATGTCTCTTACCGATAAATATTGATAAGGAACGTGTAATTTCATTTGGTTTTTTTAACCAACTGCAGGATACAGATGGACTGAACTGCCATTTACAGTTATCTTAAATAAATTAAAATGATAATTCTATGGTTATTACAATGTGAAGCAATTAAGGCAATACATGATCTCTAATTTCGGTCTATTCGTTTTGCTCCATGAATAACCACCACAACACAAAAGCAAATTCGAAGTGATAAATGCCTTTTCTCCTCCCCGAGATGGAACCAGTATTGTGAACCATTTGATTCGTGGCAACCTCTCTGTGAAGTTTCCAAATTACGTTCCGAGAAGCGATAGAGAGTTTTATTTCGACGGAGCTTATATGATTAATCGAGAGAAGAGAACGATGACAAATCGCTATATTCGAAGGACCAACACGCATCAGCGACGAGGAAAAGACCTTGGAAACGATGGCATAGAGGAATCCTTCGCTATATCACTAAATAGGTTTCGACATTTTAAAAGCGCCGTAAATAATGTCTCTCGCCTACAAAATTGAAGCTTTTCATCTTTCGTCTTTTACAATGTTCGAGTCTTTGTGTCTTAAGGAATGAAATGAACAAAAAACGTAAATTTTCTCCGTTGTTTTTAATCTTAAGAAAATGAGAAAAGGATATTGAGTTTAGAATAAAATATTATATAAGATTTTTGGAGGGATTCCCTTCCTTATTTCTGTGCGAGAGAGAGAGAGAGAGATAGAGAGATAGAGTTATAAACAAATAAATCTAAGCGAAAGTAAGACATAAATTTCAATTGTTTTCTATAACGTGAAAAAGATTGAAATTTTATTTACTTATTTATAACTCGTTAAACATCTCTGAACAAAGACAATTTAGTCTTGATGTAAACATATAAAATTTGTTTAAAGAGTAAGTTGAATTATCGTAGCAAACACCGTAGAATTGTCATAAGTAGCTTCTTATAGAAGTTTTGGCCTTTGAAAGAGAAGTGGCAATATTTGTCGAGAAATATGACCTTTAATTTGCATCCGATTTCACAAAACAAACGACCCCCACCGTTTCTTTTCAACTTTCTCTTCGTAAAAAACGAAATATTAAAGACGAAAGCGCATTAACATTATTACAAATTTACAGCGCGGTGGAGGGGTGTTCATTATTAAATTTGCACTAACTTTTTTAACTGTCACAACCCATTAAATATGCCGTAACACGGTAACATTGTACACCATGATCTTATGCCGAACTTATCCATGAACTCAGCTACAACTATGTATAACTCTGCTGAAACTTCGCAACACTGCGCAATATTATTTTGAATTTTATGCAGTCAGAATAACATAGTAGGCAGGTTTGCTACCATAGGCCACAGTCGACATTTTTTTTTCCCAATAACGCGTTTTCATTGTAAAGTGTTAAATTAAATGTAAGTCGTAAAGGGAGTGACGAACGACTTTTAGGAAAGAATTTGGAACCAGGAAGTGCCAAATAAGAGCTCAATTTGGCACTTGGTAAAAAAAATATTGAGAAAACAGGCTAATTTAACGATCAGTCTAGACATAGACATGAACCTACTCTATCATTTTGATTGTACATAAAATAAAACTGAGATTTTGATTCATTGTTTTTTCATTACATAAATTTAACTTCTTTGCAGATGTGTATCATTAGCCTGTAAGTAGCACCGAGTGTCACGTCAGATGTAAGAGATCACATTTCTTCCAATTTAGAATAACTTAGTCCCAAATCTCTGCCAATTTTGAAATGGGTACGATAGGAATCATTTTATGGAAAATTTTGCCATTGATAAGTTCGTTACGTAAAATATTCGCTTGGTTTAACGTATACTGTCCCCTGCTCATTTTTTTTCTTTATATTTTTAAATCGAAATAATAATAACTGTGATCAGAAAATGTCTACACCTGAATATTACACACTTATAGTAAGAACTAAATCAGAGCATGAATCAAGATCACTGATTTCGCGCCATGTATGCTTTCAGTGTTGCGTGAAAAATTAGATTAGGAGAGGCGGGTGACGTATCGTTTAGGGAAATTTCTTACTAGAGTTGATGGTTTCTCAACCACTCCTATTATGGGTTGGCACCAGTACCTGAATCCCCTCCCCGAAAGGGATAATAAATGTGACTTCGAATTAGGGGCATTCAATTTGTATGGTCTGAATCAACAGTCATATGTGAAGCAAAAACCTAGTGACTTGAAATCATTAAATTTTAATTAGTTTTTTATCTCTGTCTGTCTCCCTGTTTAGCCTTTGTTGTGTGTGTGTGTGTGTGTGTGTGTGTGTAAACTTCTGCTGTACGTCACTGATGAAGCAGCCAGCGATGAAATTAATAACATTTATTTGATGTAATATGAAAGACTTTTTCATTACGTGGATATTAAATTAAAAATCCTTTCAGTCACTAATAAAAAAAAAAAATTGTCGTCCATCGCAAATTTGGTTGCTACAGAAACGTTAATCAGAGGCAGACTCGTTCAATTTGATATTTAATAAAGATTAAGTTTTTGTTCAGCGCCGCGACACTTCTTCAATTTCACTAATAAATTCGTATCCACAAAACTTATTTAAAATTTCAAAACGTGGAAATTACGTTGAATTTCTTAAAATAGAGTCAATTTAAAGAGAATGTACGTGAACAACTTTATTGGTGGAAACTAAAAACTTTCTTAACTAAAATTTAAGGATTTCTTTTCAATATATCCTTCGTTGTCATTTCTCACTTTTAACTTCAAAAAACATTTTATAAAACGAAAGAAACGAACATATTTTCCTAAATTCCGTTCATCAACTTCTTTCCAAGATGCGTTACCATTAACGACAGTGAGAATCTTCAGATTCTACAACGAGACTCAGATATTAAGAAGAGTTATGAAGGAGCGATGGCGATATACACCCACCACGAACGAGATTCAAAGCGCGACTGACTCCATTAGTGACTGTATTTTAAATTCATCATTCGCTTTCATCTTAATAAAGGTAAAAATGGCCTAAAACTAACTTTCATCTGTTTTTGAATGAGTAGCGAGAAGAGAGGGCAGTCGGTCGGGTACCCCTCACTTCCAAACGCACCCCCACCTACGGCTCATTTGCATTTAAATAACGGAACTAAGCGCTTATTTTCCAACTGAAATGGACGCCATATCATATCAGCATCGGAGCCCAAAAATGTCCATTTTTTTTTCCATTTCCAACAATCGGTGCAGCAAATCAATGCATAAATTAATGCTTCATTATCATTATTTTAATTATAAACAAATAAAACGCTGATCTTAATTTGCATGTTTACAATATATAGCGCACGCGCACGCACACACACACACACACACACACACACACACACACACACACACTATATTATATATATATATATATATATATATATATATATATATATATGTGTGTGTGTGTGTGTGTGTGTGTGTATATTTTTTTTTTCAGGAACCACTTGGACAGGTTCTTGTGTAAAGTACTTGACTAGCCATACGTAGCTGGATACAAGTGTAGGAGAGAGTGGAAACCAACTCTCTCCTCCACCAATCCCACAAATGAGGCGGAATGCCGCAGAGGGGTCGACCGCAGGTTGATCCTGAACCGTCATTCGAAGATATCGAGTAAATTTATATATATATATATATATATATACAGTATATATATATATATTACTTTAGTCAGGTAAAAGTAAAATTGAAATATCAAAATTTTCATGTGATATTTAAAAATAATTATGACCCCCTCAATTCTGTTGGTGGTAATAATAATAATAATAATAATAATAATAATAATAATAATGGAGTAAAAGGGAAAAATTTGAAATAAACAAAAACAAATTGAAAAATTTACAATAAAATAATTGTTCACAAACTATTTAAAGTTGCGCCCAAAATTTTTTGAAAAACTAACTAACAACCTTATTAATGATTATGTAAATTTATATTAATTATATTTGTTCAGTTACATTACGTACTTCGTTTCTATAGGAACAACCCATTGTGTGTATATATTTTTTTAAACACTTTACTTAATAAAACTATAAAAGATATTGGCAAAAAGTATACGAGACTGTAATGTGTTATAAAGAGTTTTTTGATTTCAGAAAGAATGTGACTTCGATTCGCATTCACGGTAAAGACGCCAAATAGCAATGGCTAATATTTCCTCACTTCTTACATTAACCTAACGTAATACATCGATTTGAGGATTGCCTTCTTTCAGATCCTCCTCACTCGCCGATTTCTCAGTCTCGGACGGGGAATAAAATGGCCATCATACTCAGTGCGATGATACGTTTCCATTAACGTGGATAACGGCTCTTTACAATGCGAACTACGCTATCAAATTCCTTAATGCTAATGCTGTACGAAGCGTTTCCACTGAAATTTTCAAGCATTTCAAATACTAAGTAAAATGCGTTCGCATCAAAACAATGACGAAAAAAGCCGATTTGGCTCGTTTTGTTTCATCAAAAACGGATTCAAAGCAAACTTTCTTCAATGAGGTAAAAGTGGCCTTTATCTATGATAGAAAGAATCTTGTGTCGATAATTTCGATAAGAATATTTCGAAATTTTAAGATCGATTCGCGGATTACGCTCGAAAAAAGGAAAAGAGTTGTCCAGAAGACATTTTTATACTTTTGTTTCTGCCTTCTGTTTAATTTAGTTTAAGGCGAATACGCGAACACGAACACGTACTTTTAACTTACCAAATCCAAGAGTTGGGCTCCATTACTATATACGAGTATATAATGTATACACTATACACATAAGTTCTCACTGGGTTATCCGTGATTAAGGGGCGGTCCATGACCACCGTTAATCCCATTTCACTGTTAACTCAATGTACCCCGTCGTGGGTGGGTGGGTGATGCAGCTGCTGCTACCGCACCACACGCAGTATTATTCTATTGCAGTATATTATACAATTAAGTAGTTTGTACTCCGCTCCCGAAGATTGTAACCCCCTCCCTCTGATACCATTTTGCTAATATTAATTGTCTTTGGTAGCGCGGAGAGACACTGACTGAAGCGCGTTGTGATAGGCTGGCGGGAGGCGAGCCGCGGTTGTAAACACCGCGCCAAATCCTAGTTAACTCGGTGTCATGACTACGAATAAGTGGACAATAGTCACAATTAGTAAATCACAATTAACTTGATTCATGCTTGAGTGAATTACAGATAACCGCTTGAGTTCTCTCTCTCTCTCTCTCTCTCTCTCTCTCTCTCTCTCTCTCTCTCTCTCTCTCTCTCTCTCTCTCTCTCTCTCTCTCTCTCTCTCTCTCTCTCTCTCTCTCTCTCTCTCTATATATATATATATATATATATATATATATATATATATATTTAGAGAAATAGGAAAGTTATGATTCAAAGATGGTTTAACTTTAAAATATAAATGGATTCCATTAATCCAAGATCACTAATGTTATTACGTTTAAAATCTTAAAATTATCTGGTGAAAAGGGAGTGTCAAATCCAACCGAATGTTGACGTATGATGAATTCCATTGGGTTACTGATGAGACGACCTACCCAAATGCTGGTCTATGCGGAATTGGAGTAACCGAATGGTATTTCCAATATAAGACTCGCTCTTGCAGTGCGAGCAATCAAATATATAGACGCATGACGAGCACAAAAGGGGAGGACATCTATCCTTAAAACGAAAGTAGGATCCTATAGTGGAAGGATTTACGAAAACGAATTTAAAATTAATATGGGGGGGAAATTTTTTTTCAGAATTGCAGACAGGTCTTTCTCAATCTTGTCACTAACGAGACCGAGGTAAGGAAAAGTGAGGTAACAATTGTCTTTGGAAACATTAAAAACGGGGGTCTTAGATCTACAAATAGTATCAAGAAACTTAGAAATATATTTATGAATTAATTTCTTAGGAAAACCATTTGAAGTAAAAAAGTTAATTAAGTATTCAAATTCAATATGAAGACCAATATACGATGAACATAAATGATAAGATTTATAAACATGAGTGCTAATAGAATTAACTTTGAATAAAAAAGGTGTGTAAGTAAAAAACTCGTACCCAAACCTGTAAAAGTTGATTTACGAAATACTGATGTAGAAAAAGAACCATTCACCTTCTCAATAGACAAATCCAAAAAGGGAAGGATGTTATTATTCTTTGATTCAATCGTAAATTTAATGTTAGAATGCTGTGTATTAAGATAATTTAAAAACATTTTCGGCATGTGATTGACATCGGAAGATAGTGAAGGTATCCTCCATCCACGTATCTTCGATAAAAGACTGGGCAGAAATCAAGAGGGCAGGTATCAAGGACGTGTTCTTCAAAATAACACATGAAAATATTTGCCAGAGTGGGACCCAAAGGGAAAACCATAGCAACGCCTTCAGTTTGTTCGTGGAGTTGATTTATTAAATACAAAGTCAAAATTAAAAATCGACAATTCAAGAAATTTCCTAAAATTTGACCGAGTAAAACCATGGAAGGTCTGGCAAAAGGAAAAAAGTTTGTCAACACAAAGGTCAATAGTTTCATTTAATGGAATATTAGTGAACAATGACTTAACATCATAGCTATACATAAAAACAGTATTAGAATTTAAACTATTAATTTCGTGAGCAAATGAGTAAGAATTTTTGGTGCTACTGTAGTATGCGGTCTACCTACGATTGGTTAGGTTTAATCATGATATTTTCATTAAAACTAACGAAAATATCATGATTAAACCTTAACCAATCGTCAAGGGCGATTGACAATGGGATGTAAACAAACAATTAGTAAACAAGATAAGAAACTATAATTAAAAGGTAGACCGCCGAATCGTAGGTAGACCGCATTCTACAGTAGCACCGAATTTTTTTATCGAGTAATCATTGGTAGTAAGTGGGGACAAAATAGGGACGAGAAACTTAGCCAAAGGATAGGTAGGGGAATTATAGGCAGCAAGAATAGTCTAATTGGCACATCCTTTTTATGGACTATAGGGAGGCCATAAAGAATACCAGTAGTAGACCCAGTAACCAAAAGGTTATTGTAATAAATTTCATTTAAGTGACCAACAGATTTTAGATGGCGTAAGAACCAATTAACTTTATCTTCGGTTCGCAAAATAACACAAAATGGAATCTTTTACTTGGCGGAATTTAATGGAATCCATCATACGTGAACATTCGGTTGGATGTGACATTCCCTTTTCACCAGATAATTTTAAGATTTTAAACGTAAGTAATAACATCAGTGATCTGAGATTAATGGAATCCACTTATATTTTTAAAGTTAAACTGTCTTTAAATCATAATTTTCTTATTTCTCTGAATGTTTTAATGCAAGATTTATTTCATATTTTTTATCTTTGTAATTGTTTTTAAATTTTACTTATCTTTTACTTTTTATAATTTTATAATTTACAAGTTATCTCTTTGAATGTTTTACTGTAAGACTTATGCAGTCTTTTATTTTGTAATAATTTTTAAAATTTGACATCTTTTTTTTTTATAATTTTAAAATTTACCCTGAATGAGGGTTGTATCCCTCGAAACGTCGAATTTATATTAAAGTTATGTGTATGTTGCGTCTTTTGTCTTCCTTTTTATTATGTTTAAAATTTCCTAGAAACAAACCTATCAATTATATATATATATATATATATATATAATATATATATATATATATATACACAGTTTTGTCAAATTAAAAAAAAAATATAGGACAACTTTAATATGTATGTTCGTTGCGTTATGATGACATTACTGAAGTTAAGTGGAACGAGTTTATTTATTATCTTTGTGGAATGAAGGTAATAAATTTAATAAAAGGAAATGGCGAACGGTGTTTTTTTGAAAGTGTGAGATTAAGTATCGAGAATGAAAGAATTTCGATGAGAGAACATCGCGTAGATGTGAATAAACATTTAACACAAGTTTTATTAAATGGTTAACACTTATTTAATAATCGTATTCACTCGCGTTTTATGCCTAATTCGAAACGCAATTTCGATCGCGATATTGTGGTAAATGTTTCATGAAATTAGAGAGCTCAGACACCCTCATAGTCGAAGTAAGTGATACCTCATACTCGTGTAATTTACGGGGGTGAAGCCCTAAATCAATACACCTATTTCTAATTAATTGTTGTATTATTTACATACAACAATAAAAATAGCAACTGAGCCTGCTGGGTAGGCTTACCACACTGAAAATTCCTTGCCATCTACTAAAGGAAAAGCTTTACATACGACACGGGTAAAAGAACAGTATTATTCACGAAGACACGATCAGATCTTGGGTCACATGAACGAGCAAAAATGACGAAATTTCATTTAATTCATTTTAATGCCAGAGAAAAGGAACGAAAGGAAATAATAATATGATTCCTTTTACGGGTCTGACTCGTGGTTCCAATGAAACATTTGAAAAGGCGATTTTGGCAGTGTGGACTGTAGCAAACCAAAACTTTTGACCAAAATAAAAAATTCTCGAGGCGTTAAGAAATTTTTCTCGAACGTAAAATTTTTAGGCGAAATTGCTTTGACCTCCGATAACAATGACGACGAAACAAAATGATCTAATCTAACCTAACCAAATCTGATCTAAACTAATTTAACCTAACATAACTTTACCTTTAACCTAATCTACATTTACAAAGACGACTATCAAAAGTTTCGAAGACGACAACACTGGAATAAAAACTTTCTCGCCATCATTTCGAGTAAAGTTTTGTTTTTGTTTAAAGTGAAATATTCCTTACTTTTAATGTTTACAGAAAATCTCAACGCACTTATAACATCTGATTCACTTTCAGAATTAGATTCAAAAGTGATTAGGCTGTACAAACATCCTTAGCTTAGAGCCCTAGGCCAGTAAACCACGTTAAAAGGCTAAATTAAAAGGCCTTTAGCTTAGGAAAAAAAAAGAACCCGAGCCAGTAAGTATATTTCCATCCTTAAAGCGGGTCAGATGCCCGGTTTTGTCGTGGTAACAATGAAATTAGAGACCAGTACAGTCAGTATAGGATTAAATTAAAAAGTTTACTACAAATGAGAGTTTTTCGAAAACAGCTACGTACTGCAGTGTTAAGTTTCTACAGTATGTCCGCAGTCTTTATGTCAAATGGAAAACTGTGCATTATTAGTATTTAATTAAAGTCAGAATTAGGCCCTGTATTTCGAAAGGTTATTTTCTTATTTTCATACACAAAATTACTTATTATAGCCAAAACACGTGGTTAACTATTTGGTAACCCACCAGTAAGTAGTTAACTAGACCATGCAGTAATTCCACTAGCCATGCTCGTTTTTCTTGTAACGAACTTAAATGGTTGAAATGGTTGGCAAGTCGCTATGAACGATGTATATCAGTTGGTTGTTGTAACGAAGTGTTTTTCAAATTAAAAAAATTGAACAGAATCATTGCATCTACAGAAATAATACATATTGGATTTAAGGCGTAAAACTGTTTTCCTTATTCTGATTTCTCAGGCTTTGGAAGAAATGAAACATGGTTCGTGATTGCACAATTCATAGTCGCTAACTCAACATCATCTGAATATACATTTCGGAGGCGGAAATTTTCGTAAGTGACAAACATTTCTTAGCGTTATTCCATTAATATAAATATATATATATATATATATATACACACACACAGGGTGAGTCAAAAGTCTTCATACATAGGCAAAATGGTCATGATAAATAAATGATTATTTATTTTTTATTTTTTTGCAGGTGATGTGCTGAGATGCCTTTGTCCTACACCAAATGTCCTACACCTACACTTGAAGGCCATGGTGTACCAGGTGAAAATACAAAACACGGACCACCTAAAGGAACGCATTCGTGATGCGTGTGCACGCATAACACCAGACGTGTTAACGCGCGTTTGCCATGACTGGGAGGAACGCATCTGTATGTGCATTCAGTGTAAGGGTGCCCACATAGAGCATATTTTGTGACTTACAAGTGATTGCATAATAAAGTGACCATTTTGCTATGTATGGAGACTGTTGACACACCCTGTGTGTGTGTGTGTGTGTGTGTGTGTGTGTGTGTGTGTGTGTGTGTGTATTATATATATATATATATATATATGATGAAAAATCCACAAGGAAAAAGAAAAACGATTCCAAGGCCTTTCGTGTATTCAGAGCTACACCTCGTCAGGGAATTCATTTCACGTGTTTAATTGTGAAATTCATCCAATATATATATATATATATATATATATATATATATATATATATATATATATATATATATAAAGAAGAGACCCATGTTTAGGCAAAAACAAATTAAAAAATACTCAAAATTTTATGAGAAAAAATTCAAAATACAAAATGATTTAAATTATTCAAGACATGTTTCAAGAGTTCGTTAAGAATTCCTTGTTTTACATAAAGGGTAAATTGGAAGGCACCCTCAAAACATTTTATATATATGCCGAAAAGTGTTTCCACAGGAAAATAAATTTATGTTAAAATTAAAAGATATCATTCTGTTTGTATAAATTAAAGTATTAATTCTTTAAAAGATATTATTCTGTTCATATAAATTAAAATATGAATCCGTTACATTTTTAATGTTTGTATAGCGTGCCTCGACGCCCCGCGGATTCTCTGCATCTCTTCTTAACCCTAACGAAAACAGTGTTGCCACGTCTATAATCTTAAACAGAGATTCCTAAAATCTGAATGTTCTTTTCGACTATTATAAACCACAATTATATATATTCTTCTGCTAAAACGAGTTAAGTGTCGAACCGCAATTATATAAATTCTTGACCAATATCATTGTTATAATAGGACTTTGCGAATTAATAATCTTTTGTAGACGTGGCACCGCGGAAACTCCTCGAGAAAAAAATACCTCGAGGGAGCAGTTCGTGCCGCACCTTCCGAGTGTTTAGTCACCCAAATTGGGTTCTCTTTCGTTTTTTTACGACTCTCTAAACAAATGTTGTGTTAAGGTTTTGATTCTCTAATCACTCTGTAGTGTAAAAGAAATCTAGCATTTTAAAAGTGTTTCCAAACCTTGGAAAAAAAGGCTACAAAAGGAAAAACTCGTAATTTATATCCTTCCAAAAAACATCCCCGTCTCTCAACGGACCGAGAGAGAGAGAGGGTACGCCATTGGGCGAAGGTATAAATTGTTTTATCGTAACTCGCAGTCAGACTAAGTAAGTAAAAAAAGAAGAACCGTGGACGTCATTCAGATTAATTAAACGGTATAAACTTCCTTGTTGGTGCGAGGAAGCGACATACTGAGAATACTTAAAGGATATCGTCATATCCGACATTGGCGACCTATACCAGGATTCGAAGAAATCATTCATCCGCCATTTTGCGACACTGTCGCCGAGGAGCAGGATTTGGAAAACCTTTGTTCAGTCAGAACCCCGCTACAAGGACGTCAACGCATCCGAAACGAAGGTCGGATTTCAGCTGGGAATTGCTCATTTGTTTGGAGAGGAGGACCGTGACGGAAATTATCATCGGGCACGCGGAGAGGAATTTTATTGATATAAATCTCCACAGCGGATCGTGGAGAAGTTTTGCATTACGAAAGTATCGGAATTTGGAGATTTTGAAAGCCGTTAATCGTCATCGAGAAACGTTCGTCAAGGAAGGAATGAGAAAGTGCGAGGGTCAGGCGTATTCGATTCTGTGAGCGCACCTCATTCGGAAACGGCTTCACATTTCTGGATCGCGGAGAGTCGAACGCATTTGACTCTGTCTCCGCAACGAACAGAGGAAAGAAAACGAAAGAAAACGAAAACAAACGTTCTTTCAAGACAGAATAAAAGGAAATAGAGAAATCTCGGTAACTGGAGTAAAAGTGTTTTTGGCAAGTAAGGTTAACATTAGTATCAGTAAATAAATAAACAACGTGGAAAAAAAAGTGTTTAACGTATTGGTTTCAAGAAAAAAAAATTTTTATTATTGTTATTCTTTGGTGGTTGAAAAGGGAAATTGAGTACGGGTTGAAAATTTGTTTTTTCATTATTATTCTTTTTGTTGTTAGATTTTGTGCGTTTTGCATGCAGTTTTACGAATATAAATAAATAACAGTATATATTTGTCGGTTGTAAACAATTTAATTTTTTATGGGTGAGTTAAAAAACGATTTTTTTTGTTTGTCTGTGTTTACAATCAATTTAATTCAATTTCACTGTTCGCTGTGATTGTAAAGCGATTTTTTTTCTCTCTTGCAGTATTTTGGGTATATATATATATATATATGTATGTGTGGATATGTGAATTATATTTGTTGTAAACCATTTAATTTTTCGTTGGTGAGTTAAAAACGATTTTTCGTTTGTCTGTAGTTGCAGTCAAGTTAATTCAACCTTCCTTTTTTTGTTGTAAGAGGAAAGAAATTGACAGGTTTGTCTTTTTGCATGCACTATTTGCATATATAATTATATTGGTGAATTATATATTTATTGTTTATAAGAAAAACGGTTTCTGCAAAGTACATGGTACATTTATGGAATTTGAAAAAACTTTTAAAGTGAATATTTAATTTTTTTAATTTGAATTGTCCCACATTGGGTTAACAGAAAACGAAATTTTGGATTTGAGTTTCATTTTATTGACTCTCGAAAATTTTTTTTTATCTAATTTGTTCGATATATACCGTTCGTGCGTGTGTTTGTTGATTCGTTAGCGCGCGAATTTGGCGCATTTCGGCGGTTAGATTTTGGTAAAAGGAGTTCTTTTCGTTTTTCCCACGCTTTTTCGAGTTCGGTGCGCGAACTGTTGTTTTCATTTTTTTTTGCGGTTAATGCGATGAAACGCATATAGATTTGTCGTCGGGTTTTTGTTTTTTTCTCTCTTCGTTGCGTCAGTCCCGTCCCGTTCCTTACAGTTATTCGGTAGAACCCAGTTCGCACCCTCGGTTTTTTTTTCTTCTCTTCGCGTATATCGTTCTATGAGACGCGGACGAGGGCACGGAGAACGGCAACGATACGGCAACTCCGGCGAGGACACGGAGAGCGTCAACGATACAGCAACTCCACCCTCGACTCCTGAAACTTCGTCTCCGTTGGACCAGACCGATCCAAACATGCAACGGGGTGAAGATGATCAGGCCTTCACGGCATCCCGCCCCACTTTTAATCTCAACCGGGTTACAAATGTCCCTTCTGCGGTTCCGATCTTCCGGGTACCATAAATGGGGTTAGGACCGGACCCACCCCACGGGAATGGATCACGAACCTCGAGACATACTTCCAGAACGAGTCGATTAGTACCGACCAGGAGCGACTCAGCGAATCCAAGCGATTCCTTCATCCCTCGGAGGGGAACGCCCTTAAATCGGTGCAAACGTCCCAAGGGCTTTGCGATGCGACCACCTGGACCCAGTTTTGGGCCAATTTTTTGGCTTTTTATAGAGAATGCCAGAACTCGCAGCCACTGGAGACAATAAATAATCTTTTTCGACTCAAGTGGAACCCCGATTCAGGAGGAGATTTCATAGACTTTATAAATCGAACCAACGAAGGGGTGCAAATGTTTACAAAAGTGTCCCGGGTGCATGGGGGTACCGGGTACCATTAGAAATGCAACGCGTACTCACACTGAATGTTTGGTACGCAAATATGGGAGCTCCTCAGCGGGCGAAACTTCAAGAGGTATGCGACGTCACGACCTCAGAGACTGCCATTGACCAGCTAACCCCACAAACCGCCAGCAGTCAGCCCGATCTAAAGGGTCGTCCACGAGCCAGCAACAACGCCGCAGTTTAGGGACGACCAACCCAACGATCAACACGGAGTAAGTTCCTGACCAGAGTCGGGAATAAGCGGGTCTACCTAGTGGAGTGCGAGGACCCCGAAGAGGAAGCAAGGGTTGCTACCGCCCAGCTCTCGCTCGCCACTTCGACTGAAGGGGAGGATGTACTAGACCCACTGGAAATGGATCCCGGATTCGACCCTTTTTTAGAACAGCATTTAGGGGAGCGGGGTGAACCCCCCCGAACGGTCACGCGATTGTGACTATGTAAATAGTAGAGAATTAGATGGTAAGTTTCGTTCGTACGAAGTATTAGGACTAAGGAAACAAATGGTGAGGGCTCCTGGCCTTTGCCATTATACCCTTCATCCACATTGGATGATCCTCTTTGCCTGTTCGGCACATCCGAGCCACGAACAAGGACCTGCTTGTTGATATCACAGTTTTGGGAAGTCTGGGAACGTACTGCTAGACACCGGAAGCCAAGCAACTCTCATTAAACTGCCCAGTTTGGAGCGGTTTTGCGGAGAAACGTCAATAAACCGCAAACAATTGGGGATAAGGCCTGCCCGCGTTACCCTGCGAGGAGTTACTGGCAACCGTATCCCTTCATTGGGAGTTGTTAAGTTACCAATGTGCCTCGGATCCACGTGTTTCGAGATTTCAGGCATCATTGTGCCGGGAGCGACCAAGTTTCCGGCCGATATTTTGCTGGGAATGGATTTCTTGGCGTCCAGCGCATGGAATGTGATCGGATTCCAGCACGTCGAATTTGGGAATAGGTTATATCCTATTTATAGCTCACGTGGTCGTCCCACGAGTCCGGGCGTCTTTAAATTAGATGCCAGTTCGGTGAATTACGGTCCCGAGGATCGTATGTCGTTTCGGCAGCTATGTGCCGCCGCCCAGTTTCTACAGGGACCCCTGTGGAAGACGTAAGGGGTAGGAGCCCCAGACCGGAAGAAGGGTGCAATGTGTATAAAGAGCTTTCCTTTTGCGACGAAGGACTTGCCACTATCAAATTAGTGGAAGAAGTCCATACGTTCGTGGGGGAGGCAGCCCCTGCCCCCAGAACAGCTCGGCTAGATGATGTCGAGTTGTATGAGCATCTTTTCCCCCTTGTGTCGAAAGACGTTTCATTGGAGAAATTAGTACATGAGGTCCACGCGTTCGTTGGAAAGAGCTCATGTGCTCGCAGACCGGTTCTAACGAAGCAGAACCAACGCGCAGACCCACGTGGGTTAGCGAGAAGCTTTGGCCTTTCACCACTAGGACCGTCCCTCTCGCACTTGTGGAAATGTGTCCAGAGGTTCATTGCCGACGGGCAACCATGTCCACGCGCCGACGAGGGAAGTCCCCAAGGGGCTAAGAAACATAAGGATGACCCGAGAGACTTGGTTCTAGCGGAAAACGTCTTCTGTTCCAAACGAAAAGTTCTATCTTCTTGAAATTTCGGAGGACTCTTGTCGGAGCAAGAGACCCTCTCTGAGTGTGAAGACGGTAACGCTTCCACCTAGTTACCTTGGTACACACTCGACGCGTAAAAGAGGAAGTCCCAATCTTTCGGCAACTGCCGGACCTGATTTCGTCGGTACCACGAACTCGATCCGAATTTTGCCATTGGTGATGTTCCTGAGGATCCAACGCGTCATATCATCGACACAGGCCGATGATGCGTCAGAAACCATAACCAACATGGCCGTCGAGCTTGGATCGGATTTCGTACGAGATACGGAAGACCATCCTACCGAGTATAGTCATATGCTTGTGCCTTCTCTGACTCAGACTCCGATTTTGACACTTTTTCCGAGATCTCCGACAGCGCGAATTTTTCCGACCAGGAGCAATTCCTTTTGTCGTCTAGAGATCCAGTCGTTATTCAACCGTTTGAGAGAGTTTGTTTTGCCGCTCGGGTCGCGTCCCGGCAAGGAAACCCTCTTCCGGACGGAACCAATCTAGTCACCGAAAAAACTGTCCACGAGCAAACTTGCTTGTGGCACAAACGCTGGGAATTGCCGAAATTCTGAGCTTCCAGTACTTTGCTTCAACCGAGGAATGAAACCGATCAGGTTGGAAACAGGCCAACGGATTGGAGAAGCCTTACTGGCGTATGAGGAAATTCTCGACCCCGACCACGTCCAGATATATATTCGCAAAATTTTTTATTCAGCTGAGCTGCCTACGGACGAGCTCCACGCGGAATATCGGGAAATCGTAGATCGGTGGATCGAACAAAATTCTCCACATTCCCCCTTGCTTCGAAACTCTAAACTGTACCATCAGCTTTTAGGATTTTTAGTCACTAATCACGACGTGATTGCGCTCAAGGGTGATCCCTTAGGACGAACCAAATTAGCTCCTTTCCACATTAAATTAGAACCTCATACTCGGCCGGTATACGTTCCGCCGTATCGCATCCCTCATTCGCAACAAGCCATCGTTGAACAACATGTGCAGGAGATGCTTGAGCAAGACCTAATAAGACCCTCAACAAGCCCTTGGTCTGCTCCTATGATTTTGGTCACCAAAAAGGATAACACCTTCCGTCCATGTATAGACTATCGTCGATTAAACGCGATAACTATTCCTGATCGATTCCCTATACCCAACATGCAAGACGTGATCCAAAATGTTGGAGGATCTAAATACTTCACTACCTTGGACCTCGCCTCAGGTTACTGGCAACTGGAGGTTAGCCCAGAATCCCAGCCCTACACAGCCTTTTCGACAACTCGCGGCCACTACGAATGGAAAGTTTTGCCGTTTGGGTGCAAGAACGGGCCTGCGTGTTTTTCGAGACTGATGGACATCGTTTTAACGGGAATTCTCGGCTTAGAAGTCCTTGTTTACCTCGATGACCTGATAGTCTTCAGCGAGACGAAGGAAGATCATTTTCGGCGTCTCCAAAACGTTTTCGATCGACTTCGGAAGGCCAATCTGAAGCTCAAGCTCTCGAAATGTAACTTCTTCCAGACTTCACTTGTATATTTGGGGTACTTACTTTCTCCGGATGGAATCCGTCCTGACCCCGCTAAAGTTCGAACCCTGAAGAACCGCCCTGTTCCCCGTAACACGGATGAAGTAAGATCTTTTGGATTCTGTGGGTTCTACAGGAACATGATTCCTGATTTCTCCAAAATCGCTACTCCCCTCACCAATCTATTCAAAAAGAATGTGGGGTTCGAATGGACAAAAACGCAACAGGTCGCTTTCGAGACCCTTCGGGACAAACTGCTCGCAGAGCCCATCCTCCAGTTCCCGAACTATTCCAAACCCTTCATTCTAGCGACTGATGCATCACAGTATGGTCTAGGCGCTGTCCTGCTTCAAGAAGTAAATGGTGTCGAGTTGCCCATAGCTTATGCTAGTCGTTTTTGTCAAAGCCTGAATGCAACTATTCAGTCACCGAAAAGGAGGCCCTTGGAGTAGTATGGGGTCTGAAGAAGTTCAAGAACATGATCTACGGGTACGACATCACCGTCAAGACTGACCATCAGCCCTTGACCTCTCTATTCAAGAACAAGCTCCTGGAGGGACGTCTCAGCCGATGGGCACTATCAGTCCAAACGTTTTCCCCTTGTATAGTCTACCATCCAGGAAAATCGCACGTCCTGCCGGACTATCTATCCCGACTCCGGGCAGATTCTGAGGCCGAAATACGCCGGACGCAAGTTCTACCCATCATGGAGGAACAAATGCTTCGCCGTGCCCAGGTCAGAAATGCCTACACCGGGAAATTGCTCAGGGAACTGAGTGGAACGGCAACGCCGTCGAGTCCGTCCTCTTCTCACCACGTCGTAAAGGCGGCATTTTGTATTACAGAACTCTCAAGGGAAGGACGTCATTGAGGTCCCAGCCGAGCTCGTCGACCTTGCTCTGCGATTATGCCACGACTCTCCAGTTTCTGGCCATTTTGGTCCAGAACGCACGCAAAAGCGAGTCCAGGAGAGGTTCATTTCCCAAGTTTGACAAAAAGGGTTTCAGACTATTGCAGCGTCCGCCCGTCCTGTTTAGAGCACAAAGGTCCACTTAACCAAACGGCCCACTTGCACCAATATCCCGTACCTATCACACCCTGGGATTGGGTGGGCATGGACATGATTGGACCTTTACCAAAGACCGTCTCGGGAAACACACGGATCTTGGTGTTCACTGATCACTTCTCGCGTTACAACGAGCTGGTAGCTATCCCCGATCGGACTGCGAAAGTAGTTGCAAAGGCTCTTTTACGTCGAGTTATAAGAAATCATAACACCCCTTCTGTGCTTGTCTCAGATCAAGCTCCGGAATTTTGTTCGAAGCTCTTGAATACCCTGTGTAAATTATGCCGGATCAAAAACACCCACATTACAGCCTACCACCCTCAGGCGAACGGACTCGTCGAACGACAAAATGGCCAAATCATCTCCTATTTGAAACATGTCGTCGACGAATTGGGACGAGTGCCTCCCGTTGGCACAACTTGCCATTAACAACGCGTATAATCGTAGTCTGGGAGATACCTCCCACTTCATATTGTACCACTACGATAAACGTCTTCCTTTTGATTTTGGTGAAGCCCAAGACTCTACGGAAGGACTACCAACCCCAAACCAGATGGATGAGTATAACCGCATACTCGCAAATCGGGCTTGGGAAATCTTCAAGTTAGCTCGACAACACCTCGAAATGTCCATAGACCAGATGCAAGCAGAGCAACATCGCCGTTTCCCCCGACAGCGATCTGTGATGGCTGGCCAACGCTGCTACCTTTTTGACAAAAATCGCAAGCCCCTCACGCTTCCAAGAAATTTTATCGTAGACGGGATGGTCCGTATCGCGTCATGCAGGATCTACAGCAGAATAAGTACGAGGTGACGCACCTCCATAACGGGAAAAGTAAGGTCATTCACAAGGACCTCATCAAGATCGTTCCCGAAGCGGAGTTCCCACCTCCTCGGATGCCAAACCCAAGGAAAGGGCATTCTCCAGAACCGCCCCCCATGTGAATCTCGAAGACACTGATCTGTATGACTACTACTACTCTAGCTGCATATCACCAGCGAAACCCCCTGCGAGGGTACGGACTGAGAATCACCCGCCTAGAGAGACCAGAGAAGACTCAGTCAGTTCTCCGAATGTGGAGCTTCCTTCCGCTCCTCTGCCGAGATCCTCGTGCCACCAGCTGTTCGGGATTCAGAAGTGGAACCGAGGACTCTTTCTCCTCCTCTTTTCCGACAGCGGGCCAGAACACCTTCTCCGCCGTCACCAAAGGATGACGAGGGCAAGGACCCTACCTATCGGCTTCAGTTATGTAGGCCTCCTCCCCGCCAGGGAAACCCGTCTCAGGGGACGAGCACCCCCTCTTCCTGGCCTAGCAAGTGGCATGGCCTCCCTTACCTCTGCCGAAAGGGCAGCGACCAACCGCGACACACTTACAACCTAAGGCCACGCGCGCGCTCTCAAAAGGAACCGAATACACGAAACTAAGAACAGTAATCATAACGTCGGTTTACCCCATGTACAAACTGTTTCCTTACCGCACTTCCAGTTCAAGCTACCACCACACGCACTATATATAAATGTTGGCGATACCCGTACATTCATGCCCTACGTACAAATTTATTGAACTACGCTTGAGACGTGGAATGATTGATGTCGGAGGCAATGAGCCACCAACGCGTACATCCAAAAACTTGAGCAATGTCCACACGTAACCCTTTCATGGCACAAACCCTTGAAATTTTATACCTTCCAAGCTATAGAGTTGAGTCAATTCCAAAGTTCTAAAAAAGTTTCAAAACGACAATATAATTCTAACCTTGCAGAATTCGTATCAATTTCACTTAAGTACTTTTTCCAATAGCTCATTGAAATTCATTTCTCTAAATTTTTGTTCTTAAAGTTTGATAAAAACCGCGTATGGTTAAAAGTGTATGCACACGGTGAACTTAGATCAGTGTAAAAAGTGGACCTAAAGAAATCAGACTCCAAGTGCTCAAGGACACACAAGTGACAGTTAATTATAAGTGTTCATTAGTGCATAAGTATCAATTTTAATGTAAAATTTAACTATAATAGAGTGGATTAAGTACTAAGTAGATGTATTTTGTTGACTATTTCTTTTGTCTTTATGTAACATTATATCCAACTACTTCTTCAATAATATCTTCGTCTTTATAAAACCCTACATCCAACTACTTTAGTTTGAGAGGATTTTTCAAACTAACCCCCGAGTACCAACTCTGGGAGGGGAGACATGTGGAAAAGTGTTTCCACAGGAAAATAAATTTATGTTAAAATTAAAAGATATCATTCTGTTTGTATAAATTAAAGTATTAATCCCTTAAAAGATATTATTCTGTTCATATAAATTAAAATATGAATCCGTTACATTTTTGATGTTTGTATAGCGTGCCTCGACGCCCCGCGGATTCTCTGCATCTCTTCTTAACCCTAACGAAAACTGTTGCCACGTCTATAATCTTAAACAGAGATTCCTAAATTCTGAATGTTCTTTTCGACTATTATAAACCACAATTATACAGGGTGGGCCGTAAGTTTCCATACATAGGAAAAATAAACATTTTTTTATGGACAACCATTTTTATTTATATAATATGCTCTACATGGTTGCCATTGTTTTGAAAACACATTTCAATACGTGTTCCCCACTGTTGATGAACACGCATTAGCACAGTTGACGTTATGCTTGTAATGGCGTTGGTGATACGTTCCTTTAGATGATTTATGTCTCGTATCTTTTCCTGATACACCATGGCCTTCAAGTGCCCCCAAAGATAGAAATCAAAGGGGGTGAGATCTGGGGATCTGGGACCACGCCGACCAATCCAAGCATCCGGAAACTGCTGATCCAAATACCGACGCACGTGAAGACCATAATGAGGTGGAGCTCCATCTTGCTGGAAGTAAACTGGGAAGTTACCTTCCTCGTTTAGCAGGGATGGGAAAATCTCTTCTTGCAACATGTTAAGATACCTTTCGGCATTAAGATTTCCACTAACAAAATTGGTCCAATAATTCTGTCACCCCATATCCCGGCCCACACCATCACTTTACCGGCACCTTGCATCTTCGTCGGACTCAGCCAGTTAGGGTTAGCATTACTCCAATAACGTATGTTTTGCCGATTAACCTCTCCATTGACGTAAAAATTTGCTTCATCAGTAAACAAGATCTTACAAACGCATATTCTTAGGGTATCTGAAACATAAAAACAAACGTTTAAATTTTCCTATGTATGGAAACTTACGGCCCACCCTGTATATATTCTTCTGCTAAAAAGAGTTAAGTGTCGAACCACAATTATATAAATTCTTGACCAATATCATTGTTATAATAGGACTTTGCGAATTAATAATCTTTTGTAGACGTGGCACCGCGGAATCTCCTCGAGGAAAAAATACCTCGAGGGAGCAGTTCGTGCCGCACCTTCCGAGTGTTTAGTCACCCAAATTGGGTTCTCTTTCGTTTTTTTACGACTCTCTAAACAAGTGTTGTGTTAAGGTTTTGATTCTCTAATTACTCTGTAGTGTAAAAGAAATCTAGTATTTTAAAAGTGTTTCCAAACCTTGGAAATAAAGGCTACAAAAGGAAAAACTCGTAATTTATATCCTTCCAAGAAAACATCCCCGTCTCTCAACGGACCGAGAGAGAGAGAGAGAGAGAGAGAGAGAGAGAGAGAGAGAGAGAGAGAGAGAGAGAGAGAGAGAGAGAGAGAGAGAGAGAGGGTACGCCACTGGGCGAAGGAATAAATTGTTTTATCGTAACTCGCAGTCAGACTAAGTAAGAAAAGAAGAACCGTGGACGTCATTCAGATTAATTAAACGGTATAAACTTCCTTGTTGGTGCGAGGAAGCGACATACTGAGAATACCTTAAAGAATATCGTCATATCCGACATATATATATATATATATATATATATATATATATATATATATATTAGTGATGTAGGTCACATCCGCATCCGCATCCGCGGAACATCCGCACATTTTCTCGCATCCTCATCCGCATCCGCATCCGCACTTTGGACTGCGGATGTCGTGCGGATGTGGACCGTTGAGATAAAACGTCATTAATAAGCGGAAATTATCAAATTCTACTATAATAATAGAACTAGTTCATTGTGCGCAAAAGTGATGCAAGCGACAAGACGAGAGGCTGTTCTTGTATGAAGTTACTCTCTTGCAACCTACTTAGATCCACGTTACAAAGCTAAGTTATTTTCACCTAGTACATTAGAACGAGTTAAATCATCACTTGGCAAAGCAGTTGAAGGCTTCAATCTCTTGAATCTGTCGCTTCGCCACCCACCAAAGAATAAAAGTTTCAGTGACAGAACCAACACCCTTCAACAAGCAATCTATCACAGAATCTCTCTCTCAGTTTCTTGAGTCAAGCAGCGATACGAGACCTACGCGATGTCAAAAGATGTAGTAAAAATGATCGAGAGCTATCACCAAGAAAAACGCCTGGCTGCATGTGACAATCCTATTAGTTGGTGGAAAAATACGCAGAATATCTATCCATACTTGAGTAAACTTGCAAGGAAACATTTAGCACGTCCTCCAACAACAGCGTACCAAGCGAGAGATTATTTAGCAGTGCTGGATTAATATATGATGAAAGAGAAACAGACTGGCAGCAGAAAAGCAGAAAAATTAATGTTCCTTAAGCATAACCTTCCTATAATTAGTTTGAATATTAAACGATGAACATCTTAGTTTACTTTTTTTAATTACTCATTTATAAATATGCCTAATAAAACTTTAAACTTAATATAAATAGTTATCAAGCTAATTAAAGATCTCTTTCTATAAGGTGGAGGTTGGGGAAAGAGGTCGGGTAACACAATTATGGTTTCTAATTGTGGCTGAACTCAACAAAATATAACGAGTTTATTTGCAGACGAATTCACTAATTGATTTCTATATTAGTTAGATGCTTGCTATTATTTTATGTTCAGGGAAAAGTACAGCAATTATGTACAATTAATCAATTATACTACATTATAGCTACAGCTCTCTCTATATAATAACTTATTATATACGTTAAACACAACAAATCTCGAATATATCCTAAAAAAATAACGAAAATGTAGACATCCGCATCCGCGGATGTTGAAATCAAACATCCTCATCCGCGGATGTGAAAAAAATGACATCCGCTACATCACTGAGCGGCAGAAAAATCGGCCCACTTGGAATACGCGAAAAGCAAAAAGGTGGGCAAGCTTCTGTTTATTGTAAAAGTTCTAAAATTCGAAAATTTAGTCTATGAGGATATTAAAAATCTTCAAACAACCTCCTTAATACAATTAATTATCAAAAATACTGTACAAAAAATCGTAATTAAAAAAAAACAAAGATTTCGACAAAAAAATTGGAAAAAAAGCCAATAAAAAACAAAAAGACAACAACAACTTGTGATCCAGGGTTAATAAGAGTGTTGCATCCGCTAACTTGAATGACTGCAGCCATTCGTCGATTCATCCCATGAGATCGGCGATCACATCCTGTGGGATTCCCTCCCACTCTTCAGTTAAAGCTAGTTGTAGCTCCTGTAGAGTGTTAGGGGCTACTAGACGAGCCCTAAGACGCCGTTCCATCGTGTCCCAGAGATGTTCTTTGGGGTTCAGGTCCGGACTTCGGGAAGGCTACTCGATTTGACGAATTCCAGCTTCGTCAAGGAAATCGCTAACGGCTCTTGCTGCATGGGGTCTAGCGTTATCGTGCTGAGAAGGAAGTCTTCGCCAACGAAAGGAGCAAAAGGGACCACATGCTCCAGTAAGATCTCTTCTTCGTATCTTGCGGACATCAATGACCCACCACCAACAACGACGAGCTCTGTGCGCGAATTTGAAGTGATACCACCCACACCATGACTGAGCCTCCTCCAAAAGCAATCCTCTCCGTAAAAGTGTACGGGGCGAATCTTTCTCCTGTTCTCTCCACACTCATTCCCGTCATCGGATGTTCGAAGATTAAATCTTGATTCGTCCGTGAGCAATACTCTCCCCATTGACCATAGTCCAAGTGACATGCTCACGAGCGAAAGCAAGACGAACATTGCGGTGGTGTGGGCAATTCCGGGCCCATTGCTGGACGTCTAGCATGTAAGCCACTTTCCATAAGTCTCCTTCTAACGGTTCGTTCCGATACCTGACGTCTCGAGACCTTTCTAGCTCATTGCGGACGTTTGTGGCAGTCAAGCAACGATCTCGCAAAACACCCACGACGATGAAACGATCGTCACGGGCAGATGTGCAGCGCGATCTTCCAGATCCTGGTCTTCGGATGTACTCTCCTGATTCCACATAACGTTGGTAGACACGTCGAACCGTTGTTCTTGGAATTCTAGCGCATCGGCGACGTAACGTTGGCTCCGACCATCTTCAATTAGGGTGACGACTCTTGCGACGTTCACGGCACTCAAATCCATTGTAAATGTCCAATTCTGAAACCCAAAAGAATTAGAAGTCTATCTGTTACTAAACGCAAATGCCTACTCCCACTAGTGAAGAAAAAAGTGGCACTAGCAGTCTAAGAGCATTGAATGTCAGACTGTCGAATTCTTAAAGAAGTAAAAAATTCGTTACCGCTAGTGTGTTCGCAGCTGACGTTGTTTTGTCTCGTTATTTGGTTGCCTCATAGACTATATTTTCGAATTTTAAAACTTACTTTTATAAATAGAAGCTTACCCACGTTTTTGCTTTTCACGATATTCCAAGTGGGCCGATTTTTCTGCCGCTCAGTGTATATATATACAGTTTTGCGGACACCAGTGTCTTTGACAAAGTCGAAATTTGTTACGAAAATCGTAATTGGTTAGTGGTCACGTGGGAAATAACTAACCAGTCTAAGACGATCACCTAACCTAGAGTAATCTTGTCTCTATGAAACTTAATATTAGCTATATATATATATATATATATATATACCTTTGGTCCTTTGGTTATATATATATAACCTTTGACTAGCTTCCGCCCGAATTGTTCATTCTGACGAAGGTCAAGCTTTTCACTCCACCTTAGACCTACAGTTTAACGTGGAATCCGAACCACGCCCCATCAGCAGCCCAGCGTCTTAACCACTAGGCCACCTAGGGTACCCATTTATCTACCAACCACTTTCTTTATTGTGTGGAAGGATGAACAGCTGGGTTTTGCTGCGCGCCGGCTGCCATCGGGTCTCGAACCCGGGGCCGATGGATTCGTAGTCAGCGACGCTAACCACTACACCACCGAGGCGCATATGATAGCATAAAACACTGAAAGACATTATAAAGCTTAACGAAAACCTATATACATATATCTTAGTCAATCTACGCTAACATCAAATAATGTTAAAATTTTTAACGAGAGGTTTTTGAGGCCAAGGTTACACGATCGCCAAATCGCAAAGAATAGGTACTGTTGTTTCCTATGGGGCAAACTACATGGCAGACAGTCGCTGCGATAATTATTCTCTGTTGCATCCGGCTGCGTTGTATTGTTTCAAGTGCGGTAGGCACACGAGCGACTTTGTCACAGCGTCAATGGTATGCGGCACTGAAAACGAAGAAATTGCAGACTTGTCGCAGCCCATGTAGTTTGCAACAATGACTGTCCGCAAAAACTGTATATGTATATACATATACAGTGTATGCTCTACGCAAACTGGACCAAGAACTCAGAATATCTGCAATAATAAACCCTTCGTTTATACAAGGGCTGTACATTGTTTGTATATTTAACCCTTATTTAATAACCACAGTAAACTATACCAAAGGTACCGAAGTTATGAAACAAGGCTAAACCCTTATTTCATAGCCATAATAAATTATACCAAGGTATAATTTACCCAGGTTATGAAATAAGGTTAAAATAATATTGCATTTACTTGTGTATAATTTTAAAAATGTGATTAGTATTTTATCTTTTTATAACAGTTATTCCCTCATAACTAAATAGCACTGAAAATAATTAATTTCTTTGGAATGTAAATTGCCTGATAACTGTCATTAATAAAATAACTCGTAAAGACATCTTTTAGTTCTTATTTTGTACTTAATTATTTTCCTTTAGTATGATAAATGGTGTTCCTCCTGTTATTCTTAAGAACTGTACTTCAGTGCTGATACCCTGCCTAGGCAAACTCTTTCGTCTTTGTCTCTCATCTGGTACTTTTTATTCCTGCTGGAAGTTCGCTTTCATTCAGCCTGTCCCAAAGAAGGGTAACCACTCTCAACACTCCAACTATCGTCCAATTGCTTTGATTTCTTGCCTTTTCAAAGTTTTGGAATCTATCTTTAATAGGAAGATTCTTAAACACCTCTCTTCCCACAATCTTCTTTCAGATCGTCAGTATGGGTTATGCAAGGGATTATACCTGCGGTTGTAGATGGCCATTGTTCTTCTCCTAAAGCTATCAACAGTGGTGTTGCTCAGGGTTCTGTCCTATCATCCACTTTTTTCCTTTTATTTATTAATGATCTTTTAATTTGCAATTCATGTCCTATTCACTCCTATGCCGATGATTCCATTCTTCATTTCTCCACCCGCTTCCCAAACCTCTGATATTTCTGCCATATCTGATTGGGGCAGAGAAAACCTTTCAATGCCTCAAAAACTCAGTTCCTCCTCCATCTGTCTATTCGTCACAATCTTCCACACGACTATCCCCTTACTTTCAACAACACGCAACTCAATCCTTCCACTTCTCTTGACATTGTTGGCATTTCCTTTTCTCGTGATCTTTCGTGGAAAGATCACATATACTCTTTTTCCAAAACAGCTACTAAGAGGTTAGGTGTGCTGTACCGGCTTCGTAGTTTCTTCAATCCCGCTCAGTTGGTGTCTCTGTACAGGGGTCTTGTCCGCCCCTGTACGGAGTATGCTGTATGAAGTATGGCTCAACCAACACAGCTCTGCTTGACCGGGTGGAATCAAAGGTTTTCGTCTCATCAATTCCCCGAATCTTACTGACTGTCTTCAATCCCTTTCTCTTCGCCGCAGTGTTGCCTTACTCTCTCTTTACTGTCACTATTATAACGGACACTGCTCTTCTGAACTCTCTAACGGCATGTCTCCTCCTTTAAGAAGAGCACCCAGTACCAGACTTTTGACATATTCTCATTCCTTTTCTGTCCAACTCTGTAACGCAAGGATTAATCGGTATTTTCAGTCTTTCATCTACTCAACCGGTCAACTCTGAAACAATCTTCTTCAACCGATTTTTCCCCCTGTCTTTGACCTCCAATCTTTCAAACGCAGACGCTCCAGGAATCTCGAAAGCCTCGGACCTCGATTTTAGCTCTCTTCTTCTATGGGTAGGGGGCATTTGGGGGGGGGGGCATTCGCCCTTGGCTCCTCCTTCTTGCAGAAAAGAGTCATTACCTCACAAAAAAATTCACCACATCTGTAAATTATGACACAACTAGCAGAGAACCCGCACACCCGCCCTTCGTGGGGGTAGCAAAAATATCCCGCCGTACTATTCAATTAACCGGGCATTCAATAATTTTCCCGTAGGTTTCGATTAATTTTAAGCAACTTTAGAATGAAACGTGAATGTAAAAATTAACCGGATCACCTGAAGATCAGGGCCCCCAGCCTTCGTTAGTTAGCCTTATAAGGCTAACTAACGAAAATATCACGACTTAACCTAACCAATCGTCAAGGCCGTACAGTTGACCTAACGATTGGTTAGGTTAAGTCGTGATATTTCGTTAGTTAGCCTTATAAGACTAACTAAAGAAGGCTGGGGGCCCTGATCTTCAGGTGATCCAATTAGCCAACTGGTTAGGTTAATTGAATGCCCGGTTGGGTCAACTGAGTGCCCGATTAGGTTAACTGAATGCCCGGTTAGGTTAATTGTACGCCCTTGACGATTGGGTAGGTTTAGTCGTGATATTTCGTTAATTTTAACGAAAACATCACGACTTAACCTAACCAATCGTCAAGGGAGGGCGTACAGTTGACCTAACCTGGCATTCAATTAACCTAACCGGGCATTCAATAATTTTACCGTAGGTTTCGATTAATTTTAAGCAACTTTTACCTAATAATTTTTTCTCTCGAGGAACCGTTTCCGTGTTCTAAAGCGACCATTTCCTACAACTTTTGACTTCATAAGCAAGTCCAAATTTGGCCTCCTGAGCTGGGAGACGGCAAAAACGGCCTCCAGCGGCCTGACATGACCTCGTAGGCCGACGCCACAGAGCCTATGTTCTTCCACGGCCTCAGTTACCCTTATTTCCTAAGTCTCATCCAAATCTGGCCAGTGGTTTGGCCGGCCATAAGAAACAAAGTTCGCAGTTCGACCGTCACAAATATTAGAATAGATCAATAGAAGATCAACTTCACTTATGCTCATTTGCTTGTGCGCACACACACACACGCACACACACACACATATATATATATATATATATAATATATATATATATATATATATATAATATATACTGGGTGTATGTAGCTGTGTAACCTTTTCGAGTGGAATGGAAGCTAATCTGTGCGTTTGAAAGGGTTCTACCTCAGGAATGTTGAACCGTTATAGAGCGAATTTAATTTATGGGATTCATTAAAGGAATCGCGGAGATACAAATTAAAATTAAATTAAGACGAAAATTGCTGTCATTGGCGAGCCAATGAGTGCTTTTCAGAGTGATTCTTCGTTCAGCAGTGATGATGATGATGATGATGATGATGATCGGAACCCCCCAAAAATTTTGAGATAATATATTCGATACTGCGTTCATGATGGAACAAGAATGGAATAGGAATGATTGAGATCGATCCGGCTAAATAACGAGAGACGGGAATTGATTTGCAATGATTGAAAAAAATAATTTTGTCAATTTTAATTCAGTATTAACAAGACTAAAGGAACTTGAGTAAACAACTTTAGAATTAATGAGTTTTAAATTATAGGTCGCCAAAAGCCTCGAAATGAACTTGAACAGCGAAATGCGAAAACTTCTTTCCAACCGAAACAAAATGAATAATAAATAAAACAGAAATAAATCGTAAAAGAAAACACTTTTTTTCACATTAACTTGATTTTATTTATAATTTGGTCGAGATTTCGGAACTTTATTACCTATTATTGCCCTCCTCCTCCTCCTCAACACTCCATCGGAATGGAGAAGAAAAACAAGACGGATGCGGAGAGACCGTAAAGTCGCCTTGCGGTCTCCGATTAGATGAGGCTCGTTGCCTTTTTAGAAATTCATTTTTTATAATAACATTTCATTACATTCACTCGTAAAGGGAATTGAGCGGCATAAATTCTCCTCCATGCACGAACAAAACCAGAGTATCACACACACACACACACACACACACACACACACACACACACACAAACACACACAACCACTATACCAGGGACCAACCTTTTTACTATGGTGGCTCAGTTTTGATGGTCATAAATGTTGGTGGCCTATATATATATATGATGAATAAAACCACGAAGGAAAGGAAACAGAATGGTGCTCAAGCGCTTTCGTCTAATGACATCCTCAGGAACACTGTTCAGTGTTCCTGAAGATGTCATTAGACGAAAGCGTTTGAGTACCATTCTGTGTTTCCTTTCCTTCGTGGTTTTATTCATCATAAATATTCTTCACGTGTTACTTTCGTGAAATAATTTTCATATATATATATATATATATATATATATATATATATATAAGCAAAGGTGGGCAGGACCGAATTCCAGGAACTCGGTACCGTGAGCGGGAAAGTCGGTCCTTTTCTCAATGAGGACCGAAATGAGGAGCGACGGTCCATTTTTAAGCAATTCCGGACGGTCTTTTTTAGTGATTTTAGTGTGTTTAGTGATTATTTGAAGTTCTAAAGAAGATGGATCGTTTCCTCCAGAAGACTCAGAAAGAGACTGAGACTGAACTGAAACTTGTTTCAACACCTGGCACCATCCAGTGCCGCCGTGGAGAGGCTCTTCTCTTTGGGGAAGGACGTCCTCAAGCCGAAAAGGTCAGGACTCAGTGACAGCCATTTTGAAATGCTAGTCTTCTTGAAGGGAAACTCAAGCATTTAACTTAATAACTTTTTTCATCATTTATGTATTGTATTAATTATAATTTACGTTAATAAAATTAAAGATTTCCGGTGTCTTTAATTTCATTTTTCATTTTAATAAATTTTTTCACTTATATTATATATAAGGACCGAGGACCGAGTCGTTCCTAGGTCCTATCTTCAGAAAGGACCGTGACCGGGACCGTCGGTCCAGTTTGAGGCCCGGGTGCCCACCTTTGTATATAAGGATATTTTTTGTAATATATCTGACTTATTTTGAAGTATTACAAACACTAGTTGTGGCCCACTAAAAAATTCACCATGGCCCACCGGTTAGGAACCTATGCGCTATAGTGGACTCGCAAAATATATGCATAAAACACACACACACACACACACATAGAGCTAACCTAACCCAATCCCAATGCCATTGAACCAAATATAAGTTGCTCGGACGTAATTGAGGGATCGAAGGTTTTTCTCTGAAGCGCATAAATAGTGAGATATGAGTTAATTATCTGGGTAGCGGAACAAAGTCGATCTGCGCAATGCCGACATGCATAAGGTCAATCTGCACAATGTCTATCAAGTATGGGGCAATTACAGTTAAAAAATAATTGGTTACAATTACAATTACTTTGCATATGCTTAATTACAATTACTGCAGTTGGCAAATGTAATTTATCGCAATTACAATTACACTGAAAAGTAATTAATTTTAATTACAATTATATTGAAAGTAATTAATTTCAACTACAATTACTTTTCATAGAAACACCGAATATAAATGAAAGGAAAGGAAAGAAGTCTACCATTAATTTACAACCTTAACTTTTTATTTCCATTTACCCATAGTGTGAATATTATTATATTTGAACACGTATTTAAATCACAGCTAAATTAGCAGTCAGTGTTAATATCAGGTGAATTGTTCAATGTTCAGTGGGTTCATTCTCACTGCCACTGTGAATGTAATTGATTTCAATTACAATTACAGTTACATTTTTAGTTAGTTAGTCAATTACAATTACGCAGCAATTACTTGAAAAAGTTAAATAAATTATAATCAATTACAATTACAAATTACAATTACCCATGCTTGATATCGATATTAAAAGTTAGTTCAAATTAGATCAGGCTGGGTTAAGCTGGGATAGGTTATGTTACATTACCACAACCATATTTCAGTCTGATTCATAAAGTCAGAGTAAAAAATTTCATGGCAACGTCGTCTCAAAAATCAAAACCCAATTCCAAGAAAGTTCAATTTTGGACTCATCAAATCATGGAACATTCTTCCATTCATCAAGTTATCATGTTCCTTCGCAAACTTCAGTTTCTTTTTCTTATTCACATCGCTCATATACGGCTTTTTGACAGCATCTTGTCTTTGCAGCCCACCTTGTTCAATTCTTATTTTCACTGTGAACGTGCTTACTGCAATTCCATGGTCCTCTTGAATGGTTGCACATATTTCAGAAGCTGTCTTCGAGCAATTTGTTAAGGAAAGTTTGAATAATGAATGCGATCTTGTCTTGCAGTAGCTATTTTAGGCTGACCTTGCCTGCTACAAATAGCCAATTTCCCATTTTCTTGCACATGCTCAAGAGTTCTGTGAATTGCTGCTCTGGGTATTTTGAACTGTTAATGGATAGCGAGTACTTGGGCTCTTAATTCACATGTTTACTCTGTGCTGCAAAGGATTATCAGATATTTTTCTATAAAATATTTGGAAAAGATGAGGACCATAAATCAATTAATACAGTACTCACTCAGTTATCCGTGATTGAGGGGCTGTCCATGATCACGGTTAACCCAATTTCATGGCTAACTCAGTACACCCCGCAGGTGGATGGGTAGTGCAGTCGTTGCTGCCCACCACCACTACTGACTGACCTTTCACCTCGTGCGCCACCACATACAGTATTATACTATTACAGTATAATATACAATTAAGTAGTTTGTACTCACAAAATACGTGAAGATATGTGGAGCCACAAGCACATAAATATACTCTTTGAAGCGCGGAGAGACACTAAGGTGCGTTGTAGTGGCTTGGCAGGAGGCGAGCCGCGGATATAAATACCTCGCAAAATCACGGTTAAATCGATTCACGGTTGAGTGAATCACGGATAACCGCGTGAGTACTGTATTAAAACAAGGAAGTAGGAGTGATAAATTTTATGTAACAAATGTAAGGATCCTATTAAACTTGCACAATTGGTGAAACTCTTAGCTGCCCAAGAAACACTTAAATGTTGAATGGTGAAACTCTTAGCTCCCCAAGAGACACTTGAATGTTAAATACAGATATAACTAATTCTTTGGGGTATAAAATGTTTTTATTCCAAAGATTAGTATAATTATGAAAACTAGGTGATATTTCGGTGGTTTGGTTCCGTGTCAGTTATATAGGTTTCTATGCATGAAAAAGAGACTGGATTCAGGTTTACGATCAGTAATACACAGGGTTGATCAAAAGTCAAGCGTCACAGCACATATACGAGTATATCTTGTTTATTTTCCATTTCGTTGCTTTGGTGCCTGACTTTTGAAGAAACACATATATGTTACAGGGAATCCGTGTAACTAGGGATTTCATGAAATCCCTAAAATGTTCAGGGATTTCATGTAAGGTTAATAAGTCCTGATATTTTCGTTAGTTTCAACGAAAATATCACGACTTGACCTCACCAATCGTCAAGGGCGTACAGTCAGGCGTACATTCAATTAACCTAACCGGGCATTCAATAATTTTCTCGTAGGTTTAATGAAAATATCAGGACTTAACCTTACATGAAATCCCTGAACATTTTAGGGATTTCATGAAATCCCTAGTTACACAGATTCCCTGTAACATATATATACGTAAACTAAATAGAGGATGCGGATCTACAAGAAAAAATGAAAAGCAATTCCAAGGTCTTTCGTGTATTCAGCAATACACCTCGTCAGGGAATGAAAAAAAAGGCACGAAGCCGAAACTATATACATTATCTCCGTACAGCGTAAACAAAAGAGTTAGGAGGGATTAGCAAAATATTAACACGTACTAATTCAAGAAAAAAATATTTAAACAAAATGTGATCCAATTTACACGTTCACGAACTGTTACTGAAATTATTTCTAAAATATATGAATGCACATTCCACAATATTCCTTTATGTCTTTATTTTTAATAAGAGAATATATATATATATATATATATATATATATATATATATATATATATATATATATATATATATATATATATATGTATGTGTGTGTGTGTGTGTGTGTGTGTATATATATATATATATATATATGTGTGTGTGTTTGTGTATATATATATATATATATAAGCAAACAACCACAGGGAAAAGGAAACACAAAGTCCGAGCGCTTTCGTGATATATTCACATTATCAAGGAGGAACAGATGTGAATATATCACGAAAGCGCTCGGACTTTGTGTTTCCTTTTCCCTGTGGTTGTTTGCTTATTAATAAGATCACGTGTTATTTTGTGATTTTAGTGCATATATATATATATATATACTAGTTGAGGTACCCGGCGTTGCCCGGGATAAATTTCAGATTAGATCCCCAGTTTAAATAAAATAAAGTTTAAGACAAAAGGCTGAATTTGATTAAAATGATTTATCTTAATTCTTCATCCCATAAGAGGTTCCCGTGCCAAATTTGGTAGCTCTAGGTCAAACGGTTTGAAGCCGTCCTAAAAAATAATTATATGTGAAGCTCAAGATTTTCATGATTGGTGTTCTTTTCTATAGTTTTACTGACCAAATAATTAGTCATGAAAATCTTAAGACTTAGAAATCTAGACAAATGTGAAGCTCAAAATTTTCACGGCTGCGTTCTTTTCTGTAATTTAATGATATGACATAATTTTTCAAATTTCGTGATATTACTATTATGGGAGGCAATGCATAAGAATTAAAATTAATATTAATGTTTTCATTATGATAAAAATACAGTAATAACTTTCTCAAGTTTCAACCAAAGAAAATTCAATGAAACGACTTTCATTCAATTTTGAGTTTTATATATTTGTTTGTTCATTAATAATTAATACTTTACATGAAATGTGCATGACTGGGCCTTATAAGCTACTTTATACACTAATTTAATTGTAAATTGCATAATTTATTAGAGGTAATATCCGCATAACATCCGCAGTCAGAAGTACGGATGCGGATGTTAAAAATGATGCGGATGCGGATATCCAGTCCACCACTAATATATATATATATATATTATATATATATATATATATATATATATATATATATATATACGTGGTGAAGACGTGAAAATAATTTAAAATATGAGAATTCGTTTCAAGATCGTAAACATAAAAATGAAAGGTGGAAAAGATATTTGGAATCGCAGAACCGTTAAGTTCAAAAGAGGTTAAAAAATTTGGCAGAATTTCACGCATTCCACAAAAGGAGTTACTACGAATTATGAAATAAGTCTTCCGAAACCACTTTATGAATTTTCTAATATATATATATATATATATATATATATAAGAAGAGTGAAGTAGAACGTATAGCGCGGAGGGTTCGTCCCCGCGTCGTAATGTTCTGAGTGCAATATCTTACCACCACATCATCCAGGAAACTAAAAAATTTTCTTTCGAGTGTAGCTTTTAAGCAAAACTCGTTTTATCTCGCGATTCATCAGAAAATGCCCAAGTAACGTTAGTAATCCTTCAGTAAATTGTACAGGAGGATACCGTATTCGGGATGTTGCTCTCCGACGCGGGGACGAACCCTCCTCCGAACGATTTACTTCAATCTTCGTATGAAATCAACTTACGGTAATTGCAGTTGTCTATGATATATATATATATATATATATATATATAATATATATTATATATATATATATATATATTAGGGTGTCACTTAAATGCAAAGTTTGAAATTTTCATGCTGACACCCCGCGAATCTATTCCATTGGTAAAAAAAACATGGTGACTGAAAAATCTTTTTATTTGAATAACTATAAAAGGTCGCCCCCGCCTTCCAAAGTTTAATGCTTGCACGGCGTCTCCATAATTAATCGTTCATTAGATATCTATATATCTCTATATATGTGTGTGTGTGTATCTGTGTGTGTCTGAATATCTGAGAAATAAAGTGAACAATACTTAACGATTCACCGTTTCTCATTTCAGCTACGTGATTTCTGGTGATGGAAACCCGGAAGGGTATATACCTATTAGGGGCAGCGGTTGATGAGGTGAAAGGATGCAAGCTTCCTTCCTACAGGCAAGCATTCGGTTACTTCCTTTACCTTCACCATGAAAAGAAAATGACAATACGTGACGCGTTGAGGAAGTCACTTCGAGCAGTGATGTCCTTCTGGGAGAAAGCTCACATTCCAACCAGACTCGAGACACACTGCGTCAGCAAACTGGATAAAGTCTTCGAGGAGTGGAAAGGACTCAAAAAACACGCCTCAAGGACGAGCGATTCACACAAGACGAAAGAAAAAGAATTCATTGAACGCCTCGATCGTCTCTTTGACATCGCCCACGCTGATTGTGAGAAATTGGTCAAGTACCCAGAGGATTGGGAGTTCCTTCAGCAGCAGCGCCAGAAAGGACGTCCAGGTTCAATGGCAGGTTTGGACATGACCCATCAGCGCCAAGTCAAAGATTGTACTCGACGTCGGGAGGAAGAGGAGAAACGAAGAAAGCGATCAGCAGCTGAAATGGAGGCAGTATCCAACGAAGCGGTTTTGGAGTCCTCATCCTCCAGCTCAGATGATAGCGAAGAAAAAGGAGCATGTGGTGGTTCGTTAGCGTCTAAACAAAGAGCAACGAAGAACATCATGACATCGGAATTGGCGGCAGCGCTTGATCGCACGCAACTCTCGTCAAGAAAGGCCACATATCTGCTGTTTGAGGCAGCTTCCAGCTTAGGGCATGATGCTAGCGACTACAACATCAATCGTGGATCCATTCACCGTCAGCGTGAAAAATTCCGTACCCTTAAGGCTCGGCAACTGAAGAGCGAGTTCCAAGGCAATAGTCCGTTGACTGTTCACTGGGACGGAAAACTCATGCAAGATCTGACGTCACGAGAATATGTTGACCGCTTACCTATTCTTGTATCTGGCTCCGGGACAGAGCAGCTCCTCGGGGTGCCAAAACTTCTGTCAGGAACCGCGCTGGCACAAACATATGCCATCATAGATTGCCTGAATGAATGGGGAGTGACCGATCATGTCAAATCTATGTGTTTCGACACAACCGCGACAAACACAGGCCACCGTGGAGGAACTTGTGTTCTTCTGGAAGAAAAAGTTGGACGTGACCTGTTACACTGCGCGTGCAGACACCATGTACTGGAGTTGGTGCTACAGGCGGCATTCGCAGCATCGCTAGATTCAGTATCTACCGGTCCAGAAATTCTGATTTTCAAGCGCTTCCATGATTATTGGACCCGCATTGACCAGCAACAGTTCCAAACTGCGGACACAGATGCGTTCACCAAAGCAGCTATTTTTAAGCATAGAACGGAGCTCATTGAGTTTGCAAAATCACAAGCACTTCAAGTTCGTGATGACTATCAGGAATTCCTCGATCTTTCCGTCATCTTTCTTGGAGGAGTTCCATACAAGGGACTAAACTTCCGCGCCCCTGGTGCTATGCACCGGGCGAGATGGATGGCTAAGGGCTCTATGCCATCAAGATCTGGCTCTTCCGAAGACAGTTTAAACTGACGAACACTGAGGAACGCGGAATTCGAGATATCTGCCTCTTTTCTGTTCTAGTTTACATGAAAGCGTGGGCAACAGCTCATCTGTCCATCGAAGCTCCGCTGAATGATTGGGAATTGATGAGGACGCTCCTTCGATACCCGCACAAGAAGATCTCTGATGGTACCACCAAGAAGCTGTCTGCGCACCTGTGGTACCATTCGGAGGAGGCAGTGGGTCTGGCGTTCTTTGATGAGAGGATATCGATGGAAGTGAAGTGCAGCATGGTTGCAGCGTTAGATCAAGAAGCCCCTCACATGCCGCCAAAACGACCTTTGGTTCTTGATACTATGTTCCTCAGTGACAGCAAGGACTGGAGCAACTGATCACAAAGAACACCCGAGGATTCTTCTCAAAACTTCAGTTGCCAGATTGCTTTCTGCTCCACCATCCCAGTTCATGGACGTCAAACTCTGAATACGTGCAAGCTCGGGATGTGGTCTCCAAACTTGCAGTGGTGAACGACAGAGCAGAACGGGCCGTGGCTCTGGTGAAGGAGCTGAACGGAAAGTTGACAGTGAAAGAAGAACAGCTCCAGTTCCTCGTTCAAGTTGTCACTGACCACAGAAAGCAAACACCCAGCTCCGAACAAATCAGCATTAGTGAGGACGCGAAAGAACTAATCACTGATCAGCGTATGAGCACCAATTATTCTGCTACTGTATATGTATTTTATTTCTCAAAGTTTTGCTTTTGTTGCTTCTCCATTTTGTACCATTATTCGCCAAATTATGTCTTCTATTTTGATTATATAATAAACTGTTTGTATTCTTTGCGTTTTTAAGTGTCTTACTTTCGTTATTTCACCAAATTGCCTTGTTTTTTATTATCTGGTTCGGCCCAAGCTGTGAACACTGAACAGCTTGTTGACGTCAACAAATGGGTCTTGTTTTCAGTGACGAGGGCGACCTTTAAATGATGACCAATCAGGACCAAATTTCTCTTCCGTATGTTTTACACCAAATGGAACAATTTTAGGGGGTGTCATAGGAAAATATCCATCGTTTAATTTTCCCCCTATTACCTAGTGACACCCTAATATATATATATAATACACAGACTGGGAATGCAACGAGGAACCGTTCTGGGATATTAAATCCACTATGGTCCGAATAAGTAATAGTAAATAGCAAATACAAAAGTTTTTCTTTTTCATGATGGAAGCCCAACGCGGGTAACAGGTCACTATTCAATATCCCAGAAGGGTTTCTTGTTCCATGCGCAGTCTGTATATTACATAAAAGCTATCTCACTGGACCATTCTCAGTTGTATCATATATACAAATGTGAGTTGCCTTTCGTGTTAATTATTATCAAACGTCAAAGTAGTATAGGTCCAGTGTAGGTAGTAAGAACCCAACGTTTCATCTTCAACAGACATAAAAAACAGAGAACAGAACATCATGTATGAGTAAGGTGACCATATTTTCAGGAGCAAAAAGCGGGACATTTTTCTATTTTTGGAGTTATAACAGTATGAGATGCAAGGAGGAACTCGGAAAATCTCTCCGTATCTAGTCCTCTCCGAGTGGGTTCTGGGGTTTTCAGTCACAAAATAATGTTTGGGGTTGTTTAACCGCCTCCATAACGGGACCTGAACTACGAGTCGGTACATCATCTGAAAGCGGATTACGGCCACCCAATCCAGCTACCTAACGTCGCTTAACCTCGCTGATTTAACGGGAAGCGGTGATGCGACGTGGCCACAACGTGTTTATGGTAAACAAAAGACTTGATTATATTTTAAATCGAAAGTGAAAGGAATCTTTATGGCAAGATGGGGTTCGAGAACCATTTGCTAATACCCAAAATCAGGCGAAACCATTCAATTATTCTTGACTCTAATCCGATGTATGAAGTCTGCGAGGCGTCACTCACTGATCGAGGGTAAATAAAGGTTCTTTTTAAATAAAAACAAAAGACGATCGGAGACACAAAACAGAGTGAGAGGAACAACACTTATAAGATCTGAAGATTAATCTCCAATAAACAAAATTAAATTAATGGCGAATTTTATTCTTATTTTTATCACAGTGCATTGTCAATTTTATATATATATATTATATATAATATATATATATAATATATATAATAAAAGGACGCGGGTGTGTGTGTGTGTGTGTGTGTGTGTGTGTGTGTGTGGTGTGTGTGTGTGTGTGTGTGTGTTCCAGCCATAACTCCAAAATGGAAGCAGTTACAAAATGAAACTTCATACACATATTGATAAGCAGTTACAAACATGAAACTTCACACACATATTGATTAGATCCCGGTTGTACACCTGGGTGTTAATAAATTAAATAATTAAAATTACTGGGCCCGAAGGCCCCAGCACCGCGATAAAACTACAGAAAAGAACGCAGCCGTGAAAATCTTGAGCTTCACATTGTGTCAAGATTTGTGAATCTTAAGATTTTTATGACTATAGTTTTACTGACCAAATAATTGAACCCCCAATTACTGTCAGTTCAATTATTTGGTCAATAAAACTATAGAAAAGAACGCAGTCATGAAAATCTTGAGCTTCACATTGCCGCCCGTAATAATAATAATAATAAATAAAAGAAAATTTGTTGCTACAGTTTTCAAAGACCCAGCACCGCGGTCTAGCAGGTATCGCCGAAGAAGCCCAGAGGATGGTGGATTTACAACAATTGTCAAGATTCGTGGTTCTGAAATTCAAGTTGACAACAGGTGGATTGTTCCATATTGCCCACTCCTCTCTCGACTGTTCATTGCTCACATCAATGTTGAAATGTGTAATTCCATCAAGTCCATAAAATATGTCTGCAAGTCAGGGCCGGATTTAGGGGTGGGCAAAGTGGGCAGCTGCCCATGGGCCTCCACATCTTGGGGGCCTCCACATATTGACAAGCCATTATCAAAATAGAAAAAACCCGAAACTAGAAAAACCCGATAGATGATCAACAAAAAAACACGCGCATCCAATACCACTGTAGTACATAAACTTTTACCAATTACTATTTGTTGTGTACTGATTATTATTTTTTTTATTACTCTTTTAGGCCTACTCTCACTATAATGGAATACCCGAGTAACCCGAGGCTTTCATTTCTTGCAGAAATGAGTGGAATGGACAGACACAAGAGTGCACGATGTTTTGAAAGTGTATGTATGTTAATTATATTATGAATCTTATGGATGACTTCAATTATGTCTTCCCCTAAGGTAGGGGGACCTCCACATGGAGGCTGCCCAGGGCCTCCACACGTCTAAATCCGGCTCTGCTGCAAGTATGTCAAAAAGGGAACTGATGTTTAGCCTTCAGAAGGATGTATCCAAGAATGATGAGGTTCAACAATATGGATTAGGCCCATATACCAGCAGTAATGACGCCATCTGGAGAATTCTGAGCTTTCCAATACATGAAAGACATCCTATAGTGGTTCATCTCCGTGTACATCTTGAGAATGGTCAAAGAGTTTACTTCACTGAAGAAAATGCACTTCATTGTGCCCAAGCTACACAAGACATGACTCTCACAGGATTTTTTAACCTTTGTAGTGAAGATGAATATGCTAAGACTCTGTTCTTCTGCCAAGTACCCAAGTATTTCATATGGAATAGTGGAAGAAAGAAGTGGGCCCGTCGAAAAGTAGGATATAATGGGCCGGAGCATCATAATGTCAAGGCCAGTGATGCATTAGCCCGTGTTTATACTGTGCATCCTAGCAATTCAGAATGCTTTTTCTTGCGTCTACTTCTACATGAGGTGGACTACGAACAGTGGACGGCAGAGTCTGTGAGACTTACAAACAGCTTGCCAATTGAGAGGACTCCTTGAAGATGATGCCCATTGGAGTAACACTCTGAATGAAGCAGCTGCTACACAGTCACCAATGATGATGCGGAATCTTTTTGCCATTATGATCCACATGTGTGCCATATCTAATCTTCGGGAACTTTGGAACAACTACAAGGAGAACCTTGCTGAGGACATTTTGAACCGGGCACAAATGCAAAACCAAAACCTAAATGTAAATTTCTGTGATGACATTTTCAATCGAGCTCTTATAATTATTGAGGACAAACTGAGAGATTTAGGTGGCTCTGACCTCAAAAGTCTCGGTCTCCCAGAGCCACAGCGAGTTAATATCAATGAGTTATCAACTGATATCCTCAGAGAAACAAATTATAACACTGACCAACTTGCTGAATACATACAAGAAAATGAACACCGTCTGGTTCCAGACCAGAGACAAGCCTTGGACAGATTCACTGAAGATGTTTTCAGTAGAAGCGGCAACATCTTTTTTTCTGGATGCTCCAGGTGGAACAGGAGAAACTTTTCTCATCAATCTCCTTTTAGCTAAAATTAGACACAGAAACATGATTGCCTTAGCAGTGGCATCATCAGGTATTGCTGCTACACTTTAACAGGAAGAA